>PVIH01001051.1:190848-266479 GCA_004025045.1 Sigmodon hispidus
TTTTTTTCTTCTTTATTTTGTATTTATCAAAAAAAAAACAGTAAAAAGAATTTAAAATGCAGAAGAGTTAACAATAACTATACAGAGGATAAGAATCATAAGCATGGCTTATCAAGGGTAGAAATACAAATAAGATTGCTACACATATATTTTCTTTGTGTTCAGCTTTCCCTATATATCCTTATTCAAGGTCTCTTCCAACATCTTTCTTGTGGTGTAATTTCTAAATTCCTTGCCCTGGGTACCACCTAGTTTTATATCACTCTATGCTTTATGTTTTGGGCCATTCCCAACTCTTGAAGATCTTCTTTCTATGTTTAACAGAGTATTTGTTGATGTTTATGTGTGGTAACTAGGGAAGTGACTTATCCCCTTACTGTCTGGTATTTTGAGAAGAATGCAAACACAACTTCAAAGACGTCTACCAACAAAGGGGTACTTTAGCCCTCAGGACACAGTTACCAAGATATAGCTATAATGTTCTTAGTTATTTCATGTCTAACTTTCTCTTTTACCAGTATGATGTATTTAACCAGAGAAAAATGTGGATCTGCACTATATTCTCCCTGTTGCTTACATCTGCCTACTTTAACACGGGTAAATACATGCCTGTGTATGCATGAATGTGTGTATACAAGAAAAACTTTATAACATTTACTAAATACATTAATTATAATTTCCTTTATTAATGGTAAAACTGTTATATAAACCAAACAGTAATATTCACTCATACACACATTCACATGAGAAGGAAGAAGGATATCTTGATAAATCGCAAAAAAAAGGATTAATATATTTAAGTAGTCTCTTTTCAAAAACTCATAGGTATAAAACATAAAAAATTCTGATTAGGTAAGTAACTGTTCAATGTAGTTGTGTTAAACAGGATGCAAATATTCACTATGCCTGTTTTAATTCTTCGTCTTCTAACAGGAGTGCAGTCAATGCTATCATGCAGGTTGATTGTATATCCTCTGGCAGAGAATGATAGTAGAGGACATTGATGAGAAGAGGCACTTAGGGGAGTGACATTTACAGTACAATAGATTAAGTTTAATGAGAGGGTTTACTACCTGCCAATAGAAAGCTTAACCTATTCCCACATTAGTCAGGCATTATTGTCCAAAATAATTTAAAGTGGATTAAATGATTTATTGACCACATCTAAATGTCTAGAAAAGATAAACATTAGTTTCCTTATGAAGCAGAATTACTTTTAAGATCCAATAAACATTTCTCATTGTTTCTATCTTTCAAACAACTAAACAAATAAAAAAATTATTTTTTAATTTAAGACAATAATAATTTTAAGGAATGTATGCTACAATAAATTTAATCAGTAAATACAGTTTAAACATTATTTTAAAAATAGTGTAAAACATAATTTATAAATTACTTTAAACTGATTTTGCAACTTATAATTGTATGTGAGAATGTGTGTGCATATCAGTAGAATGTTTCCCAATGTGCCAAAGGAGATTAGGGACTATAAGAGATGTTGGTGCTCTACTTCTACCAGGTAAATTTTTGGGATCAAACTCATGTTCTCAGACTTATCCACAAGGAGCATATTTTGCACCAATACCCTCTAAGGCATATCTTGGGCCATACTCTTGAGAGTCTAGGTATATTAGGAAAATAAAGTTGAGCAAGTGGTGTAAATTGAGAGAGCAGTGGGAAAAACGCAAAGAGGATGCTTGGCAGAGGAAGCCATGTGGAAGCCTATTAAGAATTTATGTATGAATTTACATGTAGTTGTACTATACAAAGGATGTGCTCATCCCAGAAGACATAGGTTGTGAAATGAGAAGCCTAGCAACATGTGTCAAAACTCTAAGAGAACTGTTGATTAGGGGAGGTGTGGTAAACTGTCAAAACAATTCAGACTATTGCCAGTATTCTTGGTTGCTCAACAGAACTTGAAGACAGCAAACATTTATGTCACGGATCTTGAATAGATAAAATTAGCCCTGACATGGAGAAGTTCAATACTGGCTAGCTTCCAGATTCTGGAAGTTGTGCTGGCCAGGAGAAAACTCATAAGCAGTCTTGCCAGCTGTGAAGTTTGCAAGATAAAAATAATGGCAAGCCTGGCAATTTATATATGCTCATGAGCATAAAAGTTGCATAAGTTGCACAGGAATAATAAGCCATTTGGGGATTGGTTTTAAGGCTTTTAACAAAGTACTAAAATTATGATTGGTATTATAAATATGGCTCCAAACCTATGGATAATACCTCATGAAGCCCTTTTGGTTAACTTTTATTATTTTGATAAATAAGAAGTATCAAATTGCCTTTTAAATATTTATTTCCAATATCTTAGGTTCTCTTTAGATCATGAAAGTCCTTTGCCTTTCAGTAAGTATGTATCTCTATACTCACAGATATATCCAACTAATCATTTTTTCTTTTTTTGATTCCATAAAAAATTTATTTTTCTTTTCTTTTTTATTATGAATAAAGTCACATTTTCTATCCATGTATACCCTTGTTCAAGGTCCCTTACCCCTCCCACCTTCTCCAGTCATTCTCTCTTCTCTACATCTCCCCATCTCCTCCCCAGCAAGGGCAGGAAGTTCCAAGGTCCCAATATGGCTTAGTTTAACATCCACTCCTGGCAAATCCACTTTCCTCACTCCAACATCAAGCCTAGGTCAGGTGTTTCTCTAGAGGGAGTGGTATCCAAGGTGCCAGTCCAAGGTGTTTCAGATCCCAAGCTGTTCAGTGTTTGTGATTTGCAGCTTGGACATGCTTTGCTTTTTGCTTTTTTTGTTTACAGTCCACTAATGAGTGAGTATATCCCCTTCTTTTCTTTCTGGGTTTGTGATGCTTCGCTCAGGAGGATATTCTCCAAAGCCATCCTTTTGCCTGAAAATTTTAGGATATCATTTTTTCTTACTGCTACAGTTGGCTAATCCATTCTTCAGTTGAGGGGCATCTAGGCTGTTTCTAGGTTCTTGCTATTATGAATAATGCTGCTATGAACATTGTAAAGCTAATACCTTTGGAATATGAATGTGTGTCTTTAGGGTATATGTCCAGAAGTGGATGCTGGATCCTTGGGGAGATTAATTCCCAGTATTCTGAGAAACCGTCATACTGCATTCCAGAGTGGCTGAACAAAGTTACACTCCCATCAACAGTGAAGGAGTGTTCCCCTTACTCTGCAACCTCTCCAACATAGGCTGTTATCTGTGTCTTTTATTTTAGCCAATCTGGCAGGTGTCACATGATATCTCAAAGTTGTTTTGATTTGCATTTCTCTGATGGCTAAAGAAATTGTGCATTTTTTTTGAGTACCTTTCAGCCATTCATAATTCTTCTGCTGAGAATTCCCTTTTTAGATTTGAACCCAATTTTTTGATTGGCTTATTCAAGGGTTTGGATTCTAGTTTCTTGAGTTCTTTATATATTTTATAGATCAGTCCTCTATCACTTTAATTATTTTGACCTTATGTGACTATACAAAATCAATGACAATAATGAGTATCTTGTATTGTTCTAATATCTCAATATTCAGACTAGAGAGATGGCTTAGCAGTTAAGAGCACTTGCTATTGTCAGTTCTAATTAGATTAGCATCTTTGTACAACGTTAGCAATTATTTCAGTGATGCAAAATTAAGTTTGGGGAACAAGAAAGTAATGGGGGGCAAGTCTTAGGACTGTTTAGGCATGAACATGATATCGCATGACACCACTACTACCAATTAACCCAAAATAACATAAAGAAAGTAGTTTCCACTATTTTTTTGACCCTGACCTAGGGCACAGGCATATAACTTTCTTGTTCCTTCATTTGAACTGAACCCATCTTGTTCAGGTTTGCAGCTCGGTATGGTACCTTTTCTCAGAGCAGCATTTCCTCTGCATTTCCTGGCAGTTCCAGTGACTTTGGCATCTCTCTATGTTCTGAGATGTTCCCATGTTTTCTTAGCCTGGTAGCCCTGCCCACACTTAGCTTCCACTATTTTTAAGCATCAAATACTGTAAAAGAACCTGGTGAAACAGTATCTTAGGAGAATGTCAGGTTCTTTGCATTCATGAACTAATAGTAGCTGTGATTGCCAGCAAAAGTCCTGAATAAATTCAAGACATCACCATTCTAGCATGAATGATGACTAACACATTAGGCCCTACGACAAGCTGGGGAGCTATAGATTTCTGTGGAAGGAAGAGTCAGTTTTGTTTAGGGATGTAGTGGCTGGTAGATTGACTAGAATGTCCATGCTTCTGTTAGTGGCCCAACAGTAATGTATATATAGGCATTAGTAACTGAAATCAGTGAGTATTACAAAAATGATACAACTTGGGACAGGAACATGAGGGAAGGCATATGTAATGAATTAAAATGAGGATGAAGTGAATATCTCAAAACAAAAAATATATGAAAAAATAAAATTAGCTTTAAAATTATAAAATATATTTCATAAGGTTGTTTTATATACTGAGCTTTAAAAACATTTTTAAAGCTTATGTGCCTATAGTGTTTAGTCCTATATGTGTGTATGTTTCTGAGACATGCGCTTATAGTGCCTCTAAAGAACAGAAGAGGGAATTGGATCTTCCATAATTAAAATTACAGATAATTTTGATTCACCTTATTAGTCCTAGCAACCAAACCCAGGACCTCTGCAAGATCACCAAAGCTGTTGAGTGAGGAGCCATCATCTCTTCAGGTTCTCACACTGAGCTGTTAACAAAACATGAAATACTTGTTAATGTTATTGTTTTTTACTGTCACATTAGATACAAATAGTTCAAGTAGAGTCCATGTAGTATATAAAATTTCAAAATCAAGAGTAAGTTGGCCAAAGATGCAGCCATATTTTATTAAGGTCTATGTATTATACAAGACTACTGTATTCATTTAGTAATAAAAATTGTAGATAAAAGAATAAAGCTATCAGGAAAAAGGCATTCAAACTTCAGATAAAATTAATATGCAAATGTCATGAATCCCAAACCTACTCATAGCTTTATATTAGCTTTTCTACTAAGTGAGATTTATGTTGATTTAAAATACATCTTTCAAAATCAATTCTTTCTCTTGCATTCATTTAAGAATCCCTGAGTCTTCCATTGGATTTAAAATGGCAGCCTTATCAGTCTTAATTTTCCCTTTGCTGTGTTACAGGAACTAATATCAATTTCTGAAATACAGGCTTCCATTCTGGGAAACTCCAGGTGCCTCTCTGGCTGGAATTTCTCAAAATATCACTTTAATCTCAGTGACAATATCTTGTTCAATCTCTGATGGAACACAAACTATATACCCAAACCACAGAACTTACTAGTAGAATGTGATGTGTCTGGGAAACTGTATTCAAGATTATGAGAAATTCCCAGGTTCATGCATGAATAAACTTCCGTAATTTTTCTTCTAGCTTCTTTTATTATTTCTTCCCCAGCAAAGATATGACTTCTATCATTAGTTAGTATCTACTTTTTAGTCTCATTTAGGATATAGTTATGTGCTGTTTTTCACATTTTTTTCATATTTTTGTTTTATGTTAATTATCAGTGTTAATATAATACTACTTTACATTTTACACATGACTTGTTTTCTTATTCTTTTTATCTCTCAGACTCTGGGAATGAATCTTCTATTATCTTTCTATGGGTTTTAATTTTACTTACTAAATATACTGGTTATGCCATATTTGATACATTTAATTTAATAAAATATTTTTTTATGTTTCTATGTTATTGCCAGTAAAAACACTTAATTTTAGAGTCTGAATAATATCTCTGTAAAGTATATCTGTGTACATGTTACCTGTTCTGTAACATATGTATATTAACAGATATTTCACATATTTTTACTACTATGATTAAAGGTACAGCAAAACAGGATTACAGATTTTAGACAAAAATCCAGCGTTGTTATTTAACATAGATAGAAACTTATGTGCTTTTTATATAATGACATTAATACTTGTCATTTCACTGGCAGTATAGGTGTTATAGCCTGGCATCCTGGAAGATGGAAGACTTTAGGATGTGTTTACTACAATTAAAATATTGAATGTCTAAACAATAGCTAATGCTTTAGTATTGTGGTATTGGAGACCTGATGAACCTTTAAGAAATAAGTATTAAGAGAGTTTTTTAGCTGTTGTGGAAAAATATTATGGTCATCATTTTTTGATCCTTTTTTTTTTTTTGACTTGAAATCACAGAACTTACTCTCTCTCTCTCCTTCTCTCCATCCCACCCTCCTTCTCTCACTCTGTCCTTCCCTTCATGCCTCCCTCTCTCCCTCATATAGTTATACTATTCTTACCACAGTTGAAAATGTACTAGGCCTAACAATTCTGGACTTGAATTTCTAGAATCTCATGACCAAATCTCTCTTATTTAGTAAGTAGCCTTTATCAAGTACTGAATTATAGAACTACGAATTTGATTCATACACTTATTTAGGAGTTATTTGAGACATGCATGTATTTGGAAAATCAAGGACTTTAACAAGAGACATCACACTGTTTCTGGATGAATGAAAATTGATATTCTGAATAATAATCTTATGCACATGACAGGTTCTAGGTTTTGCCAATTCGGTGTCAAGTTTAGATGAATGCTTATTGAATCTGCTAGGATACATGTGTCCTAAAGCAGTACTCTTAGTGATGGCTAAACAGTAAATTTCGTGAACTGAAAATGGTCACATGAACATTACATTTTCATATAATATCAAATTGATGTGAAAATAAACTAGTCTCCATGTAAAATAGCTAAAACATAATTTTGAAAACATCAATTTTCAAAAGATTTATATACCATGATATTTTCAAAACTTATATAATAAAACCATATCATACTATATACAGATGCGCACACTGAAAATTTGCAAAGAAAAAATAGAATCTTGAAAATCTTCAGTTGGGAAGAAGTGGGCATAAAATATCAATTGCTTCATTTATGTTTATTTATCTAAAAGTGGAATCAATACACAATCAAGTCTATTACAAACATATTAACTCATATTTATTTAGAGTTATGTATTTTAGATTAAATACTTATATAAATTAAATACTTATGTATTGTAGAGTTAGTGATATTAAGAAATATAAGAAATTAAAAATTAAGTAATAAAATCAAGGATTAAAAATAAGATGTTATATAAATTCTAAGGTCAGTAATAATGAAAATTTATAAAAATAGACAATAGTTAATATATCTGAATTAATCTGGTTTTATATCAAGTTGTAATAATTATTAGAATTTATTTGTCAATTAATATGCTTTATAATTCTGAAATATTTGTAATACAGAATTTATATATAATACTGCAGCTTTACCCAGGCACACTTATTCCTTACACAGTGCCCATGAATCATCTGAAGGTAGGGGCTTGATTTCGTTATCTCCTTCAATGCTTATTGTATGAAGGGGAACAGAATGCTCATTTCCTAGTTATTAATTCTAATCAACTGAAAAAGTGAAGAACAAAGAAGACTTCTATTTTCTTTGCTGGTTGAAACTGATAATTGAAATGTATGGAAAAGCATGATATTTTGTGGAATTCCTATTCAATGGTTGTGATAATTTTCTTTATAAGTTTAAGGCCAAAAATTAACTCAGAATACTTGCTGTGGTTTGAAAATATTAAGACAAATGTTTTGGGAAAAAATAGTTTAATTTAGTATTTAGCCTATTTGTGCATACATGACAGCAGAAAATGTTGTTAAAATTGCAATGCCTATTAACATTTGACAAGAAAGCTTTTTTGATTTTATATAAAACAAGCTTTAGTTACTTCCCTAAGATAAACACTGTGTAGTCTCCTGTTATGCATCTCACATTTCTTGGTTATTTCTCTCTCAGCTCCTGCTGCCCACGCCATTTTCCAACCCTCTAGTACAGTCTGCTCTATTTTTTCTTCCCAGTACTTATTTCTTCTTGGTCTGATTTGAGGCTTTCAGCTAAACTTGAGTACTGCTTACAGAATATTCATTCCTAAATGTGATCCTTAAGTCTAAGGCTTTTAGCAGTCTTGGTGATGCCTTGTAGCAAGTACACTGACCATCAGTGTTAATATCTACAGATAACAGTATTATTATGCTTGAGCTAATCCAAGGCAGGCTGACAAAGGAAGCAATTGCTAACAATGATAAAAAAAAAAAAAAATCACGGTGAATTTTTGTCTTATTTTCTTGTACTGGAATTTTATAATTGTATTGGTAATTTTGTAGTTGTGAAATATAAGTAACATCAATACATCTTTATTACATTTATTTGTGTGTGTACATTAGACACATAAGCACATGTGTGTCCACAATCACACTTGAGTACACATACATACTCACACAGATAAACACACAAAGAGAATTATTTCATTGCTGATTTTAAACAGCATTAAAATAAAAATCTGACATTTTTCTTCCTCATTGCAATAACCTTTGCTAATACCTGACAAGTATTAAAAACACTCATGTATTTATCTCTATTTTTATACACGGGCTTGATATCTCTGTATTTGATTTTTAAGATTTAAATAATGTTCTTTGAGTCAGAGCAACTACAATGAAATAATCAAGAAACTAATTTTACTTTTTATCTTCTTACCCAAGCCATCTGCTCTCATCTTTGTTAGATGAATGATTGCTAGATTGTCAGAAAATGTACAATTTACAATCCATTTTACCAGCTCTGTTTTCCTGGTATGCATTAGTTATATGAACAATAATTCTTTCCACCTGTGGTTCATTCTGCAATAATATTTTTAAGAAGGCTCTTGAGACAAATATGCCAGTTTTTTTTTTTAACATTTTAACTATATTTCTGTTTGCAAACTGTGAGTGCATTTGTTTTCTCTCCTAAAGAATCTAATAGATTTCTGTTTTCTCTTTTGGAAGACTATGGACATGGCTGGGTTTGTTTATCATTGCAAACTGAAGACTGTGAATGTAATCATAAACCTCAAGTTTTTGAAATGAAAATAGGGCAATGTAATCATATCAACATTATGTTTAGATCTGAGATGAAAAAATGCCTATCTGACACCGTTCAGGACAAAGGGAATTTTGTTTTGAGATCATGTTCTCAGAAAGCAATGTAACATACAATGTGTGGAGGCTAAAAGAGTATGAGTTATTTGAAAATAAAAACCTACATATGGTAGCATTGGCCCAGTCCTTTCAAACTAATCTACAAGGCAGAGTAGACAAAACTTTGGAATTTTCCTAATAAGAAATGATTTATCTGGGCATTTGTTGCTCTGAATATATATCACTATTTAAGACCTGTTGGCAGAAAGACACAAATGTCAAAGTAGTTTTCTGCTCTGCAAATAGATCTCAAATTGACAACTGTACATTTACCTGATAGAAATACTTCTACTATTGGGCTATGAAAACATCTTTATTCTATACATATAAGCAGAAATTGACAAGTTTTTAATTCAGCACTAACTATTCTCTGTTATTCAAGTTGAGACTAGTTGTATGTTGAGAGAATAGTAAATTTATAAGATATGAAAGAGTGGTAAGAAATACAGCCCTCACTGCTAAAGTTAGGTCACAGTCCTTTGTTGTCATTTTAAATTGTCTTTTCCTCCATCTATTTTAGCAAGCCTATGTGTAAATAGATACATTGAAATCTATGAGGTTTTTTTTTTATTGTCTTTAAATATACTTACGCTTTTCACCAAGATGGCGCCGAAAGCGAAGAAGGAAGCTCCTGCCCCTCCCAAAGCCGAAGCCAAAGCAAAGGCCTTGAAAGCCAAGAAAGCAGAGCTGAAAGGTGTCCACAGCCACAAGAAAAAGAAGATCCGCACGTCACCCACTTTCCGGCGGCCCGAGACCCTTAGGCTCAGGAGGCAGCCCAAATACCCTAGAAAGAGCACACCCAGGAGAAGCAAGCTTGACCACTATGCCATCATCAAGTTCCCCCTGACCACTGAGTCAGCCATGAAGAAGATAGAAGACAACAACACACTTGTGTTCATTGTGGATGTCAAGGCCAACAAGCACCAGATCAAACAGGCTGTGAAGAAACTCTATGACATAGATGTGGCCCAAGTTAACACCCTCATAAGGCCTGACGGAGAAAAGAAGGCGTATGTTCGATTGGCTCCTGATTATGAAGCTCTGGATGTTGCCAACAAAATTGGGGTCATCTAAACTCAGTCCAGCTGGCTAATTCTAAATATACTTTTTCCACCATAAAAAAATATATATACTTATATCTTTTCCAGAATTAAATGGCTTAAAAAGCAAAAATTCAATAATGTAGTTATGATGTAACAATTTCCAAAAACCAGGGGAAGTATTCAAGTCAGTACCTATAAACTATTCCTTCCATTCTATGATTTTAAATGGAGTTGTGTGTCTCAAGTATATAACTATTGTTATATGGAATCTATTATATAATTGAAATAAAAAGTCCAATCATCTGCCCTTATTCTTCCTAACGATCACTTGGAGTTTAATAAACTCTTTGAAATGTCATATTAAATTTATAATTATTTTGCCATTTTTCCATGAAATCTGATAGGATTTTGATAGATGTTTTATAATGAAACTGTAAATCAATTGGGGGCATTAATTTAACAATATTAAGTCTTCATTTATTATCATGCTTCATGTTTCAGTTTTCTTAGTTTTTTTATTGAACTTAATAAAAAGTTTAATGATTCAATGAAAGTAAAGTAGAAATTATGTCAATTATATTCTTATGTTCATATTTTAATGTTACTATTAATGGCACATTTGGCAACTTGTATGAGTCTTATTCATTAATTGCACTTGATAAAGCATTATTTTAGTAAATTATATTATATAGTTAGTGTATCACATAGTTACAATAAACATTGATATATAAAATATTAACAGATTACCTTGTTCAAAAACTGAGAAAAAAGGAACTCAGTCCTTTTACTAGGGTCAGCTTTATGTGTTATAAATTATGAAGCCACACAGAATCTCATATCTAAGGGCCTGTTCTTCGGTTAATGATGCATCAGTGCATTGATGTCACAATAATTTTGAATTTGTGCTTCTGTTTTATAAAAGAGATCTGATGTGAAAGTTAAGAGTAAGCCTGACCAGAGAATGGTATGATCTGTGTGTAGATGTCTGTCTATTCTCTTGATTTATAGTATCAGCTATGTTCTAGTACATAGGATTCTGATTCACACAGGGGACTCTTCGTCAAGAATCTCCTGTGTATTAGATACATACCTAATCACTAAATGGTTGAATAGGGATTGTCATTCTCAAAAGGCTATTATGTCTCCACTCAATTAATATTATGCTCCAAATATAAGAGTCACATTATTTTTCTGATCAGAAAATTTTAAATTGGATCAGAGAGAGAAAAGTGCTGGAATGCATGCATCAAAGGGAGTCAAGTATAAAATCAATTCTCAAGTACCGTACAGAGGTAGTTTATTCCAAAATTTATTAATGCACACTGAAACTGTAAGTTGTATCTAATGTTCAAATAATTATGCGTAATTCTGTCATCTAGATTTATACTTATAAATACTGACATATCTATTTCACACAAAAAGAAAAAAATTAGTTACAAATAAAAATGATTGTCTTTAAAATAAGCTTAAGAATACTCATAACCTTGGGACCTTGGGACCTCCAGACCTTGCTGGGGAGGAGATAAGGAAATGAGGAGAAGAGAAAGAGACTGGGAGAGGCAGGAAGGGGAAGGGAGTTTGAACAAAGGGATGCACGGATAAAAAAATGAGACTTTATTCATAATAAAAAAGTAAAAAGATAATCCTCATAAAATGCTGATAGATGATATTCATGGGGGACACTTTATTTTACATGAAAGTTTAATGTCTGTTTTGTTTTTGTTTTTTGTAAAACCAAAGAATCTTAAGCATTTTAGTTGTGAAACACAGTTCAGTGTTGTAACTGTTTTATGTGTAATGAGAAGTTTCTTCTGATGAAGTTAACAACATTATTCTGCACATTTGTAACTTGATTTTAGAGCCTGAAATACTGCAACTTGAAATAGAAGCTGCCTACATCAAACTTCTTCATTTCTGAACTTTCAGAGCAGTCTATACACAGTATACCAGAAATTAAACTATAAAGTTCAGTTATACTCTGCCCAGAATCAAAGTAGATTTCTACGGAGTTCTGAGAATCCTTAATTGGCTTTAAAGTGTTGCATTTATTTTGTTATATATCATGTTATTTGTCCAAGACCTAAGACAAAATTAAAATGAGTACTTTTGATTTTAAGAGTTAAATTTTAATCAGCCATCACAAAAATACATTTTGGTTAAAGACAAACCATATCTGTAATGTCTAAGCATTGGCTATATTGACAAGTGACATTCAATCATCTTTCTTGGTATAAGCATACTCTGAAACATTTGTCCAATGATGAAATTGCCCAAGAATAAATCCCATCATGCAAGTGGAAAACTATTAGACATTGAAATTGTGTATTAAACCTACTGTTTCAGAAATAGTTCTCTAATTACTCTTTTTGTTGGTGTTACTTTTAAACTCCATGTTCCATGTTCAAATGAATAGTTGTGTTACACTTATATATTAACAGTTGTCTCTTGAAATAATTACTATTTAGGTTTGTAAAGTATTCATTAAATGTCTCCCAAATTACTTAAAAATCATAATAGTCATTTAATGGGTGCTTTAAAACTGAAATAGAAATTACATTTAATTATAAGTAACTGTAGGTTTATAAAGCTATCATTATATGTCTATTAGGAACATTTAACTTAAGTGTTACATAATTAGTGAAGAGCCAGGATTTTAATTGCACATTTGCAAACTGCTAACGTGCTTTGCGAAATATTCATTTTACCCACAGAAGAAAAGAGTGAGTGGTGTGAAGATTGTATCAGTTTTCTTTTTCCAAACAATTATCACTGTGTGCTCTGTGATATATGTAATATAACAAACTTATGTCAGGTTTAATTATGATGTGTTATTCAAAAAATAAAAGTGTGATTCATTTTAACCATGCATTATCAAAGAAGGAATAAGTCTTACTTTTTCTTTCTCTGACACAAACAGAGAAAGAATTTAAAATTCTGTCTATAAATCCAAAGGTATTCTCTTTCGCACCTCTCAGGTAACTGATTTTAGCATGACAACTGACCAGATAATATGGAAAATAATTTATGTCAAATTGTGATTCAGTAATTACTGTCTTGTTCAAAAAATTACATTTCAGGTTTCTAATTTTTTTTAAAAAAACATAATTACTCATTAATTTATTTTCTAAGTAGTTACTTGTTATCATAGAAGTTAAGTGGATCTTAAGAGAGAGACTAAATTGCACTTTTATGCCTTTAAGTGTCAACTCGTCTTGAAGTCAAGATTGTTATGCAAAATTCAAAAAGAAAGATTGTAATTTGATTGCAGGTTCAGCTCCATAGCTAAATAAACTGCCTCAGACAGCAGGCTTTTAGAGACACTAAAATTCCTTTTGCAAAGGTACCCAGTTTTAGTTCTTCAGTAAATCTCCATTAGACACCTGAGGTTGCCTCTTTCAAACCTGAACAAGAAAACATTCTGCTGAAAGAAAATTTATTTAGACATCATTTCTTCTCTAAATGCTTCTTCTCCCTAGAAAAATTTACATTTAAACAAGCTTTTGATTTCTTTGGAATCCATCTGCCTACATTTACCCTTCTTTTTTTTAAAACCCAAGAATAAACATCACCTAGAAAGGATGCTGGAAACACCATTCCACAGCACTTCTTAATTTTGTACATACCTGTTTAAAGTCATAATCTGAAGACAGCTTAATTAGTTTAACTTTGGACATGTCACTAGCATCATTATTTTTTCTTATGATTCTTAGAAATTGTATAATCTTCTAGGTAAAACAATGACATTCATAACTCTATATCTTCGGACCCATTCCTGATGGAAAATTAAGAGAGATGAAAGAGTAAACAATGAGTCCACATCTTCTTAATAACCCATTCCATTTAGTCCATCTCATCAGAGTTCACTAAACTTACAATATTCATGTTCTTTCTCTGGTTCTACTCCCATTTTTGTTTTGACTAGCTTCTAATTTTAGAGTTGGAGTTATAGATTTCTATTTATCCCTTCCCTTCCTCAAGCTTAAAATTTGTCATAAGACAATGTTTTATTTCTTTTTTGTTTTTATATGTATCAGACTTGGTAAAAGTTTCTAATCTTATTTGCAAAAAGAATTTTATTTGTTCATGTTCCTTGAACAATACTTTTTTTAAAGTACAGATTATCTTTGATTTAGTCATATAGCTGATTAAGCAATATTTAAATCTCTTTTAAGAATTTGCAGCATTGCTGGGCACTAGTGGTCCCTTTAATCCCAGCACTCAGGGGGAAGAGGCAGAGTGAGTCTAGGTCAAGCGGATATGTTACACAAACTCTGTCTTGGAATAAAGATTTTT
Source organism: Sigmodon hispidus (assembly GCA_004025045.1). NCBI lineage: Eukaryota > Metazoa > Chordata > Mammalia > Rodentia > Cricetidae > Sigmodon > Sigmodon hispidus. The sequence continues at coordinate 205,240 of PVIH01001051.1, forward strand.
AAGGATTGAATTGTATGTTATTGTTATTTCCTTACCTTCATTTCTTCAGTGACCAAGCAGTTGCACATTACTTTGCTAAAGACATATTTTTAAATGCATAGCTTATATCATATAACATTTATTTCTATGATCATTTCTCCTTTATAAGTGTTTTTTCTCTTAGATAACTAAAGAGATTATCATCCTACTGACTAATGTGGCTTACCATAAAGAGGCAGCTTTACCATTCATACAAGTCAACAGAATTCCATTTCATTAGTATTGTTTCACTTTTGTGGACTCAGCGGAGTCATATCACCTTATTTTTCTGTAAAATTTGCTACAGGAATCTTTATACCTTACAAAGAATTAAAATTCAGACTATACAAAGAAATTTAAAGTTTATCAACAACCAAAAAGAAAAAAAAAAAAAACAATTGAACCAAGAAATGAGCTAAAGAAATGAGCAGTTAACAAAATACGAAATACAAATCGTCAGTAGGCATATACATAAATGCATTCAGTTTCACTTGTTCTCTTAAACATGCAAATCAAAACTACATTGAGATTCCATATTAGACCAATCCAATTTTCATCATTAAGATAACAAATAATAGCAAAAGCTGAAAAATCCCAAATTAAGGACCTTTTACATTGTTGGCAGGAATGTAAACTTTTTTGTGGTCTTTGAAGTAGTTGAATGTTTAATAACTATAGGTATAGTTTTTCTTAGTAATTTTAAAAGGTATATTATATATGAAACTGGATTCACAGGATAAGGTAGACAATAGAATATTTCTTTTAATTTTGTTAAATACAAATCGACTAGATATTATAACTATAATTCTTGCTTAATAGCTGTTTTGTTATATCTAACTTTGCTATATTGAAATTGAAACTGTCCTTTTTGTTTAGACAGAAAAGAGGAAGTGTGGTAGAAATGTTTGTCTGTATGACAAGAATATCAGACTGTAAATAAAGAAACTGTTTTGCCCTATGTGGAGCAACTTAGAAATAGGTGGAGGAATCAGAAGAGAGATAGAAAGAAGAGGTGGAGCCAGATAGACTCCCTGCAGTGGCCAAACATACATGGAAGAATACAGGAGATCTACTGGGCCACACTATGGTCCATGCAGCCAGGTAGATTAATGGAAATGTGTTGAATTAAGATGAAAGAGCTAGCTAGCAATGTGCCTGAGACATAGGCCAAACAAGATGTAATTAATTTAAGTGTCTGTGACATTGTTTTTTGGGGGGAAGCAGCCATGGGCCGGTCAGCCTACTGGCCTGGATGGCATCAGAAATCTTGTAAAACACTAGTCAGCCATTATGAAAGTTTGGGGGTCAATTTCTCAGCATGATGATGGCAGGTCTTCCCCTTAGCCAGAAGTACCAATCTTTGTGTTTGTATGATTCTATAAAACATTGTATCACTGAAGTATTTGGATAATAATTTTTATTTCAGCATTTTAAAGTAGTTAACTACAAGCAAATAAGATGGACAACAGCAGATAAATGAATAGGGAAAAAGAAATACAAAATAGAGTTTTTCTCAGCCATATAAAACAAAGTTTTGTGTAATTCTCTTTATGAGAATAACTGTGATAGAATGTTCTGTATGCTGTAAATAAAGTAACTGATTTGGCCTATGCACAGCACTGTATAAGTGGGTGGACAGTCAACACAGGCAGGCAGGTAGAAGGGTGGAGTTAGGCCAGTCTCCATCCGACCCCAAGAAGAACAGACATGTAAGAGGTACCGGCCAGCCACGGGCTAAGCCACGTGAAGGGAAGATTAATAGAAATGGGTTAATTTAAGGAGAAAGAGCTAGCTAGTAAAGTGCTTAAGACATGGGCCAAACAGTGTAAAGGATATAAGCTTGTGATTCATTCTTTGGGGGACAATAGCCGCGCGAACCAGGTTCCAAAACCGCCGCCTGCGCCAGGTTACAAATTCCGGAGCCAAACGGGCCTGGAAACTTACTACAACAAATAACTATGCTTTGATTGGTCATATTGAGTATATTAAGCCAGTCTCAGTGAGAAAAAAACATGTTCACCTCCAATTTGATGTCCCTTGATTTTGTATAGATATATACAAAGCATATTTTTATTGAATGCCTTAATGTTATTTTTTTTTTTACTCAGAGGTAACTGGAGAAATCAGAAGTCAAATTTGGAAACTTGACAACATCATGCACCTACATTGGCAGCTACTCCAAATACAGTGCTCATTCCTACATGAACATTATTGTAATCAAAATAGTATTATCGACTAGTCTATATGATATATTTCTGTGACATGAGTTAATAGTTGATAGTATTTAAAGTACTCAAAAATTAGTAGGTATAGATAGACTAAGTATCTAAAGTAATTAGGCCTAGTGTATAAACCAAGTAGCTGTGTAAGAATTATGTTTTTATTTTTTCTACATCTCACCCACCACTTTAATATTATCATCATTTGTCAATTTGTATGATCAACTGTTTTATTTATTTTCACGTAAGTAATTAAAATAGAAACAGTAGAAATACAATGTATTTTCATATTCATTAGAAAAAATATATATCATTATTAGCTCCATAAACATCATACTTTTTGGACTAGTTATTGAGTATTTGTGAAAACCCCAATATCAATTGCACTGATTAATATTTTTTAAAGTTCTGTTGTTGTAACTCATGTTATAAAATTATTTTCATGGGAATGGAGATTGAAGAGGTTGTATATATCTTTTCTTCAGCTTCAACTCAGATGTTTTATGCAACCAGACTACATTCACCTAAACAAATATTGTAATAAAGTTAATGAAATATTATGTTTCAGTCAATAGCAGTGTTTCACTATACCTATACACTTCCCAAAGTCTTTTGTAGTTGTTGGAAAAGGTGCTGTCTATACTTTGCATAATTACAAGATACTGTTCTGTATAATCCCAAATTTCCAGCCTTTAGTCATTTTCTCATACTCCAAAGTTTACCTCCTGACCTCTTTCTGCTTTGTACCTAGGAACAAGTCTATAACTTACTAACTCTAATCTTTCTAGTATCTCAGCTCTATTACTAAACTCAGGATAAACCTGAAGCCTCTATCAAACAAGAACTAACAGAGTTATCATTGGGATCTACAAAATTTGTCATTTCATCATGAATCAAGAAGAGACACAGTATAAGAGGAATGCATATCAACAAAATAAAGGCAAATTTTGAGAAGCCTGTATTACAGAAAGTAGCAGAAAAATCAAAGCATTTTAACTAAAGTCAGAAACAGGACATACATATCTGCTTTCTCTATCCTTTGTGTGTGTGTGTGTGTGTGTGTGTGTGTGTGTGTGTGTGTATGTGTGTGTTTCAAATCACTTCATTTTGAATTTACCCAAATTACATATTTCTGAGAATTATCTCTGAAAGAGTGTTACTCAAATTTTAATATATAAAATTATATATTATGCTTTATTAATATATATGTATAGGCTAGAAAAATCAACTGAGAAGTAAATTAATTGGGCAGAGTATTGTATTTCTGTGTATATATAAATATCGTATAATCTTGAAGGATGAAAAAAGTTATATTTTATTAAGAAATGTTAGCATAGACCTTTTAATGTTTGGTGTCTCTGGATATATTCTTCATTGCAAACTCTGTGACATATCTACTTTGAAGCTTTAATATCTAGATGGGTAGGAAACTGTAACATAACAATTAATCTTTTAATTACTTACAGTTTAAATGTTAAACAAGAATGCCTTAGTTATATGGCTATGTCTATAAAGTGTTATTGCACAAGCATGAAACCCAACTTTGGATTCTTGGAACTCATTCATAAAACAAGGCAGAGTAGTAAAGGCCATTTATTCCTTTCTGGAAAAACAGTGACAAGAGGATCCCAGGGACTTGTTGGCCAGTTGGAAAGTTGATTAATAAATTAGACCTCAGAAAAGTTCCAAGCTGCTGCTTGACAATGAACACCATCATTTAGAAAGAGTAGCAGTCTACAGAGCAGATTAAGATTTTTACCACTAATACATATGATAGAAAAAGAAAACCTAGATATCAATAAATTAAACACAGTTAAGAACTCAATACAGATATAAAAACAAAAATCTCCAAAGAGGAAAATACAAGTTGCTAATAATCACTTAAATATTCAAATACTCATCACCCCATAATTATAAAGAAAATGCAAATTCAAATTAATTTGATATTTGACTTTACTCCTATTAGAATGGCCAAGCTCAATAAAACAAGTAACAGCCCATACTGTGAAGATGTTGAGTATGGGAAACCCTCATCCAACTATCTTGGATACCCACTGGTGGAAGTGCAAACTTGTACATACACTATGAAAATCAGTGTGACAATTCCTTAAGACAAGGAGGACTGATCAACCTCAGGTACGACACTCTTGAGCATTAACCCAAAGATGCTTTATCCCACCACAGAGACACTTGATGAACCACATTTTTTTCTTCTCTATTCATAACATTCAGAAATGGAAATAATCACTATGTCCCTTAACAAATTAATGGATTAAAATAATGTGTTCTATTTACACAATGGAATATTATTTCACTGTTAATGAAATCATGAAACTCAAAGTTAAATGGAGGTAACCAAGAGCCAGAAAGATAAATATGGTATTGCTTGCTTTATGTGTAGATATTAGCTGTTAAGTCAATGATAACAAAGTTACAATCTATAGAACCACAGAGGTTAGATATAGATTGAAGAACTATGGTGGGAAAGACAGATCTCCCTAGAGAAGAAGTAAAATATAATGGATATTTATGATGTAAGGAAGGTTGGATGGGAAGATAATATGGACAGCAGAACCAAGATAGTAACACGAAAATAAATAAGGGAAGATACAACTAAATTTAAGGGCCATTTGTGTGGTATCATGAAAATCTAGAAAAACAGAAACCTCCTAAAATATATACATGTTTGAAGGCAATCTAAAGTAAATCACTAAATAATAGGAAAAATAAAACACCAATTTTCTATCTCTTGTCACCAAATCGTGATTCCAGTATTGGAATTGCATTTAATTAGATGGTTGCACAAAGTCTGTGCACTGGGAATTATAAGCAACAAAGACTGTTACCAAGACTACAGATTGCTCTTCACAAACTGACATTGGGGCCTCATTGCTAAAGACAGTACCTGACAAATCATTGGACATAAAGAAGTAGAGCTGAAACCTATATTGAGCCTTAATCCCTATATGAGATATGTTTGGAGCATGATAGTAATCTGTAGCTACCACAGAAGAAGTATAGACATGAACCTAGCTGTGAAGAGGTCTAATGATATGTTAGTGCAATGATGGCATAAAGTGTGTGGGAGTACCAACCAATGTCAGATTTTACTTATAGCCCATTCGAGGAGATGGAACTCATACCTGATACTGCTTATGTGACCAGGAACCTGAGACTAGATATTCCAGGAATGTTAGAGAGGAGTACAGGGCTCATGTTGATGAAAATTTTAGGAAATTAGATGGGAAATTAAAAAAAATGGATGAAGGGTAAAAATAAATACCATTTTATATACATGCACACACACTACACACACACACACACACACACACACACACACACACACACACACTTATAGTTCTGCTTTTCTCATAGACTCATATGTCTGTGTTTGCTCAGCCATGATTAGAGAAGCTTCCCCTTGTAATAGATGGGGAAAAAATGCAGAAACCCATAGTCAAACATTCATCAGCATAAAAGACCTTGGAACCCACAGTCCTAGGCAGGGTGTCCCCATAAGATTCTTCCACCTTGTTGTCAGGGAACCCTGAGAAAGAGGAAGAAGAAAGGTTGTGGGAGCTGGAGAGAGTTAGAGGGTACCTAGAAAACAGGACCCACTAAATTAACTGAGTGCATGTAAACTCACAGTGACTGGGCAGCCTGCACGGGGCCTGCAGCAGATGACAGTATAACTAAAGAGATGGACACATATGCTCATTCCAATACCCAGTAACAATCTCCAGGTGAAAACCAATGAAAACTTTAGAAGTCTTTAGGAGATCCTTAGGGATGACCTGCCAGCCTAGCAGTAGATAATCATCAGAGGCTAACTTGTGGCATCTTTGGAGATTTCTTGTCTCATTGTGTTCTATCAGAACATTTTTTATTTTTAAATTATACCATTTTTTATTTTTTAAATTTATATGTATATATATCACATTTACATTTATATAATAATTTTTTCCTCTTTGCTTTTGCTCAACATGACCTTTTTGTATATATTGTGCCTGCCAATTTGATGGCATTTGGGGCAATTCCTAAAGATAGAAATGGGGTATTTTCTGTGTCCATATTTATTTCTTTTGTCATTTCATAAACTCTTACATTTGGTCTGTTTATTTTGTTCCAGTATGTTAGCTCATTTATTTATATTATATTATCCTATTTATGTTGGAGGACTGTTTATCTTTTTTTCTTTATTTGTGAATTATTTTTTTATTATGAATAAAGTCATACTTTTTATCCATGTATATCCTTGTTCAAGCTCCCTTCCCGCTCTTACCCCTTCCAGTCACTCTCTCTTCTCCACATCTCATTATCTCCTCCCCAGCATGGGCAGGAGGTTCCAAGGTCCCAATGTCGCTTAGTTCAGCATCCACTCCTGGCAGATCCAGTTTCCTCATCCTAACATCAAGACTGGGTCAGGTGTTCCTCTGGAGGGATTGGGTCCAAGGTGCCAGTCCAAGGTGTTTCAGATTCCAAGCTATTCATTGTTTGTGGTTTGCAGCTTGGACATGCTTTGCTTTTTTCTTTTGTGTTTAGAGTCCTAATGAGAAATAGCAAGAGGTTGAATATGAGTGGGAGGGTAGGAACTGGGCAGAAATAAGGAAGAAAAACATTAGTCATGACAACTTATGTGAGAGAAAAAGATGTTTTCAATAATGAGGAAAAAAAAGATAGGAGTAAAATCCTTGTCATCTCTGTCATTTCTAAATTTTAAAAGTTGCTTCCATTTCTGTTTATTTAAATATTATTATATCCTTCTATGATCTTAATATGATTAAAGATTTAAAAACTATAAATATATTTTTTTCTTAGTTATTTTAAAAATATATTAAATTTAAAACTTTAGACTCACAAAGACAAAATAAATAATAAAATATTTTCTTTAATTTTATTAATACAAATAAACTAAATATTATACATACAATTTTTACTTAATAACTGTTTTGTTATATATAATTTTACTATATTAAAACTAAAACCTTCCTTTTTAATTAAACAAACAAACAAGAAAAAAATGGTGGGAAATACTGAAGAAGACATTGCACTCTGAACTCAGGCCTCTAATACACATTTCAACTTATACATGTATGATTCACACAACACTAAGTAAATAAACAAAGAAAAGATCGAAAAAGACATTGAATATGGCTTCCACAATCATGCACATACATATGTATATCTTCACAGATGATTGGCTTAAAATAGGAATATAAACAAAGAAAAAATTTAAAAAGCATTAAACATTGACCTCTGACACATTCATTTGTACATATCATGTATGATTTATGTAAAAACAAGTAAATAAATGAACAAACAAAGAAAAAACTTAAGGCTATTCTGTTCTAGGAAAATTTCTGTTGCCTCTCTGTAATGAACTTGCATTCTTTTATGTAAAATCTTTGCATAGGGTTAAAAAAATATTTTAAACCTAAGGTATGTAATTTTGTCCTTGTATTAATGGTAACTGATTGCATTATTCAGAATTTATTTATTGGTGATATGTCTAGTGTTTTTCCCCATGGACTGAGTTTTTATACCTCCCTTAAACAAAATGGAAATTAGAAACATGACTTCTGACAGTTATATTTGATTGTCAGAGCAAATACTAGAAATTTACTACTGTAGTCAACTGTGAAATATTTCCTGTTAGTATGCTTACTTTTTATACTGAAATTTAGGCATAAAACAACTAGAAAAAGTAAATATTGGCTTTAAAATCTTATTTAAAAAGCTTTCAACTAAAAAATACCAAATACTGATGTTACTCAAAACCTAAGTCTACCTATCTCAGTACACTTCTAGACAGAGTAGTTGTTCTATGCTCTTGAATGTTTATACATTTATTATCAATATATTTGATAGAGTCATCCACCCAAAATAAAATTCAAGCCATAATTCAAACTAGAAATCAATTACCTTTAACTCTTCCTATATGACTCATATTGTAAGTGGAATTATAAATTTATGTTTTAAATTTTTTTGAAAAAAATGACTTTACAGTTTTATTTGTACACAAATATTAAATATTTCTGAAAATATTTCTTAGTTCAATATCCACTATCAGCAGATCCAGTTTCCTCATCCCAACATCAAGACTGGGTCAGGTGTTCCTCTGGAGGGAGTGGGCTCCAAGGTGCCAGTCCAAGGTGTTTCAGGTCCCAAGCTGTTCAGTGGTTGTGGTTTGCAGCTTGGACATGCTTTGCTTTTTGCTTGTTTTTGTTTAGAGTTTTCTAATGAGTGAGTACATCCCCTGTTTATATTTCTGGGTTTGTGAAACCTCGCTTAGGAAGATATTCTCCAAATCCATCCATTTGCCTGCAAATTTTTGGATATCATTTTTTTTTCACAGCTGAGTAGTTCTCCATTGTGTAGATGTACCACAGTTTGTTAATCCATTCTTCAGTTGAGGGGTATCTAGGTTGTTTGCAAGTTCTTGCTATTACAAATAATGCTGCTATGAACATAGTTGAGCTAATACCTTTGGAGTGTGAATGTGCATCTTTAGGGTATATGCCCAGTAGTGGTATTTCTGGATCCTTGGGGAGAGTGATTCTGAGATTTTCTGAGAAACCATCATGTTGCATTCCAGAGTGGCTGAACAAGCTTACACTCCAACCAACAATGGAGGAGTGTTCCCTTGCTCTGCAACCTCTCCAGCATAGACTGTCATCATTAAATACCTTGGAGTAACTATGTTTTTGATTTTTAATAATTTTTTATTTAAAAACAGACTAACAGATTAATACTTTTGAAAATAAATGCTCCTTTTAAGTTTATAATTGCTGGTGATATAGTTGCATGTGTGTGAGTTTATGTGTATATGTTCTGCTATTATTTTTTCTATTTTTCATACTTATATAATATTTAAAGTATATTTATGATTATAGAAAATATTGCAAACAACATTTTGTTTGTTATATTATCTTTAAGTAAAATTAGAATATTTATGTAATTCATGTGAATTGTCTAATTAATAAAATATCTTATTGTGTAGATTTCCAATAAATTATACTTCAATTTTGTTATTAAATCACTAAAAATAATTTTATAAAAAGAATGACACCTGTCCTACCCATTAATATAACTTCTATTGTATAACTATTGTTAACTCATATTGGATCTTATTATCCTCTGTCTTCACAATTCCAGATAAAACAGTTGCTTGGAATCTTTAACTTACAACTGAAAAACTAGATAGAGATTGGTAGCAAATTATCATTGTGTCCTAATAAATCCATTCAATCTTTTCAGTCTCACTGTAGTGACAATGAAACTTCCAATATCTATAAATGTTACTTCTTTTTTATGTCACATAATAATTGGACAATTGCTCTTTTTGTTTGTATGATTAGTTAGCTGTCTTTATCTTATACCTCTTTCAGACTGATACTTAAGTAATACTCTCATAAGTGGCCATGAAGAAAATAATGTGAAATCAAAATCACAGAAGATTTAGCAACACTATGAATACAAGGAAACATTGGGTTACTCAAATGAATAGAGATATATTAAAGAAAAAGATAGGGACAGTCCTAATCATTAGTTCATGAGATAGTATAATATTCAGAATCTCTAAGCAAGTTTCTCATCTCTCAACACACAGAAGTCACTTGTGTTTATGTTGTAAGATATACACATTTCATACCAGATGCCTTTTAAGCTTAAAAATCTTTCCCTTAAGTGACATTTTTCCTAAGTTCATTAATTAAAGTTTTATTTAGTATTAATATATTTGTGTCATCAGAAGCATCATAAAGACATTTTTAAAAGATTCTCAATGAATATATGGTCAATACATAACTATATATAATATTGGCATTGCATCCCACTTAGTGAGTAGAAAGATGGAGGTATCAGCTATCACACTACACTCATTTGTTTATATTTATCTGGATATCAAGGATATTGAATAGTCTTATTACTTGATTTTCCAACTTTAAAATAAATAAATAATTTTTAAAATAAGTAATGTTGGGGATCTCCATGGACCCCATTGTCCAAAAACTCAATTAAATGCAATGTAGTCCTGCCAATGGAACCCTCACCTGGTGATGAGAGGCCAGATGAGACTCCTGTATCCCCTCATTTTGAAGCGCAAAAACAATCTCATGCACAATGCAAAAGTATAATTAGATACATAAAGGCAAAATCAGCACCCTTGGGGGATTGGATCCAAACAAAATAGACATGGAATTTAATAACTTCGATGATGCTTGGGTAGGAGATGTCATTTTTAGAGGTTTGAAGAAAAATCAAAATATAAAATGTTACAATTGTGGGGGAAAATGTAACCTAAAAAGGGACTGTCAACAGGGTATTATTAGAAATAATATTTTTGCAAATAATAACTCCAAAAGAACACCACATTATTCTTGAGTACCCAAAGATGTAGCAAAGGTAGGCATTGTGCAAATAAATATAAGTCAAAAGGGACAAACAAAGTAACTTTCTGCTGTCAGAAAACACACTGAGAGGACTCTCTCAGGTTCCCTATCAAATTCAGTTACATTTTATTCTGTCATCTTGGGGGAAACTCCTCCCCAGAGAAATTAAAGAATCTAAAGCCTATTTTAATAAAACTATACAGCTCTGGATGAGCTATAGAAAAGAGAACAGAAAAATTGGGAAAAACCATAAAATGAATATTTTGGTCAACTTCTATAAAAATATGAATCAATAGTTTTGTTGTTGAAAGTCCGGTAGACACAAATGAATATCACAATAATTTTAATAGAAACTTGGCATCCAAATTTGCCCCTTTAGAAGGTCTACATTAGATTTTGGGGATTGCAAAATTATTCCAGATAAAACAAAGTGCAAAATGGTGCAAATGATTAGAGCTGGAAGAACAAAGAAAAAGATAAAGTCATATGTAGCTAACACTGCCATGGATTTATGGTGACTTGACTTATTATAACAATGGAATACTCAGATTAGCACTACCCCAACCTCAGAAACAAACCGTAAACTAACAAACTTGTTTTGTAAAATTATTAGAAGGTATTATGAAAAATAGTCATTGAATCTTTAAGTTATACAAAAACAAGGCACAACTGCTGCTGATCTTTCAAAGACACCAACAGCTTTATTTTTAGAATGGCTAGTAGAAAAGTACATGTGGGTTCAGCAATGGCCTTTAACAAAAGAGAAATTGCAGGCCTCAGAACAGCTATTACAGGAGCAGTTAAATGCTCAGCATATTTAAGAATCAATAAGCCATTGGAATTCTCCTGTATTTGCTATCAAAAATACCTGGAAAATGGAAAATAATAGCTGATCTAATAGCAGTATACAAGGTGATTCAGCCAATGTATTCTCGATAATCTGGAATTTTTTGCCTTCTCTGTTACCTAAAGAATGGCCTATCATAGTTACTGACTTAAAAGACAGTTCCTTCACTATACCTCTACAAGAAAAGGACAGAAAAAAATTGCCTTGACAGAGTCCACTTATAATAATTCTTGTCATATAAAGCAATATCAATGAGGGGTTCTCCCACAGAGAACGTTAAATATCACCACTCTGTACAAATAGTTGATACAACAGCTTTCAGAAGTAATACTGAAGTTCTCTATATATTTTAGAAATCAGTCCTCTATCACTTGTAGGGTTGGTGAAAATCTTTACCCATTCTGTAGGCTGTCGTTTTGTCCCATTGATTATGTCCTTGGCTTTACAGAAGGTTCTCGGTATCAGGAGTCCAATTTATTGATTGTTGTTCTGTGACATCACCATGAATAACCCAAACAAAAACGGGGTTCAGACTAAAACGGAAATTCTCAGCAGAATTACAAATGACTGAATGGCACTTGAAAAAGTGCTCAATATCTTTAGCCATCAGAGAAATGCAAATCAAAACAACTTTGAAATACCACCTTACACCTATCAGATTGGCTAAGATAAAAGACACAGATCACAGTCCATGCTGGAGAGGTTGCAGAGCAAGCGGAGCACTCCTCCATTGTTGGTGGGAGTGTAAACTTGTTCAGACACTCTGGAATGCAGTATGACCTTTTCTCAGAAAACTGGGAAACAGTCTCCCCAAGTATCCAGCAATACCACTACTGGACATATACCCTAAAGATGCACATTCACACTCCAAAGGCATTAGCTCAAATATGTTCATACCAGCATTATTCGTAATAGCAAGAACCTGAAAACAACCTAGATGCCCTTCAACTGAAGAATGGATTAACAAACTGTGGTACATTTACACAATGGAAAACTACTCAGCAGTGAGGGAAAAAAATGATATACTACAATTTGAAGGCAAATGGATACATTTGGAGAATATCTTCTTGAGGGAGGTTTCACAAACCCAGTAAGATAAACAGGGAATGTACTCACTCATTAGTATATTGTAAACAAACAAACAAACAAACAAAAAGAAAAAAGCAAAGCATGTCCAAGCTGCAAACCACAACTACTAAACAGCTTGGGACCTGAAAGATCTTGGACCAGCACCTTGGATCCCACTCCCTCCAGAGGAACATCTGACCCTGTCTTGATGTTGAGGTGAGGAATGTGGATCTGCCAGAAGTGGATGTTAAACTAAGCCATATTGGGACCTTGGGACCTCCTGCCCTTGCTGGGGAGGAGATATTGAGATGTGGAGAAGAGAGAGTGACTGGAGAATGTGAGAGAGTGAGGAAGCTTGAACCAGGGTATACACAGATAAAATTATGACTTTATTCATAATAAATAAAAAAAGAAGTGATACTTAAGAGTTTTTCACAGTGTATTTTTTACCACTACATGGATGACATCTTATTGGCTAACTCAAAATTAGAAAGAATATTTGAAGAAATAAAAAAAAAATAGAAATGCTGCTTGGGGGATTACAAATTGTTCCTGAAGAAATGTGTAGAGCAGATATTATATTAACTATATTTAATTAATATAATTATTTAAAATATAAAATAGGTCTCTAAAAAATTAGATCCCAAAATGTTCAAATTGGGAGAGATAGATTGCAGACTAAGTGATTTTTGCAGATTGTTAAGAGACATTTCCAAATTGCCACTTTTGGTATAAAAAAAATCATGAATTAAATAGTTAGTTCAACATCTTAGTTGGTAACAAGGACTTAAATAGTCCAAGAGATCCTGAGAGAAAATTTTCTTTGAGGAAAAAGAAATTAATTACAGTATGCACGTGTGAATCACAGGAATCCAGACCTCAATAACATTCTAGGTATTTTATACTCTAAGCATTTGCTTATTGGAATTTATATGGAAATGGAAAATATTATATTGGAATGAATATTTCTACTACATACCCTGATTAAAAAATTAAAGCCATATGTGGAAAAGTTTTCTGATTTGATTTTTAAAGGAAAATCAAGACTTTATCAATTAGGAGGAATGGACCCTCCAGAAATTGTTATACTTTTAATGAATGTTGAAATTAACCAATCATGGGGATAAAGTAAACCTTGGCAAAAAGCTTGCAGTAATTTTGTTGGAGACATAACAACAGATATCCTCAAAGCATAAAAATTTAATTTATAAAGGGAACTAACTAGGTTATTCATGTTGTATGAGGAATACCAATTTCTGATGGCCCAACATTTTAGACTGATGCAAATAAGTCAAGAAAGGCAGGTTACAAATCAGTAAGTTAAGTGGCTCAAAGTCTTTATAATTCTGTCCAAAAATTGGAATTATATGCTATTATGATGGTATTAATGGATTTTACAGAACCTATTAACAACTGATTCTCAGTATGCAGAAAGAATTGTGACACAATGAAATTGCTGACTTTATTCCAACCATCTCTCACTGTATTCTCTACCTCTACCTCATCTGTTGTTCCCCAGCTGACCTTCTCTCAACCCCATCTACCCCATGACCACCATTAAAATCTATTCTACTTATTTCTTCCATGGAGAACCACACATCCCCCACTAGACACCTCCTCTTTCCTAACCTCTCTGAGTTAATGGATTGTATCTGGCTTATCACTTATTTATTGACTTATATCTATTTATAAGCTCATACATATCATATTTATCAATTTTACCTCAACCGAGATGTTACTAAACAAAGGATTGTACTCTACAAACCTACATCTGGGGCCTTGTGTCTAAGAACAATCCCATACAACTCATTGAACATGAAGAAGTCAAGTTGGTGCCTCCAATCTAGACTTGTGGTATGGAAACAGAAATATGTATACCAACCCAGAACCCAAAACTCTAACCTATAATCTGTATGTTTCATCTGCACAAAAGTTTTGTGGCAACTGTGGTACAGAATTTGTGGGAGTAGCCAACTGAAGATTGACTTGATTTAAGCCCACTCCATGAGAAGAAACCCATATTTGATACAGCTTCAGTAACCAAGAATGGGAGGAAATAGTCTAGAGACATAGAATGAAACTAAATACTAATCTAAAAAAAAATCAATAAAATGTCTCCTAATGATATTCTGCTCCACTCATAGGGCAGTGCTTTATCCAATCATCATCAGAGAAGCTTCTTCTTGCAGAACATGAGAAAATGAACAGAGACTCACAGTCAAACATTACAAAGAGAGAGGTCTAAATGGTAGGTCTTCTCCAAATATATCTCCTCAGAGCGTAAGAAATTTCTTGGATTAAAGACAGAAAAATTGTAAGTGCCAGAGGGATGGAGGAACAACTGAGCAAGGTGCATATGAACTCAATAGAGATGGAAGTCAAAAGTACATGGTCCATTCATATCAATACCTCTCCATTTATATTATAGCTATTTGTTTGGTATTTTTGTGGGACTCCTGACTGTGGGAATGAGTTGGTCTCTGACACTTATGACTGCCCTTAAGACTCTTTTCCTCCTCTTGGGTTACAGTGTCCAAATTCTCTATGATAGTTTTTGTTTTATCTTAAATGTATTATTTTGTCAAAATAGATAAACCTTGAAATGCTACAAAATAAGTAATTTTATTTATTTGCACACAAAATTCTACAATAATTTGTCATAATAATTCATAATTCTAAAGATTAATCACAAGATTGTCAATTTTATAATAGCTTGACTCCTAAGAATATGGGTTAGCATAGTTATTAATTTTAGTTTTCAAATTCCTTTGATACTATTATTCTTTTAAGATTCTTCTCATTGCTTACCTTCAACATAAGTGACTGCTGTACAACATCTCAATAGAGCAGAATTTAAATTTTTAACTGTAATAAAATGAGAAAACATTTCTTTTTTATAAATATTGCTTATACAGCATCTAATTTACTCTGATTTAAAATTATATTCATTCATATATACTTCATATATATAATATATATAATGTCATACATAAGAACAACCAAGACACGTTGTTAATACAGAGAAGTAATTTATAAAAGTTTTACATTATTAAATGAAAATAATGATATCAGATAATATTTGTAAAAGTTATTGAATGAATAGAAAGATACTTATTACTTCCACAAATAATCTTTTAATTTAGATAATATCAAAATATCCCATTGCTATATGTGTAATATTCTTTTTTTTTAGTATGAAACAGACAAAAATATTGTTAATTATTTACTGCTACCTTCTTAATCATCATCACATGTCACTTAATTTACAACCTAAGAGTTCACTCACTTAAATAAGGGAACAATAATACTGTTAAACATACTGCCTTTTATAATATGGAAGCTGAAAGATTTGCAGAGCAAGCAAATAGTTACTACAAATAGTTTGTAACTTTTGCCAAGTAAAATTTCCAGCTGCATTATGCTGAACCCATTTATTAGAAAGTTTTACTTGCAGAGTGCTGTATACAATACTATTTTTCCTATCCTATCATCTCTTGGAAAACCTCACAGTATGGGTTTTACAAATATAAGTTATTATAGACTTTAATTGCATGCATTTTATGGCTGCTGTCAACATAAGGGTAAAAAGAATAATCACTCCTGCACTTAGTGAACATGTAGGGCCTTTTAAAGATTCAATCTTGTTCATTTTTCTAAAAGGTTCATTGGAATGCACAGATGTACATTTTGATTGACTGCATTTTCCACTATTTCAGTGGTCAAACTAAAAGCCAGCACATTCTTCAACAAGAAGAAAAACCCACTTGGAATGGAATACATATGTGAATAACAACACTGAATAAAACTTCCAGTTGTGGTTAAAGTCTATGTATAGTATTTTAAACAAAATATTCTATGTAAAGTGGAATAAATGTTATTTACTTTTTTCTTGAAAAGAGATAGTTATATGCAATAAGAAATGAGGGGCAAAAGAAGTCCTTCTGCTACAACAAATAAACTTTATCTGTAAAAATTGGTTGGAGCAGAAAGCAGGACTCTCTAGATTTTTATTGTTCTGTGTTCAAGTTTTTGCTTTAGTCTCTGACCCTGGATACATTTTATATTTCAAATATGGGTTTTTTACCTGAAAATTGTTTTTCATGTGATGCTAACAGCACTTTTATTCACTGAGAATTTAAGTAGCTACTGTCAAAATTAAAGCTAATTTGTAATGCTCTTTTAATAATCTTAATCTATGCTTCATGTACAATCTTAACAACTACCCATCATAAGTAAATATTATCATTTTTCTAGTATGTTCAAAATTTCCAAACTACATTAATTTCAAGGCACCTTATATATTAGCATTTAACAACAGTGACTGACATACTATGATATTTTGGGTGGTTTTGTATTTCCATGATAAAGCATCATAACCAAAATCAGCTTGGACAACAATGTATTTTTTTTTGCATTTTTCCCTCTTTATTGCCAATTTTTTTAGTTAGGGTTACAGTTGCTGTGATGAAACACTATAATCAATGCAACTTGTGGAGGAAAGGATGTATTTGGCTTTTACTTCTATATCACTATTCATCAGTGAAGGAAGTCAGGAGAGGAACTCACAAAAGGAAGGGTCCTGGAGATAGGAGCTAATGCAGAAGCACCACCAAAAAATGGGCTGGGCCTTCTCCCATCAATCACTAATAAGGAAAATGCTTTCAAGCCTTCCCTATAGTACAATCTTAAGAAGACATTTTCTTAATTGAGGTTTGTTCCTCTGAAATGATGTTAGCTGGTGATAAGTTGGCATAATAGCATCAAGCACACTTTCAGTTCACTATGAAAAGAAGTTTGAAAAGGTTTATAAGGCATAAAAATGGAGGCAGAATTTAAGGCACACATCACTGGTGAGTAAAATGTATCAACTTTTGTATATAGCCTATATCATATGGACAGAAATGGTGCTGATCACAATGGGATGTGTCTCACATCAATAATAAGTTTTTTAAAGGCTGCACAAGCCTTCCCCAGGCAAATCATACAGAGTTGCTTTCTGTCTTTCCAAAATATTCTTATGACAAAAATAACCAGCATAGATGGAACAAAGAAAACAGTCTAATATGAATCATACTATATCTTGAAAATGGGAATAACAGCACTCCAGAGACAACTCAACATCTGTGCCCAGGTGGTCAAATTTTTCTCATTATTGGGATGCTTAAATACCTTCAACTCACTAGAAATAACTTTTTTACTCAGAGGGAAAGGACAAAAAAGATCTTAAAGTGTGCCTAGTTTATTATATTTAGTGCATCAGAACAAGTATGGCTTAACATACAGATTACAGAAGAAAGTTCATCTCAGAACATTATTATTGGATTCACCATGATAAAGATAAGAGAATTAGACAGTGATAAGTCCTAAATCTTTTTATTTACAGTTATATTTTCTTATTCTCATGATCTTAAAAATTCAGGTAAACCTTGAAGACTTTGTAAGAGTCTACATGATGTGATATGAATGTAAATACATAAATCTCTCCTTGTATTCTGCAAAAGCCCTGTTTTCTATAAATAAAACCTATGATATCATTATAGACATTATTGCTTTTACAGTATTCATGAGCTCTTATTAATTTATATTGTGAGAACCTTGAGAATAAGAGCATTTCTTCATTAAAAATACAATTAACGAATGTTTCCATAGCTATCCATAATGAAACACACATTTTTTATAAAGGTATGTTTATTTGGACTTGGAATGTTCCCTGAAGGGCAAAAGATGAACATTTGATCATTAGGCCGAGTTGCTTTTGCATTTATGGTAGAAGCTGTATGATGGAGAATGTGGTGATATTAACTCAACAGGGAGTGCCACTGAAGGAAATAGTATATCTCTCATCAGTCTTTCTTGATTTGCTTTGTATCTACTAAACACAGGTAGTTTTACTCTACTACACATTCCTCACCATGAAACCTTTCATAAGGCGAAAAGCAAATGAATCATATCACCATGTGCTAGGTCGTCTAAAACTGGAGAGAAAAAAACTATTTCACTCAAAATTTGATAATTTCAGATATTTTTAGGGTACTTGTAAGTTCCAAAATGACTTTGGATAATTTAATTTTGCACAATGGCATTTGTGTTGCTTAAACATCAGTCACTATGACAATACTTGAAATAATAACTTCTTAACAAAAATAGAAACTTTTATTTTGTTTACAGTTTGGATAATAGTTCATAGTTGGGTATTATCATGGTATACCTTAAGGATGAAAATATTTAGTTTTTCCACAACAACATGAAAAATTTTCCCATATCTTAACATTCTTATCAACATTGCATTGCACCAAGGACTAGACACCATGACATTGTAGTAAAGTTTTGAATAGCATTTAATATCTAATCTGTGATGATGCTGTGTACATGTATTTAAGGGCATATTATTTCTATGAGAATATGTTAGTAAACAAAACTCTCATCATGAAACATTGATTATGCTCATCAAGATTTTTTACAGACTTGGCAGCTATCAATAAATTTTGATGTAATAGTGTAGTTTGTTTTAACTGTAAATAATATTATATATAACTTAAGGACTAACATTTTCCATTTATAATAGCTTTATACTTGTATCTCTTAAAATCTAGTATTCCTAATCTTGGTGTTTATTTAGTCTTCCCTAAATTACTTAGGAGTTTAGTAGAAAAATATTCTCTATTAGTGATGGGTTTGTATCCATAATGTGTAACAGCGTTTCAGCAAAAGTAAATTGCACCACAGTGTTTTCTCACTGTGATTTGCTATCCAAAGGGTTTACAAATCTGCACATTCATAGGTACACTCATCTGAACAAATAATCCCATGTTGAATATCATACTGATGGCTTCCCATCTGTCCACTCATGTTAAGTATCCAGACAAACAAGCGCCACCTGTCTAGCTTGTGCATGGCTCTTGACCATCACCTATTCCTAGATAAAAACTAGTAGTTTCAAAGTATAAAGTGAAGATGTCCAAAATTATTACCCTCCTATAGGATACTAAATAAACAGTTGCAGCATGTGTATGTGTGCATAACATACAGACTCAACAGGGGGTACTGATATCAGTAAGTGTTCCAGTTATTTTCCTGAGAAGATAGGAACAAAGATATCTCTTCATGTCAAACAAGCACTGAACAAAGAAACGTAATAAATAATTTCACATGAATCTTGCTTGGTTAACCAATGGTTTTGCTTGGTTAAATGCATAAAGGGTCATAGGTAACCAAAGCCAGGCATCTGTATCCCTGAGAATCCCACCACACACCAGGAGTGATGACTCACCAAAGGTACATCTCTGGAGTATCCTTCTCAGTTTGCAAGTGAATGCTTCAAGAAGAGTCCCCTCCTCCCAGTAATTGTTTACTGATAATAGCACCGTAGGGAAAGCCCTTGTGGGTTTTGCTTGTTTTCTGAGCTTTGCAGCCTCTTAGGTTTTGTGAGCTTCCTCAGTCTCACATACTTATATCTCACTTCTGGAGAGAGGGAAGAAGAAATAGCTACATAACCTCTAACTACCTACTTCTCCTCTTACATTCTTTTTCTTCTCAATTAAATTTAGTGTTCCGATCCTTAAAGGTGGTGAAATAGATGACTGATTTTTCCTCCGTGATTTGAGCCTTAGGATTTGTCTATCATACCACAGTAGTAATATAATGATAGCTTATTCTCAGCAGTGTGACTGATGAAGACTATTCAATAACTACTGCATATGGCAAAAAAAAGTTGTCCTCCATCAAAGAGTGGGGGTCATCATAGCAATAATCTATGTAAGAAAAAATGACATTCAGAAGGGAATTTGACAGGTCCATCACACTCCTATAACCAAGCAATAGTAATAACCCCCATACTGGGACCTAAAACCCCTATAGCCAGAGGTATTTCCCTGATTTATAGCACCAAATAAGGTTTTTTTCCTGTGGGCCAGGTCTTAAATTCAGTTGTAAAGCAGTTGGCTGCAATAAAGCAGTGAGTTAACATTGCACTAATGGGAAAATTTGGAATGGCATGTTAGTGTTGTAATACACAAATTTCACATAATTTCAACTTCAAATGAAGGCCAAGCCTAATTTTCTTCCTGATCTGCATGAGATCTTCAGCAATGGCTCTTGTGAATGACTTGTAATGTGCAACCAAGAGGGTAGTCATAGCTTATATTATTCACAATAACCAAATTATGGAATCTCCCCCACCAATTCATCAGTAATAGGTATGTGATACATATTACCCATCCTAGAATAATATGGCATTACTTCGTTATATAAAAATGGAACAAATGGGAACTGTTTAACTTGAAATTAAGAAAACAGACCTACAAAGTTAAGAATCACTGATGTGGGCCCATAAAAATGTGAAAGGATGAGAACATGCAAAAGGGGAAATGAGTGTAGACTAACCCAACAGTGATAAATAATACAGCAATAGAAGGAACATACACTGTCAAACTGTGTTGTATGTGCATATGAAACTGTCAACTTGAAAACTCCTATGTTATAAATTAACATGTGAGGCTAAATTGAATACAAAATATTCAAAGCTTCATTACCTGTTCAATTTATGACTGAAGATATTGATGTCTACATTGCTTATGGTATCAAAATTGTGGCACAAACAAAGTAATATGTCCCAACACTTTAAAGAAGTTTCTTAGTTATAAATCAAAATATTGAAGTGTACAATCAGAATAATTAAATTAAAATATTTGCTCCTACTGAATATTGGCACTGTGAGCAAACTTTTATTATCCTGTTACTGTATGCAAAATGAAATGAATCTTCTAAGATTGCCATTTTCTTCAAAAGTAAAACATAAATCACCAAAATCATACTACCACTTCTAGTATATACTCAATATAAAGTAAAGAAAATACAGCACAAAGATTAGACATGAATGTTCAAGGAAAAATTACTATAACAACTACAACCACATGGAAAAAGTTTCCTCAATTCATAAACCAACAATTTTTAAAAATTTAAATATAAAATACCCCGATATGAATAGATATCAAAAAATTATACTGAATTAAAGAAACAGCTCAAAAATATATGCTGTTTGACTCTCCTTCTATAAAAAAAATAATGTTGGAAATTGGAGCAAATCTGATGACAGACAGCTAGCCAATGGCTCTCCAAAGTCAAGGGTACAATAGACACAGCTAAGGACTCACAGGGCACTACAAATATACTTTAGCAGATGATAAATATGACACATTGACTACTACGATGGTATAATTTGTCAAATATATTTAAAAGCCCACTATATAGGTCAATTGCTTTTCAAATAAAGCATCTGATATGAGTGATATTGAAGTGTGTCTTTCCACAAGAATGCTTCTACAGTATTTTGAAGAAAATACAGACTGTAAAAATATTTGCTATGTATAACAAAAACATATCTTTCTGTGGAAAAATAACTTTTTGGTTGCCATGTTTCAGACATCTCTTGACTACATTAAGATGTTGCATAGAATTTTTAAATTGTCAATAGGTTGAAACAGAGACTTTAAAAATACCTCCATCTTGATAGTTGAAGGATTTAGTGAATTAAGATAGTACCAAAACTATCAGTCTTCTAATAAAGATGCAGTAATATTTTGGAAATGAGTAGGGGTTATCTTTGTAGGTTTTTTGAAGCCCTTCAGTATTTACTTTTAATGATTTAAATTTATGACACCAAGAAGATATTTGGGATTAGCCATTTCCATACACTTGATAGACCCTGAAATATCATGGCTTTTTGCATTCACAAAAAAGGACTGAATAGGTCATTTCAGAAAGTAGTTCCCCAAATTCTTGCTTCACAATGTAAGTATAAACTGTTTTAATTATTAATATAAGAAACAATACATTAGCAGAATTCTCTTACCTTAACAAATATAACAAATATATATTGTCATATTGCCAACCTTACTTTAGCAGCTGTCCAAATTCAAAATGACCAATGGATTATACTTTGTCTGATTGGTCACATATATACATTTGTTCATTTTCATAATCCAAACTTAGTAAATAGCCATTTTTATGTATAAATGTGGTTGTTCATAAAAAATATATAAATTTAGTATTAACAGAATCCCTATCCCTAAAGGAACTAAATAAGTAAAGAGGACTCAAAAGTCCACTTGGAGTTTCAGTAACTAAGCTAAGCTACTTCTGTAGACAGCTGAAAGATTCTTCTAAATTTCATAGAAGATCATTTGTTAAAAACAATTGTTAAAATAACACAGCAGAAATCCCTGTTACAGAGGCCTCAGTGATTTTACTATAAAGTAGTGATAAACATGGCTTAACATTTTTTATTTTATTATGAATAAGGTCATATTTTTTAATCCATGTATGTCCTTATTCAAGCTCCCTTCCCCCTCCTACCCCTTCCAGTCAGTATTAGTCAAATAATGTATAAAATATTATTTACTTTCATATATAATAATGTTTTGAAGCACAAAATGGTGTTTATTATATATTACCTACATGTTATGAATAATATATATTCATATATTATTATATAACATATATAATAATATATAAGTATATATATGTGTGTGTGTGTGTGTGTGTATGTGTAGAGAGAGAGAGAGAAGAAGAAGAAGCAGCAGAAGAAGAAGAACTATTGTTGGAATAAATGAGGTACAGGGAATCAAGAGTGTGGAGCTACATTTTTCTAATGATTGGCTTACATAAATTTTCAGAAGAACATCAGTCAATTTCACATTTAACACTGAAATTAATATCAATTAAAATTAATATCTAGGAGGTACTTCCATATAATTTTAATAAGATACTGAAGAGGCTTTCATGTTATCTGGTTACAGTTATTTCATCATTATTTGTCATATACTTTAACACAATTATTAGCTCTTCTAGAAGTCATTTTTTCTATATGACATTTATTTTAAGTACCATTATTTTAGGAACATGGTTTGTTATGACTAAAGTGTATCAAAAATTCAATTTTTAGCTCCAGCAAAATTTTGTATCTATCTAGAAATATGTCAAGTTTGTGTACAGTGAAAATGATTCTCCTGTGAGGTTCAGTATAATTTTCATCATTTTAATATGCTTACTTTCCATCATTCTAAGTGCTCAAAGTCTGTTCTAAATGGCAATCTGGTAGCAGATTTATGGGAACACTTTTAAATAGGGTTCCATTTTTCAGAATAACAATTCGCTTTGCTTTGTAATAGATCAAGTTTTGACTTTAAAATGTAGATATGATGTTTCATGTCATGACAATGTATTATATGTTTCAGATTTTGAAATGAATGATATAATACATTCTTTGAACAATAAATTTTCTTCATTCTGTTTGAAAATGCACAATTATAAATGAGTTATAAGAAAAACATTCAAGAAAAAAATGAAGTTTAGCAAATCAACAACAATATGAACTTAAAATCAAAGAAGTGAAGATTGGATTGGATCTTAAATTTCACTATGTCTAATCTTGTATCTAAATATTAAACTATTTAAGACTCTTCATTATTGTGTTTCAGATTTGTATCAACGCTTCACTAGCTAGAGTAAAGGCAGTGCATCTCCAAGCAATCAGCTTATATCCAAGCAAATTGATTCAAGCCACTAGGCATTTAAAGCAGGAAGACCATAATGCTTAAATTCACATACATATATTCTCCCACGTCAGAGTACAGACATTTATAAAGCAATTTCTTCTCAACTAAAATAAGCTATTCCAGAACTTTTTTCTTGTCTCAAATTATATATTATTGCAACTCTTTCTTTTTAAGCTTTCTTTTCCTTTAAGCAAAACAAGCCAAACTAGTTACCTTTAAATACACTCCATACTTGAGTAGTACTCTTACACAGTCTAAAATGACTAGAAACATGAACTTCCTCAATGCAAATGTTACTCATCTTCTATGGCCCTAATCTATGATCTCCTTTAACCTAGGTAATGATGAATTATACTATCTGATATACTCTTTACAAACTTTTGATACATATCTTGCACTATGACTCTATGCAGTTGGTAGGTGATCTGCAGTTGGTAGGTGATCTGATTGATATGCTCTTGGATTTTGTTTGTCAACATCTTATGAGTATTTCTGCTTCTATATTGGTAGGGAAAGCTGGTATGCAATACTCTCTGTTAGATATTATGTGGTTTCTGTTACCAGGGAAATGGGACTCAAAAAATAATTTGGGCAATGTTTCTGTGATGTGATATACTTTAAAAACCATATTCTATCTTTTTGTTATATTTTAATAAATGAATAGATAAATAAACACATACAAACAAACAAATGAATTAATAAATAAATAGATAGATACATAAATAAATATGTAGAGACCTAGCGATTACAGTTAATGATAACAAATTAACTATTGCTATAGTTATATCAGGTAGGAAAGAGAAAATTAGTATTCTCTAAAGTCATGTCAGTGGGCATAAGAATCACTTCAGGAGTAGTTAACTATATATAATGAACTCTATAGCTGTGTGTGTGTGTATGAGAGAGAGAGAGTTTACTTGGTTATAGTCTGTTTCTTTTAATTTTTGAGTGTTATTTCATTTTGTTTTCATGGTTTATGGAGGTTATTTTGTATTGGGTTTTGGTTGTTTTATGAGAAAGAACTTAAAGTTGAATAGGTAGAGAGGGAAGGGACTTAATAATGGAAAAGAATATGATAAAAATATATTTAAATTTAAATATTTTGAATAATAAAATTAAAGAGACTAATGTAAAAGAGGTTTAAATTAGAAGCAAGGTGCTTTGTTACTTGTGAGAAGTAGTAACAAATTCTTATACATTCAATTTAAGAATTAGTTCTCATCTACAAAAAATATAATTTAGTGTTAAAATTATAAGTTCTGGAAGTATTTGCTTGGGCATCTATATTCAGTTTCATCATCAACAATATGAAAATAGAATTTATTTGTCCTGAAAACACAATGAAGAAATTAAAAGGAAATTTTACCCATTTTTCTTCATGAGGACTACTCTTTTAAGTACTGAAATAACTGCTAAAGCTAATAAGTAAGCTACTGATAGAGAAACTCATTAGTGCCAAAGACTTCACTCTAATTTTGTAAAGTAACTTTGGCTATAGCTGATGCTAAATTATATTATCAAAATAAATAAAAATCGTCCTGAGCAAAGTATCACAAACTCAGAAAGATAAGCAGGGGATGTACTCACTCATTAGTGGTCTATAAACAAACAAACAACATAAAAGCCAAGCATGCCCAAGTTGCAAACCACTACCACTGAACAGCTTGGGATCAGAAACACTCTGTACTGACTCCTCAGATCCCACTCACCCCTCCTGACTCACTCTTGAGGGAAAGGGGAGAAAACTGTATCTACCAGGAGTGGAGACTGAATTAAGCAATATTGGGCCAGTGGGACCATGGTACTGTCTGCTGCCTTCCCAGGGAGAGGATGGGGAGTTGTGGAGAAGAAAGAATGACCGGATGTGGCGGGAGGGGGAAGGGACCTTGAACAAAGATATACAGGGATAGAAAGTGTTACTTCCTTGTTCATAATAATAATAAACAGGCAAAACCTTGAAAAAGAAATCTGTGACTAAAAAAACACAATTTATTCATTGCTTTAAAGAGCTTGTAGCTAATTGTAAGATGCAAATTAGAAGATAACTTGAAGGATGCTTTCCATAAACATAGGGGACTCGTGATTATATAAATTAAAATTATATATGCTATTAATAATATATATAAACAAATAATCCAGAGACATGAAGGCAATATCAACAGATTATAGAGCTTAAAATCAAAATAGAAAATGAGTGGGGAACTTTCTAACAAATCCACAAATACATGATTTTCTTTGAAGATAGAAAAATTTCACAGTGCATTTAGAAAACATGACATTGGCAGAAATAAGGAACTATGAACAATAAATAGTTTGCAAAGGAAAAGGGAGGAGAACAGATTTAGTACACTTACAGTCCATGAGGTGCTACAAATTATCAGAGTTTTAAATTTTCATCCTACATGTCAGAGGAAAATATGGGAATTGGTTGGGTGTGATAGCATAACCATATTGTTCTCATAAAACATACCTACGGCTTGAGAGTTAGGGTGACAATAAAAGAGGAACTAATACAATTGTTTCAAAAAATACAATTGATTGAACATGGGGAAAAATAAAAGGCACAACAATTTTGTTGATAAAAATGAAAATATCATATATCAAAACAGAAAATAAAATTAAAATAAAATAACATTGGTAATACTACGCAGAAAATATTTTTCAATATTAGTGTGTAATCCTTCTATAATGGATTTAAGAAGAATTAATAATTCTTGATTTCTGAAATGGGGATGATAACATCTTTCTAATAGGAAAAAAGAAGATTCTTTAATTGGTGTTTTACTGCTGTAACAAATATAATATACAATAGTAATTTACAAGTACTAGAGATTTATTTCTCAGAGTGAAGAAAGTCAATAAATCAAAGATCAAAGAACAAGCATATTTTGAGTTTATTTTTTATTTCTCCTTCAATTGATAAAAATCAACATGACATGAACTTGTGAGCTCAGTTGATAGCACCATAAAACTATTCATGATGGTGAAGCACTCAGCATCCAACTACTTCCATTAGGCCCACCTCTAACCTATCACATTGATGGTTCAATTTATGACATATAATTAATGGTACAGCTAAGAAGAATTTTTGACTATTAGATAACATTTTCACAATTAAATGTTATACTGCTTGAATATCAAATGATGGTAGATGAAAAGAAAAGAATTTTGGAAAATCATTCAAATAATTAAGATTATAAAACTCCAGTAGTAATAAAATTCTAAGCTAAAGACACAGAGCAAGATGTACCCCAAGATTTATGAAATGTCAATGACGACTAGACTTGGGTTGTTCAAATGTATGGGTCTAAATGCTGAGGGACCATGCCAATAAGTCTAAGAAATTGATCAAAGAGTCCAGATAGAAGACACAGAATGCAATCCTAAGTCATGATTTTTGGTTTCTTTTGTGAATTTTCTTTTGACCTTTAAGGTAAAATTCATGCCCAAAGGCTGATGATGATGGGGGTGTCAGTGGAGATTGTAGCCTTTAATTTAATCTCTCCCAGATTGATTTTTTACTGTAAAAAGGAAATCACAGCAACCTAGCAACAGTGAAGAAAAACAATTAAAATCATGACCTTTAGGAACATCCAAATTGGGAAATAGTTTCTGAGGCTAGTATGATAGGGGATTTTCCAAAAATATACTTTAGAAAGATTGGACAATGCTCAAGGCACATTTCACACACTGTACATATATTGATGATGGCAGAATTAACTCCCTATTTAGAAATAACATTAAATAAAAAAGATTTTAAAGATGTTATAAGCACACAAAAATGAAATTAGATTGGCCAGAATATTATATTAAGCAAGCAAAAGAATAATTAGAATCTTGAAAATATCGACATTTGAAGCAAAGCTACCAGAATCAAGCTGGAAAAGTTTATCTGTATATGTGCTTATTCGGAAACCTCAGCCTTCTATCGAACTGAACCCACTACTTTATCTATTCTCCTTTATGTGCCAGATGCTATATTTTCGTATTTCCATAAATTGTATTCATTTCATGACTTGAAAGAGAAGCTAGCCTTTTCTGTATCTATCCATGACGTCCCCAGCGTCAAAGTACAATCATGATCCCAGTCTTCAATGTCCCTAATAGATGCCATCATTGAAAGAAGTCTCTCAAAAAACCACTGTGCAACAGGAAAGCCAGGATTGTCAAAACTATCTGGCTTAACAAAAGAATATCAGGAGGCATCACCATCCATGACTTCAAGTTATACTACAGAACCTGGTATACTGTATTAAAAACAGCCTAGTACTGGCATAAAAGCAGACCTGTGGATTAATGAGATTGAATTGAAGATCCTGACATTAACCCAAAAACCTATGAACACCTGATATTTGACAAAGAGGCCCAAATACTAAATAGAAAAAGATAGTATCTTTAACAAATGATATTGGCATAGGTGGATGGTAGTGTGTAGAAAACTGCAAATAGATCCAAGCCTATCATCCTGCACAAAACTCAAATCTAAGTGGATCAAAGACTACAACATAAACCTAGCCACACTGAACTTAATAGAAAAGAAAGTGGGATATAACTTCCAATGAACTGGCACAGGTGAACACTTCCTAATATAACACCAGAGGCACAGACTCTAAGAACAACAATCAATAAGTGGGACCTCCTGAAACTGAGAAGCTTCTATAAAGCCAAGGACACAGTCAATAAGACAAAATGACAGCCTGGAGAATGGGAAAAGATTTTCACCAATCCTACAAGTGATACAGGACTGATCTCTAAAATATATAGGGAACTCAAGAATCTAGAGTCCAAAACCCTGAAGAACCCAAGCAAAAAATGGGGTTCATAACTAAAAAGGAAATTCTCAGCAGCAAAATTATAAATGGCTGAAAGGCACTTGAAAAAGTATTCAGCATCTTTAGCCATCAGAGAAATGCAAATCAAAACAACTTTGAGATACCACCTTACACCTGTCAGAATGCCAAAGATTAAAAACACAGATGACAACCTATGCTGAAGAGATTGCAGAGCAAGGGGAACACTCTTCTCCATTGTTGGCGGGAGTGTAAGCTTGTTCAGCCATTCTGGAATTCAGGATGGCAGTTTCTCAGAAAACTGGGAATCCATCTCCCCAAGGATCCAGCAATACCACTGCTGGGCAAATACCCTAAAGATGCATACTTGCACTCCAAAGGCATTAGCTCAACTACGTTCATAGCAGCACTATTCATAATAGCAAGAACCTGGAAACAACCCAGAGGCCCTTCAACTGAAAAATGGACTAAGAAGCTGTGGTACATCTACACAATCGATTACTACTCAGCAGTAAGAAAAAAATGATATCCTAAAATTTATAGGCAAATGGATGGATTTGGAGAATATCCTCCTGAGCGAGGTATCACAAACCCAGAAGGATAAGCAGGGAATATACTCACTCATTAGTGGACTTTAAACAAAAAGCAAAGCATTCCCAAACTGCAAACCACAACCACTGAACAGCATGTCACCTGAAACACTTTGGACCAGCACCTTGGAGCCCATTCCCTCCAAAGGAACACCTGACCCTGTCTTGATGTTGGGATGAGGAAAGCGAATCTGCCTGGAGTGGATGCTGAACCTCATTTCCTTGCTGGGGAGGAGATAGGAGATGGAGAGAAGAGAGAGTGACTGGGAGCAGTGGGAGCGGGAAGGGAGTTTAAACAAGGGGATACATGGATAAAAAACGAGACTTTATACATAATAAAAAATAAAAATAAAATAAAACCACTGCACTTTTAAAATCAATACTAATATTTAAGCTCAAGCATGCAAATTTCTTCCTGCATTAATTTCTTTAATTATTCAGTCCCCAAGCACTTGTTATATATTTTGTATGTACAAATGAATATTAACTCAAAATTTATTTTGAATACATTCATATGAACAATTTCTGTGAATGAATGTGACATACAGGAATCTAGAAATATTTTTCAATGACAAGATATAAAATATTTGGAGGGTCACAGGCAAAATATCTCTATTTCAACTAATAAAATTGATGCTGTTCTGTTAAGTGTTATAGGCAATATATGGAAATGAATAGTACAACTTTACTCTTGAAACACTCAACGTAAGAGCAATTTGCATCACAGATAATATTCACATGCCAAGAGACATCAATCTGCTATATTTTTTCCATTCTTATTATGTGGGTCTTATATAAAATGGTGGTAGATTGAATTTCTGTTTTATATCAAAATTGCCACCAATGAATGTTTGAGGACTAAAAATCCTTACATATATTTGAGACCCACCAAATTTTTTGTCAAGAGGGTGATTCAATGAATTTCTAGATTTTAATCTATGAGTTATTGTGTCGTGTATATTTGAAAACATGTATAGTAGATAATGTAGCATATGTCTTTCCAATCAAAACTACTAGTGTAGATCACTTAATATCTATAATCTTTCATTTTCTCAGAAGATACAGAAATTCTTAGACTTCTAATGAACATTCAATAATTTATTTATTTTTAATAATATCTAGTGTATAATAATAAACCAATATGTTTAAAGTATCACTTTAAAAGTATTTTATAAGTACTAAATTAATAAAAATTGAGTCATTCACCAAATACTTAATAATAGAATTAATATTTTTAAAAGGTCTATGACTATCTCTCATTTCTAATAGTGCATAACTGCGGGTTATATTTATTAAATACTTAGTGTTCACAAGATATAAATTAATGGTTTGGTAATATGGTTTAGCTGTTAAAAGTGTACACAGGTTTTGCAGAGAACGTAAGTTCAATTCCCAAATCATGTGTGCACTCACACACAAACAATTTAATTTCTTTAATTTATAAACTACCTTAAATGCATAAAATTTTAATTTTATTTTCTTTGATATAGGCTACTCACTATAAAACAAGTCAAAACTTCTCTAAACGCACTGCAAGCAGAACAAAAATAAAAGTATATTTTGTCCTTATGGTGAAAGAGTAAAGTAGATAACATTAATTCTCAATAGCTTCACTCCTACATTGATGGCCTCTGGCAGGGGTGTAGGTGAGGAAGGTCTCATTTTCTTTAAGGGTCTGGCCTCAGGGAGTTGAATTATGCTCCAGTAATTAGTTGGGCAGTATGAATGGGCTTTTTTTGTAAAGGGGGAGATCATAAGAGTGGGTATGAAACTGAGAGGACTGATAACTGAGTTTGATGGAGTGCATGATGTAAAATCACCAAATAATAAATTTTAATAAAGAAAAAATTATATATTTTAGAAAATATTATTTGTTTACCCTCAGATGAGATGACAGTCCTTTAGTTCTGTAAAAGTTCTTTGTTAAAATTATTCATAAGAAAATAGGTATTTTTTCATTAGAAGGTAAAAATTAACAAACAGGAGTTGATAAGATGGCTCAGTGATTAAGAACATTGCCACTGCTTCCAGAAGACCTGGATCCAATTCTCAGCACCCACATGGCAGATCACAACTATCTGTAACTCCATTTCTGCAGGATATGGCATTCTCACACTGACATGCATACAGTCCAAACACCAATGCATATAAAAATAGAAAAAAAACAAATAGAGAAAGACAGATACACATAAGCATATATTAACTGATAGACATGATATAAAGTGGTCACAGGTGATACCTGTATATATTAATGTAAAAAGTGTTGTTAAAGTCAACTTCATAACTGAAAATAATGTTGTACATTTATAATTTCTTAAGTATTGCTTATAGGAGATAGTTCATTGTGTAACATATTTGTCATGAAACAGTGACAACTTGAGGATAAGTTTTCAAAACCTACATTAGGCCACCAGAAAAATTAGCAAACATCCATATTCTCAGAAATTTTACATTCAGAGGGAAGTATAAATAGGTGAATCCTTTTATCGATTATAGACAATAAGTCTATGCCAAACAAAGTAAAAGAGAAAGTGGATACCTAGTTTTTCTTGTAGCTATTACATATGCACACACACACACACACACACACACACAAACACACACACACACACATACACACATACATATATGTATATATACACATATACATGTATATTCACACACACATATATATGTGTGTGTATAAGTGTATATATACAAAGATAAGAAATCTTAATTGAGTGTGATATTGTATTTATCAACTTTGTGATATTGTATTTAGTAGCTTGGGAGATGGCAGAGCAGTTTAGATGACTTGTTTCTTATTCAGAAGACCCATGTGATTACTAACACCAATGATTGGCTCACAACCATCAAAAGTTCCATATCCAGGGTACTTAGTATCCTCTTCTAGCCTTTGGCAGGCATTATCATGTATGTGGGATACAGACTACTTATAAGCTAAGCATTCATACCTGCAAAATGAAATTTAAAAAAGTAAAAACATACATGCTTTTTAGTGAAAAAAGACCAGCTACAAGACCTACCCTGCTATGTGATGTAACACTAGGCTCTGGCATTGATCTTTCTACTGCTGAATTGTGAAATGTTAGAAATGTTGTGAAATGTCACAAAACTTGGCATATAAAATTGCTGCTGTAAACTTCTCAAGATATAAGCATAAATGATGTTTATTCAGTGATGCCATAATATACAAACTAGGGAATGTTTGATGCAGTAATTTTAAATTCAAGAACTAAGGAAAATATGTATAAGTCTGTATTTGGTTTTCTATCCATAAATCATATTTCTATGAATAATTGTATAGGCAGATCAATTCATGAAACATAAAATACAAAGAGACAGTTTGATGGGTTGGTATCTATATAATAAAACATACTTTTGGACAAATATACACAGTTCTCCACTTTTTAAATCATCTATAGTAATGGATGCATATATCTTTAAGGAAGTATTTAAAGCTAAAAACAGCTTCCTCAGCCCTTAGAAAAAAAATAAATAAATGAATCATGGTGGCTATTACACATTCCAGTCCTTTCACCTGAATAGACATAGACAAAGTAGAAAGATGTACAATATTCTTGCTTTAGTAGCCACTGAATATCAAACTAGAACTCAAATCTCAGGATTTCAAAGATTTCCAGTTTATTGCTCCATGCTCTATTTAGAGCTGTTATTTTTATTCCATTTGTAGTTAAGTCTTTGGAGGATTTTCTGAATCTGTGTTTTATTGCGGATGGTTCCAACTCTGGGGTGGTGGTCCTGGGTTCTATAAGAAAGCAGGCTGATAATGCCATAGGGAGTTAGCCAGTAAGTAATATTCCTCCATGGCTTCAGAATCAGCTACCATCTCCAGGTTCTGCTTAAGTTCCTACTCTGACTTCATTTGATGTTTAACAGTGATTTGGATGCTTAAGCTGAATACACCATTTCCTGTACAAGATGCTTTGATCATGGTGTTTTATTATAATAATAGAAAGCTTAACAAAGGCAGGTAGTCAACAAGATGCTTCCAGCACATTGTTGGGTGTTTTATAAAGATAGAAGAATGTAGAAATTAGAACAGTAATCCCCACTATTAGATCTGTAGTCCCTGTGAACCACAGTAAAAAAAAAATAAAAACTTTTATCAATGAATTTTACATGTATAAAAAATTGAGAATTGCCAAATAATCAAATTTAAATATTATCTTTATGCTACTTAAAATTGATAAATTAAAGGATGAGTCAGTGGCCCATACAACAGTGGCTAAAAGACACTTCTGTACATTCTATTTGATCAATTCCAAAGATTAAAAGTGCACTGAAATCATTGAGATAATTTCTGTTTTCACTTTAAACACCTCTTATGCTAGTACAAAGATTTTCTCCTTCCTTCAATGACAGGTGGCATTCCTATACTCATGCTCACTTGATTCAATATTAGGATTAGACTCAACAATTTACATAGGGTCACATTTTCCAAAAAGCCAATTTTAGATAACAAAGTAGAAATATTTGTGAGAAATGGTATTCAAAAGATACTTCTGACAGGATCAGCCAAAGCAAAAGGTTGTATGTTTTGTTACTTCGTGTTTTCTACAGGAAAACACCAGCTCTGTAATTACATACCAAGAGATCTAAGACAAGTTACATAATTTAGCATAATTAAAAAATCATGTTCTCTACCAACAGTTCAAAAATAATGAGAGTCTGTCATTTTATGCTAAACATTAGTTTGAACTCAGGATTCACAAGTTGAAAAAACTTTCAGAGTTAAAAAAATGTAATCATTGTTTGGGTAATTAAAAAGAAGATATATTTTAGTAAATTTATCACAGAAATTCTTTTCTTTTCTGCTTCTATTATTATTGACTCAGATGGTTAAACATCATCTATGATAGCACAGACAACAAACTAATGGGTTCTCATTTACAAAGCATAGTAGATGGTGTTCTTCAATTTACATGAAATATATTTTAATTTGGAAATACAATAAATTAAAAATGCTCTTAACACTTTTAATCTACCATATATCATAGGTCAGTAATGTAGTCACTGTTGCTACCAGTGATTGTGTGACTGGATAACCTAGATAAGACAGAAATCATGAGAGAAAGTAAAAAAAAATCTTTGGAATAGAATGAAAATCAAGACACAGAACACCTGTATCTATGGGACACAATAATGACAGTTTTAAGAGGCAAATTTATAGCAGTAAATGACTACATTAACAATTGGAGAAATCTCATTAATAATTCAGTGATATACTTGAAAATTTTAGAAGAAGTTTAGATACAACTCTTAAAAAGACTTCATAAAAGGAAATAATCACGCTCAAGGTTGGACTGAAAGCAATAAAATAAAAACAACAAAGAATCAATGAATTAAAAATTGATTGTTTTTAAAAAATCATCAAAATGGACAACCCCTTATTTAAACTAGTCAAAAAAAGAATGTGTAAGAGAGAATTCAAATGAATAAAATTAAAAATAAAAGGAGAAAAACTAGATAACTTTGAATTTCAGATAATCCTGAAGTCAGACTTTTAAAAATCTATATTCTACTAAACTGAAAAACAAATAAAAATGTAATGAATGAATTTCTACATATCAATGGTGAAAGAAATTACCCTGATCCCAATCCCACATAGAAATTCAAGAGAAGAAAATTGGAGATCTATACAAATATTGTCAAAGTTACTTGGAAACTACATTCAAAATCGAATATCCTCCTGAGCAAAGTCTCACAAACCCAGAATGATAAGCAGGGCATATACTCACTCATTAGTGGACTTTAAGCAAAAACATTCTTTATTTATTGAAAGCTGATGGATGAATAAAGTGATTTAAAACACACACAAAAAAAAAAGAAAAAAGAAAAAAACTAAACAAAACAAAACTTCTGGTTTGACTGTGGAAGAATTGCTTAGCAGAAATTTGTGGTGGCCATGGTGTATATGTGGGCATTAGCTGTAACTTACTGTGCTTTCTTTATCTGTAGCTGATACTAATCTGGCTTGAGAAGCTTTAGATTTTATTTTTTCTTTCTTGTATTTTAGAGAAAAAAGAAGTTTTATTACTGTATGGAGTTTTTTTGTTATCTTTTCTGAATGTTTTGATTTCTTATATCATGTTTGATATTGATTTTCAAAAAGCATTAAAAAATAAAAATTTTTAAAAAATAATGTCAATCAAGAGGTCTTCATCCCAGAGATGCAGGAAATATTCAGCGTACATAAATAAATAAACGCATATATCTCCAACAACAACAAAAAAAAAAACAGACTAAAAGAAATGATGTGATTTTCTGATTAAATGCAGACAAAGCTTTTTTCAAAATAGAGTATCCCTTTATATAAGCCCTGGAAAAAATAGGGATAGAAAGAACATATTTCAGCACACTAAAAGTAATTTATTACAATACTACAGTCAATGTCATTCTAAAGGGAGAAATACTCAAAGCACTTTATTTAAAATTTCTTATGAAATAAGTATGTCAATTCTCCTCATACTTTACTATAATACTTGAACACTTAGCTGGAACACTGAGACAACTGAAGGAGGAAAATGGCATACAATTGAGAAGAGAAGTGGTGTACGCTATTTGCAGAATATATGGTTTCATATGTTAAAAATAAGGACCATCAAGAATATCAGAGTTGACCAATGCATTTATCAAAGTAAAAGGATGCAAAATTAACCAACAAACGAAACTCAGTAATCTTATGTACAAAAGAAAAACAATGCAGAAAAAAAAAAAAAAAAAAAAAAAAAAAAAAAAAAAAAAAAAAAAAAAAAACAGAGAAACAATCCTGACTTACTAGGCAAGATATTCCCAAGATTGAAATAGTTACATGTAGTTACATGCCTCTTTTTTGTTGTTTCTTATTTGTTGTTTGTTTGTATTTTTGTTTTGTTTTTTTTTTATGCATGTGTGTGTGTTTTAAATCATTGTATTCAGCCATCATCTTACAATGTAATAGGAATGTTTTTGCTTAAAGTCCACTAATGCTTGAATACATACCCTGCTTATACTTCTGGGTTTGTGAGATCTTGCTCAGGAGGTTATTCTCCAAATTCATCCATTTGCCTGCAAATTTTAGGATATCATTTTTTCGTATTGCTGAGTAGTATTCCATTGTGTAGATGTACCACAGTTTGTTAATCCATTCTTCAGTTGAAAGGCATCTAGGTTGTTTCCAGGTTCTTGGTATTACAAATAATGATGCTCTGAACATAGTTGAGCAAATGCGTTTGAGGTGCCAGTATGTGTCTTTAGGGTAAATGCCTAAAAGTGATATTGTTGGTTCCTTAGGGAGAGTGATTCCTAGTTCTCTGAGAGATCACCATACTGCATTACACAGTAACTGAACCAGTTTACACTGCCACCAACAATGGAGGAGTGTTCCCCTTGCTCCACATCCTCTCCAGCATGGGCTGTCATCTGTGTCTTTTATGTTAGCCATTCTGACAGGTATAAGGTGTAATCTCAAAGATGTTTTGATTTGCATTCCTCTGATAACGAAAGATGTTGAGCATTTTTTCAATTGCCTTTTAGCCATTTGTAATTCTTCTTCTGAGAATTCCCTTTTTTGTTCTGAACCCCATTTTTTTGATTGGAATCTTCAGGGTTTTGGATTCTAGATTCTTGAGTTTTCTATATATTTTAGAGATCAGTCCTCTGTCAATTTTAGGGTTGGAGAAAAACTTTTCCCATTTTGTAGGCTGTCATTTTGTTTTAATGGCTGTGTCATTTGCCTTACAGAAACTTTTCAGTTTCAGGAGGTTCCACTTATGGACTGTT
This sequence comes from Sigmodon hispidus, assembly GCA_004025045.1. NCBI lineage: Eukaryota > Metazoa > Chordata > Mammalia > Rodentia > Cricetidae > Sigmodon > Sigmodon hispidus. The sequence continues at coordinate 242,502 of PVIH01001051.1, forward strand.
GTAATTAGTTTCTGTGCAACTGGTGGTATATTTAGGAAGTGGTCACATGTATCAATGCATTGGAGGGTATTTCCCACTTTCTTTCAAGTTCAGCTTAGCTAGTTTTATGTTGAGGTCTTTGTTCCACTTGGATTTGAGTTTTGTGAAGTGTGATAGGCTTGGATCTATTTGCATTTTCCTACATATTGTCATTCAGTTATGCCAACAAAATTTATTGAAGATACTATCTTTTTGCATTGAATATTTTTGAACTCTTTGTTAAAAATCAGGTGTTCATAGGTATGTGGGCAAATGTCAGTGTCTTCAATTTGATTCCATTGATCCTCAAGTCTGTACCAGGCTATTTTTTCTACTGTAGCTCTATAGTTTAACTTGAAGTCAAGGATGGTGATTTCTCCTATGGTTCTTTGGTTGAGCAAATTTGTTTTGGCAATTCCAGCTTTCCTGTTATTCCAAATGAAATTAAGTATTATTCTTTCAAGATTTGTAAAAAAAATATTGTGATTTTGATGGGAATTGCATTGAATCTATAGATTGTTTTTAGTATGATAGTTTTTAGATAAATAGTTTTTACTATGTTGAATGTACATACCCAGGAACATAGGAGGTCTTTCCATTTTCTGATATCCTCTTCAGTGACTTAAAGTTTTTGTCAAATAGATCTGTTACTTCTTTGGTTAGAGTTACTCCAAGGTATTTAATATTATTTGCAGCTATTATAAAGGGTGATGTTTCCCTTATTCCTTTTCACCTCTTTTATCCTTAGTGTATAGGAGGGCTTATGATTTTTTTCAATTAATCTTGTATTCTGCTAAGTTGCTGAAGGTGTTTATCAGCTGTAGAAATTCCTCGGTAGAATTTTATGGGTCACTTATGTATACAATCATATTATCTTCAAATAGAGATAGTTTCACTTCTTCTTTTCCAATTTGTATCCCCTTAATCTCCTTTTGTTCTCTTATTGCTTTAGCTAAAATTTCAAGAACTATATTGAATAGATAAGGGGAGAGAGGACATCCTTGTCTAGTTCCTGATTTTAATGGGATTGCTTTAAGTTTTTCTCCATTAAGTTTGATGTTGGCTGTCGGCTTCTTGTAAATTACCTTTATTATATTTAGATATTTTCCCTGTATTCCTGATGTCTCCAAGACTTTTATCATAAAAGAGTGTTGGATTTTGTCAAAGGCTTTTTCAGTGTCTAAGGATATTGTCATGTGTTTTTTTTTTTCCTTCAGTTTGTTTATATGATGAATGACATTTAGTTTTTCGTATAGTGCACCATACCTACATTTCTGTGATGATGCCTACCTGATCGTGGTTTGATAACTTTCATTATATATTGTTGTATATAGTTTGCCAGAATTTTATTGAGTTTTTTTTTCATCAATGTTCATGAGGGAGATTGGTCTGTAGTTCTGTTTTTTAGTTGCATTTTTGAGTGTCTTGGGTATCAGGGTGAGAGTAGCCTCATAAAAAGAGTTTGGCAGTGTTTCTTCAGTTTCTCCTGTATGGAACATTTTGTTGAGTATTGTTATTAGTTCTTCTTTGAATGTCTAGTGACTTCTGCAGACATTCTAAAACCATCTGGTCCAGGGCTTTTTTATTTGCAGGGGGAGACTTTTAATAGCAGCTTCAATTTCCTTTGGGGTTATAGTTTTGTTTATGTCTTTAATCTGTTCTTGATTTAATTTTGTTAATTGTTACTTGTCCAGAAAGGTGTCCATTTCTTTTAGGTTTTTCATTTTTGTAGAGTAAAAATTTTGAAAGCATGACCTGATAATTCTCTGGATTTTCTGGGTGTCTGTCATTATATTTCCCTTTTCACTTCTGATTTGTTCATTTAAATACTCTTTCTCTCTTTCTTTTTGTTTGTTTGTTAATTTGGATAATGGTTTGTCTCTCTTTTTTACTTTCTCAAAGAACCAACTTTTTGATTCATTGATTCTTTGTTGTATTCCTTTTCTTTCTATTGTACTGATTCCACCCCTAAGTTTGATTATTTCCTGCCATCTATTTTTTCTAGGTGAGTTTGCTTCTAATTGTTTTAAAGCCTTCAGCTAAGTTGTTAGGTCTCTTGTGTGAGATTTCTCTTGGTTTTTCATATAGGCATCTAGTGCTAAGAAGTTTCCTCTTAACACTGCTTTCCTTGTGTCCCATTAATTTGGGTATGTTGTGGATTTATTTTCATTAAATTCTAGAAAGTCTTTCATTTCTTTCTTACTTCTTCCTGACTCAGTGGTGGTTCAATGTTGAGATGGTCAGTTTCCATAGGTTTGCAGGTTTCTGTGATTTTTGTTGCTGTTGAATTCCAACTTTAGGCCATAGTGCTCTGATCCAATACAAGGGGTTGTTTCCATTTTTTGTATCTATTAATATTTGCCTTACGACCAATATGTGGTCAATTTTAGAGAATGTTCCATGGGTTACTGAGTAATATGTATATTCTTTTGTATTTGGATGGAAGCTTCTGTAAATATATATGTCAATTTGCATCATAAAGTCTGTTAAACCCCTTATTTCTTTGTCGAGTCTGTCTGGTTAAACAGGTGAATGAGACTGCACAGTAAAACACTGACAGTAATTAACCTATGCTACAATTTGAATATGAATTATCTATTCTGGTATACTTGAAATTTGAGTCCTAATAGAGAAGATTTGATAGATGCTAAAACTTTGTATAGGTCACAAGAAAATGCAACAGTAATTTTTTGAGCTGGTTTTGTACGTAAATGACCTTTCATGCAGCAATATTGTTGCTCATTTTCTCTCTCACCATTATCGCATTGAATATTCTGGTTTCCTATGTTAGAGTTCTGGACAAGAATATCACCAATTTTGCCATCCAGTCTTGGATATGTGGTCTACAAATTTATAAGTAAATAAATAGTTTTCTTAATAATTTTCTAAATTGTTTGTTTTACCAACAAGAGATGAAAATAGTACAGACCTTCAAAACAAAAACAGAAAAAATTTAAAAATGAATGGCTAAAGTAAGTACATTCCAAAGCATTTAAGGAAATTCTGGAACTAGAAAGGACTTCAGATATTGCTCTGTGAATCAAAATGATTTTGCTCTTGTTCTCTCTAAATACCTAAACACTTAAAATTCTCCAATGTAATAGTTATTGGTGTCCTTGACTCTCTAGATCCCTTAATCAATGGACCATCTAGACAAAAAGTTGACAAAGAAACATTACAGTTAAAGTCTATCAGATAGATGGACCTAAGCGTCATGTAAAGGACAAGCAACATAGCAGAATATATGAAGCATCCTGAGGGAAACACCTTATATTGAGCAAATCTTAGCTAATGTAAAATAAAGTAATCTCATCATCCACCTTCCCATAACACAAAGAAAAAAATTAGAGGTTAGCATTAAAAAAACTTTTGAAATATATAAAAAGAATTTAGTCAAGATGCTATGTAATAAACTGAACAATTGATTGTATGCAAAAGAAAAGATACATTTCTTAAAACAACAGAAATTGACTATATCAAAATATACTGTCTATAGCTAAGACAATATTAATAAAGACTATCTTAATAAAATTACTTGCATATAAATAGATTTCTTATAAAAAAGCAAGAAGTAAAAGTGAAAATTTAAATGAGAGAACAAATCATACATCATAGAAAAGAACATAAATTATAAAGTATAATATTAATGACTGATAAATAAAAGAAAACTTCTTTTGAAAAATATGTAATTAAGTTCTTAGGTACACTAATCAAAAGTAAAAAAGAAGTATAATCAGATATGAAGAAGATTTAATTATTAATTAAACTAGAAAATTACTAAGATCAGAGGTATTGTGAATAGCTATACTTTAACCAAGTGGAAAATCCAGAGGAAAGAGTCATGGATATGAGTTTATAGAGCCTATCAAACATTAATCATGGTGAAGAAAAATATTCGAACAAACAAACAAAATGAGGTTGTATCAGTAATATAATTTCAAAAAGGTAGACTATACCCATTATTGAGATCTAGCAAATATTTAAAGTACTAACACTGATTTTTTATTATTAGATTTCTTCACACATCTATGAACACTTGATTTTTTTCAAAAGAAATCAGGGATACACACTGAAAATAAGAAACCAACTCCAAAAAAAATGATGCTGGTCAATTTGGATAGTAGCCTTTTGAATAGTACATATAGATTCATCTTTATTACTCTGATAAAACTCAAATTCAAATGGATGAAAATATTCAGCATAAAACCAGATACTGTAAACATAATAAAATAGAAAGCATTTATTGGCACAAAAACAGACTTCCTAAACAAATATTAATATCACAGGTACTGAGGTCAACAGTTAATAAGTGGAACAACACAAAGCTCAAAAACTTTTGCTCAACAATGGATTTCTTGTTTCAAAAAAAATGGCAGCATACAAAGTTGGAAAACATTCTTTCCAACTATACATCTAATAGAAAGCTAGTAACCATTATATATCAAGAAAGTAGGTTTCAAACTCCTTAAATAAATGATAAAGAGAATTCATATTAGAATTTTTTGGACACTATTTTGTTTCTATCCTCAAAGTGGCCCAAATTAGTGGTCCTCCTGCCTCAGCCCATTTAGAGCTGGAATCAAAGGCATGTCTCACCATAGTTTGTTTTCATATTGAATATTTGAGCATAAAGAATCAAAGATATGTTATTAACCATTAATTTATATGTTCATTTTTTATTTGTCAAGAAAAACAGTAAATTGAATTTAAAATGCTGATAAGTTAACAATAACTATAAAGAACATAAAAATCATAAGCATGACTTATCAAGGGTGATAATGCAAATAATTTGCTACACATAATATTACTTTGTGTTCAGCTTTCCCTCTGGATTATTTTTTTCCCTATCCTTGTATCTCCCCATTAAAGGTCCCTTCCCCATCCCGCCACATCAGGTCCTTTTTTCTTTCTCCACAACTCCCCATCCCCTCCCTGGGCAGGTTGCAAATAGTCCCATGGTCCCACTGATCCAACAATACGTAGTTCAGTCTCCACTCCTGGCAAATCCAGTTTTGTCCCCCCTCCCTCAAGAGTGAGTCAGGTGTTCCTATAGGTGTAGTGAGATCCGAAGGGTCAGTCCAGGATGTTTCTGACCCAAGCTGTTTAATGGTTGTGGTTTGCAGCTTGGACATGCTTGGCTTTTTTCTTGTTAGTTTGTTTAGAGACATTTTTTAAATAAAATTTTAAAATGATAATATTAAAAAAACTAGGTATCAAGAAAACATGGAACCCCAAAAAAGTACAAATCCAAACAGAACTGTCAAATGAAGAAACTCAAATAGCTGAGAAACACAGAAACAAATGGTCAACATCCTTAGACATCTGAGAAAAATAAATCAAAACAGTTTTGAGATTTCATCTTACACCTGTCTGAATGTCTAAGATTATCAAAACATCTGATGGCTCATGCAGGTAGAGACATGGAGTAAGGGAAGCACCTATCTATTAGGGGTGGGAATGCAAACTACTGCAGCCGCAAGCCATAAGAATCAGTGTGGCTGTTCTTCAAGAAGATGAAAACCCATATACTTCAAGATCCAGCAACAGCTTATGGAACAACCAAGGAAACACTTCAGTGAAATACAGACAGTCACTCAACATTATTCATGCTACTCTATTTATAATAGTCTGTTATTAGAAATAATCTAGATGTCTACCAACAGACAAATGTATAAAGAAAATGTGGTTCATTAGGAAATGGAAGATATATTACTGTGAATGTATTTTGCTTCCATAAGCGCATAGAAAGAAACATTGTTAGGAGGTTTGGCTGTGTTGAAGTGTGTATGGCCTGTTAAAGGAAGTATATAGCTGGAGAGTCAGGCTTTGAGATTTTCTATGCTCAGGATATTGCTCAGAGTCTCAGTTAACTTCCTGCTGCCTGGCAGATATAGGACTCTCAGCTACCTCTCAAGTGCCATGTCTGCATGTACACTGCCTTGTCTTGCCATGATGATAATGGACTGAACTTCTGAACTGCAAAAGAGCCAATTAAATGTTTTCATTTATAAGAGTCGTTGTTGTGATGGTGTCTCTTCACAGTAATAAAAACCCTAACTAATACTGAGGGTGATTCAACCCTTACAAACTAAAATCATAAAAATATCAAGGAAACAGATCTAGAAAAAAATCAGACTAAGATATTCCCAGATGCAGAAAGATAAATATAGTATTATTTACTTGAATGTAGATGATAGCTGTTAGGTAAATGATAACCAAGCAGCAATCTGTAGAACCAAGGAGATTGGGTATATAATAAGTGATTGGGGGTAAATATATATCCTTAGGAAAAAAATAGAATAGTTATGAATGAATGAGGCTGCTGGAACTGGAAGGTCAAGTGGGATGTGGAGGGACGTATAGGACCAAGGAGAGAATAGAGAGAGAGAGAGAGCTAAAATTAGAGGCCAACTGACAGGTAGAATAAAAAAGTGAATGCACTCTAAATGAGATCTCCAAATAATGGGTAGTCTAGTAAGAGGGTTTTTTTTTTTTAGCTATAATGAAATTTATATCCAAAAGTATACTAATAAGTAAATGGTTTATTTGGAGTATAATTTTACATTATGGTCCATCACTGAAAAAATCCTAGTCAGAAATTCATATGGGGCAGTAACCTGGAGGCAAGAGCAGATCGCAGAGGCAATGGAAAAGGCTTGTTCAAACATCTCTTTTGTAGAACTCTGTATCTCCTGACAAGGAGTGGTTTCACTCACAGTTGGCTTGGACTTTCTCATCAATCACAATTTAAAAACATGCCCTACAGTCCTGCTTATAGACTGATCTTTTTCAGGAATAATTGAGACTGTCCTTTCCAGTGACTCTAGCTTATTTCAAGTTGGAATAAAACTATCCAGCAAAACGAGAATGACTGACCCTAAATGGACATTTTTTTCTCACCAAATGAAGCTTCCAGTACATCTAGAATCATTCAGTTACATCTGGATGAATTGGTGACCCAAGGGGTTTGGAAATCCCCAAAGACCCAGGCTACTGTTGACTATAGGTTGCTTTCCATGAACCATCAGCAAGATCTCTTTGTAAAAGATAGCATCTATAAAGTCACTGAACACAGAGAGATATATCTTCTGCTTACATAGATCCTTTACCCCTACATCCTAACATGGTTATTATAGGAAAGTATCCTGTACACTACCAAAGAAGAAACATAAACACTGTCTTAGTTAGGGATTTATTGTTGTGAAAAGACACATGGGCACAATTCTTATAAAGGAAAACATTTAATTTGGACTTGCTTACAGTCTCAGTTTAGTCTATTAGCATCATGGCAAGTAGCAAGGCAGTGTGCAGTCAGACATGGTGCTGTAGAAGAAGCTGAGACTTTCATGCCTTAATACAAAGGCAGCAGAAAGAGACTGTCATACACTAAGTGTAACTTGAGCATGTAGAGGCTGCAAAACTTGTTCCTACAGTGACACATGTCCTCCAACAAGCCCATGCCTACTCCAGCAAGGCTAGCACACCTAATAGTGTCTACCTATGGACCAAGCATATAAACACATGGGTGCATGGTAGCCATTCCTATTAAAAACCAGTACATGCACCTACCCAGCTATAAACCCTTTGATCTACAGTGAAGTCCTCCCTGTAAGATATTATATGACACTGGTGGCATGAAGCTGTGAGAATGGCTAACCAAAGCCTTATTTGAGTCAAGACCCACTCTATAAGAACAAACTTATACCCAACACTACCTAGATGACTGCAAACCTGAGGATAGATATCCCAGGGTACTTTAGTGAAGCAATTGCTACTGTTCTAATACAAAACAGAAAATAAGAAATAATTAAAGATGGGCAAAGAAAGGAAAGAAGGAAGGAAAAAAAGAAAGGAAGGAGAAAGGGAGGAATGACTGTAAGTGACATTCTGCTATACTCAAAGAACAGTTCCTGCTTCAGCCGTCATAAAAGTAGCTTTCTCTTGCTACAGATGGTAATGAGTCCAGAGACCCACAGACAGGCCTTATGCAGAGAGGAAAAGACCTTGGAACATTTATCCCTAAACCAAATGTTTCCATCAGACTCTTTCTCACACTGCTCAGAGTTCAAAAATGAAGTAGAAAGAATGTAAGAGCAAGAGAGGAGATGGCCACTAAGGAAGCAAGGCTTTCTAAATCACCAAGATGAAAGCTCATGTACAGAGACTAAGGCCGCATGCACAGTACCTGTACAAGTCTGCACTAGGTCTTTTCCCTACATATTATGTTTTTCAGTTTAGTGGTTTTGTTTGAATTGTTGTTTTCCTTTCTCTTTTTCTTGAGATTATTTTCTTTTGTTTTTACTTCTTATGTTTATTTGGTTTATTTTCTCCAATTCTAATGTGTGTTTGCTTTATCTTATCATATATTATTTTTTATTATTGCAGAGTAACCTATTTGTTTTCTAGTGATAGACAAGATGAGAGTTGATCTGGATGGGAGGGAGGTGGGAAATCTGGGAGGAGTAGAAGGGAGAGCTATAATTAGGGTATACTATGTTACTATGTGAGTAAAAGATCTACTTCCAAGAAGTGGGAAAAATATTTCTGAGAAAAAGTCTGTATTCCATGTATAAGTCAAATGTCTTAAATGTGTTACTGTGATGTAAAGCTAACTAGCACACATGAGCAAATGAATAACCATACACATAGAAACTTTGGTAAATTCAGTAACTTTCAACTTAGTTTTGTATGCAGTTTATTATTTCCTTTCTACATAGTTAGAAAGGAAAGATTCTGCATTTAATACCCAGCACACACACACACACACACACACACACACACACACACACACACACACCAGTTTTTTGACAGATTGACAGGGGGTGAGGCACATATTTCATCCATGAGTATATTTATAAAAATTCACAAAAGGATTTAAAACCTAAAGTAGCTGTTAGCTTCAGATGTTTTGTTTCACCATTTTCTCAAATAATAGGGAGGTGGGACTGTAGTAAATTCTGAGCAAAGGACTTCCCAATTTATGCTGCAAGCATGCAAGATAAGGGCCTTATATCTGAAGTTTCTATAAATTGTCTTATGTTGTTTTAATCATCTCTACAAAAGCATCATTCTATTTTTCTAGAATGCAAAATGGGGTCCTATATCATAAGAGAAATTTTCATATCTCTACAAAGGGAATATTTGTGCAGTTTTTGAATATTTATAACTTCAAAGCCTACCTCCACTGACACACTTTCTCCAATAAGGCCATACCTCCTAATAGTGCTGCTTTTTCGTATCCAAGCATTAACATCTATGGTCCTATGGAAGTCATTTTTTCCAATCTACCACATGTCATTCCCCACATCCCATAGGCTGGTAGACATATTGGAATACAAAAAATGCATTTAGTCCAACTTCAAAATTCCCCAAAGTCTATCACTGTCTCAACATTGTTTTAAAGTTCAATGTCCCTTTTGAGTCCCATGTCAATCTCTAAACTGTAACTCTCTTTTCAATATAAGTCAAAAAGTAAATCACATACTTCCAACATACAGAGACACAAAATATACATAATCATTCCAAAATGCAAAATAGAGAAATACTGGACCAAACAAGAACAAAGAGCAGTTGAGCAAATTTAAAACTCTTCATCTTCATGCCTGATTTCGAAGCACTTTTCAGATTGCTAATTTCTTTCTGCTCTATTGACTGCAGCACACTTTATACTCTTGAGCTGGTTACACACTCAGTCCTCAGATAACTTGGCAGGTATCCCATGACTCTAGCATCTCCAAAATCTTGGGGCCTTCAATGAAATCCAGACTTCACTTTCACAGCTTCATACAATGGCCTCTCTGGTCCTCTATTCAGGGACACTGCTGACAAGTGTCTGGCATCAGCAGTTTTCCTTAGCTGTGAAGGAAAATTGCACAACCCCTTTCTTATATTCTTGAGTCTAAAATCAGAAGTAAATGGCAGAAGCTGCCCAGTTCTTCTGCTTGCTGGGCCAGAAACATGGGCCCCTTTGTGTAAATACATATTCACCAGCCTTCTGTTTTTATTACTTTCCTGGACTGCCTAAATTTGGCTGTGCTGGAACTTGTTCTGTGAACCAGGCAGTACTTCAACTAAAAAATCAGCCTGCCTCTGCCTCCAAAGTACTTGGATTGAAGGTGTATGCCATTATACTTTAATTCTTCTTTAAAATTTGGAAGCTTACCTAGGTGAGTCTTGTCCTGAAGTCACCATTCCCTTTATTCTATTTAGAATATTTTATTCTATTTTCTTTCTTTTTTTTAACTTTTTTCCCGATGTTCCTTTCTCCTCCAACTTTCTTTTTTATGATTTTTTTCTTGTTCGATTTGATCCTTTTCATTATTGATCTACATAAGTCTGGCCACTAATAACCACACAGAACAGATGATATTAGGCTGTCAGGAAATCTCCTCTGCCAAATTTGTAAATCAATTTATCCTTAGGCAGGTTTCTTTTGGAGAAGGGCAGAAAGCAGCTACATTCTTGGCCACATACTAATATTTTTCTCCTCTGAAACATTTTGAGCCTGATCCACTAGTTCAAATCACTCCTTGTTATGGTTTTAAATAGAACTGTAAAAGGCTCGACTTCTATCTACCTCTTGTAGTTGCCAGTTGACTTTGGCTCAAAATAATGTTTATTTCCCAAAACTGGCATATTGTAAATTGAAAAATTTACATTTATTTAGCCCTATGTGCCTCTTTTCTATATTGTGGACAGTGACTATAGTAACAAATCATTCAAACACATATTCATATAAAACATGAATTCTTATGTGACATTTTAAAGATCATTATTATAATTCAGTAATTATGATTAGAAAACCAAGATCATAACAATTTGCCAAGGTCACATATTTAAAGCCATATCACTTACCCAAATCAGCACTGAACAAAATGTGAATCCTCCTACTGTTACCACGTAGGCTGGTCTCACATTTCAATAGCTCATTATGTACCAGAAGTAATGAATCTGTGAAAGAGTCATTTGCATTTTTATTGTGTTCTTATCATAGTTCGTTTTCATTTATTGCCTTATGCACTCAACTATAATTTTTGTTTTTACATGGTTTAAATGCCAGCAACCAGATAAGTGATAAACAAGCTGGCACCAAAATACCATTTACTCCAGAAAGATATTCCTTAAAAATATCCCCTGGATGTTTAGGCAGCAGATGGCTCCTAATAACTTAAACTCCTATCACAGCTATGAGTAAGCTATGATTAAATTTTAAATCAAAGTGTGTTCTCACAAGTATCTTGATATCTCATTTTATTTGATAATTGCCTTCTGAATGATCCAAATTTCAGAAATAATAAATGTAGTTCCATGTGCCTTTGCATTTGGTAAGAAATGTTCATTTTCATTCTTCTTCTTTGAGCAAAACCAACTATCTTACCAAGTGTTGAATTCTGAGAAGTGAGGAGTATAAATAATAAATAAAATATATTTCTTCTCAGAAGAAAGCTATAGTGTTCAGATTTCTTTGAAATGTTATCTTCTGGATATGACATGGCTATTACAATTATGAACACATAGCAGCAGGGATAACTGCATAAAGTAAATGTATGAAAATAGAAAGAGAGATGATTTCAATGAGGAAAGTAGTTAGTGGAAATGAAAAAGGAATGATAGAATATAGTCACATGAATATGATTAATAAATTCCAGAGGTTCATTGATAACATTAAGAAATAGACATACTTTCAAAAATAAAACAAATTTAAAAAAATATCTCTAGTCAGGTATAATAGGCTAAAATGCACGGTTCCTCCTAAAGCTTTGAAGCACTGATTTTCATTTTGTGGGATCAGAATCTTTAGGGCATATCAGACATCCTGTATATCAGATAATTACATTAAGAGACACACAGTATCAAAAATAAAGTTATGAAGTTGAAAAAAATAATATTTTATAGTTGGGGCATTACAACATGAGAAATTCTATTAAAAGGTCACAATATTAGGGAGGTTTAGAACCATTGCTCAAAGAGCATGCAAATATAAGATCATGGAATGCAAAGGTCATTATATATAAAAGAAATACAAATTTATTTGTGGTAGGCCATATATAAACCTGGAGAGATAATTGAAAATTACTTGGCAGATAAGAAAGCCAAAGCACTGTGTTTAATGATGGCAAAAGTAGATCTACAACTTTAATGAAAAAGCAAGCCCTGCAGGTGATTTCTTCTCAGAACCCCAATCTCACATTCATTTCGTATTTGCTATGAGATAAGAATTGGAGAAACCAGAATTAACACAAATACTGTAGATGTTTCATGAAGCCATAAACAATTTTTCAGAAACTTAAAACTATAGATGCAGTATGATAATTCTGTTCGCCTACTTAGTACTTAAGAACAATGGCATCATAACAAAAAACAAAAGTGAGTACACAAAGATTTAGAACAGATTTATTCACTGTTGTTCAAATTATCTATCAGCAAATAAATATATGTAACATTTATCAGACTGAAAAATACTCAATATTTTTAAATAATTATCCAGTGAGAATCATTGGTAGTGTTGTTTTTCATAAGTTAAAAGATATAGTCTTCTCTTAGCAATAAAAAAATAAAAATGATCTCTGAATTAATCTATAGAATACTGAAAAATGACAATGACTTAATACACATGTTTTAATGGCAAAGAACACTGTATCCCAACAAATATTAAAGAGGTAGTAGTAAAGCTTGTGAAATATATGCGGCTTAATGTAGCATGTGATTGCTGATTATAGTAAAAAAAGCTCCAATAAAAATATCTATACAATTGATCCTGATCCCTTTGCTCATTACTGTCTTTTCTCTCTCTCTTAGCTGGTCCAGGAGATCAACAGAGATGGCTATCCAGAACTATTGGGATCTCACCTAATCAGAAACAACTTCTGAGGCTGAGGAAACTTCAGGAAAAGGAACTAAGCCCTCCAAAGAGAGATGACTATCAAACGGCGTGGGCAGTTTGTGAAGCCTCTTGCAGTTGGATAAGACTATGTTCCTGGTGCATGAACAGACATCTTGAAGCCCATTCCATACAGAGCAACACCTAAGTCAGCCTTGATACAGGGATGAGTGACTTGGACCTACCTCAACTGGATATACCAGACTGAACCTTGGGATTCCTTGCTCTCCTTGGAGAATGGATGGAGGATAGGGTGGGAAAGGCTGAGGGAGGACTGGCAGGAGAGAAGAGATTGGGATCAGTTGCAGCTATTAAAAAATTTAAAATAAAAAATTTATATAATTATAATTTTTGGAAGTTAAACAGTACACATCTATTTTTCCCTGCGTTAAATAGAATGTAAAATTAAAGAACAAAATATAAGAGCAAGTTTAAAAAAAATCATCTGCTATGACCAACTTGGCTTAATTCCAGGGAAGTAAATATTCAACATAGATGAATCAATAAATATAATTTATTACAATTTCAAGAAAATAAACCACATGGTCATCTCCATCAATGTAAAAAGGAGTGACAAATTCTATCACTTCTTCATGAGGACGATTCTGGGAGACATTTGGATAGAGTCAACATGTCTTCACAATAAAGGGTATATGATCACCCATAGATGACATCATGTTAAATGAAGAAGATTTTGAAACATTCTTACTGAAATCAGGAGAAAAGCAAGGGTTATCACTTTCTCCACTCTATTCAACAAAGTTCTTGAAGACACACTCATTTTTAAAGTCTCCCTAACTGTATTATATTTTGTTTAAAGAATCATATAATTAATGTAGAAGTTTGGATAGATTTAAGTATGATATGATGAAATATGAACATTTATTTAATTTAATGTTTTATAATGTTTGTTATCTTTACAATTTTTTAATTTATGTGCAAAATTTGATTTTAATAAATTAATCAGAGAGGCAGTGACATAAGTGATATTAATAAATATGCTTACATAGAAACATAGTATATTAATACTTGTGGATTTCTAAAATATACTATTAAGTAACATCAAGTGTTATCACAAATACTATCAATATTTTAGATAAACTATGCTGTTAGGTATGTATCAATTTTAATATAAAACTATTTTGTTTCAGCATCCCTACTTCTGAGATTACAAGTTGTATTCATTTTAAAATTTCTCAGATATTTGAACATTAACATTTGGGAATTCTTTTTAATTTTATACCCTAATTGTTAATCAGTTATTTACTCTTCTGTTGTTTATTTCATTTATTTGCTTTTGTTTTCTAACCTTTTCTCAGATGTATAGCTGGTAAAGATAGTACCCATTGTGTTTGCTGTCTTCTCTAGTAACAATGCCTTTTGTTCTATGGAAGTATTTTAGTGTCATTAAATGGCATTGTTGGCTTTATAGCATAGGTACCAGGGTCCTGTTAGTAAAGTCCTTCTTTGTTCCTAGAAATTAAAGGCTAGGTGCCTGACTTCAGATAAACAGAACAAGAAAATCTGTACAAATCTACAGTGTAGTATGTGATGATGGTAATTCACTAGATTGAACTAAGAAACATTTAGAGTTTGATAAAGCACATTTATGGGTGTATAAGAGGGCATTTCTAGGATTGAGTAGATCATTGGTACTCTGACCAAATGAATAATTTAATTGATTGATGGATTAGAAATTCTAAAATGTACATGGTATGTGGTGAAAATTCCTGCCTTGTTGAAGTGCCCTTGGGTTTCAGAACCTCCTTTGCAACTTTTTTAAACTCTTCCTCTCTCCTCCCTATCTCTCTTGAACTGAATTACTCAGTTTCATGTACTCACACATCCAGGATACTCTGGTCTCACAACAGGCCCAGAATCAGCAATGACCAAAACTATTGCCTGAAACTGAGTCCTAATAAACAGTCTCCATTTAAGTTGTTTCAGTCTGGTTGTTGGCCACAGCTACAAATAACTAACTGACCCAGTTTGATCTCCAGCCATAAATTAAAATGACATTTGCAAGAAAATAGAGGAAGGGCAAAATCATTTCATGAATGAAATAAATTAGACTCAAGGGAAACAGCCATGATTTGTCATTTGTGCAATATAAATTTAACATGGTAATGAGTAGAAGAGATTGTATACAAGGCATAGAACGATTATGTAGTGAGAGAGTAGGGATCATTGAACATAATGCAGTACAAACAAAATTTTACAGACACTGTGAAAATGTTGTATTATCTTTATTATTTATATAGTTAATATGTGCTAGTAAGTAGAATAACTTTGAATGTTAATGCATAGTATCATAACTGTTTCCTTGACTTTGGTATAAAAATTTGTGAATTGAACAAAAAAAGGCTAAAAACCTGACTAAGCATATAATTAATTGTAAGATATTGTTTATAGGAGGTAATACATAAAGTCATTTATATATTATGACCACAGTGTGGTGAATCTAAACAGAAAATATACTTTGGAGCTAATGTACATGTGACAGAGAGGAAAGTAAATTTCAGAACAGAGGCTAACCCACAGAAATACTGCTAATGTGTTTTCTATATGTTTAAGAAATATTTTTCACTCATTGTTATTTGGTGAGTACAGATTGTTTTTAGTGACTGAGCATATAATAATTATGCATCAACTTGTTATTATAAAAGACAATTGATTTTTTTCTAAATACAATGACATTGATTAAAAAATAAAATTTGAGGTAGATAACATTAATGATGAATGAAAAGGAAACTGATTAATGGTAAAAGAAAAAAATTACTTCAGATGCAGAACATCCTAAACAGCTATCAAAATTAATTGGCATGTGAAAACATGAAATATTTAGTAAAAGTATGATTTTATAGTGAAAACAGAAGCAAATGCAAGGCATGCTATATTTAAAATTGCTGAATCATCCTCCAGTATAGTATGGAACCCACAGAATGTACCACACTCTGTTCTTTGTTCAGTTTAGGAAAGGAAACTGTAGTAAAGGTTTATGCTCTTGTTTAATGGCTAGTTTTGAATTCTGCAGTTCTCACTAGAGTGAGTTTATAATTACAGATATATTTTATTGTTAGAATTTGAATGGGATAAACATCCTGTCGAGCAAGCGGGATGGGGCCATCGCTAATGCCGCCACCGTGCTGACCAATATGGCTATCCAGGAGCCTCTGCGCACAGTCATCCAGAGCCACGAAGTGATGCACGCGCTGCTGGGCCCGCTGCACTCCACCAACACAGTGGTGCAGAGCACCGCGGCGCTCACCGTAGCTGCCACTGCCTGCGATGTGGAGGCCCGAACCGAGCTGAGGACCTGCGGTGGGCTGGAGCCTCTGGTTGAGCTCCTGCACTCCAAGAATGATGAAGTGCAAAGACACGCCAGCTGGGCCGTGATGGTCTGCGCCAGTGACGAGCTGACGGCAGTAGAGCTATGCAGGCTTGGGGCTCTAGATATCCTTGAAGAAATTAATCTATCAGTAAGTCGGAAAAATAAATTCAGCGAGGCAGCCTATAACAAACTGCTCAACAACAATCTTTCCCTGAAATATAGCCAGACTGGCTATTTGTCATCAAGCAACATAATTAGTGATGGATTCTATGATTACGGTCGGATAAATCCTGGCACCAAACTTCTGCCACTGAAGGGACTCTGCTTACAGGAGCTAAATGATCAACGGGCTATTCTGTTAGTCAACAGTAAATCTGACATTTCTCCGCCTCCATCTATGGAGGACAAATCATCAGATGTTGGCTATGGACGAAGCATTTCTTCTTCATCTTCCCTAAGAAGGGCAAGCAAAGAGAAAAACACTGCTGGATTTGGATCCCCCACAGAAGAAAAATCAGAACCGACATCAGGACGAAACACTGTCCTTAGCAGAGGTGCGGCCAAAGAGAAAGGATCAAGGAAAGGGAGGGGGAAGAAAGAAGAAGAAAAAGTAAAAGAGGAAGAAGAAGTCCTTGCAGTGCCCAAATTGACAGAGGGCAGCCCTGACAAAGAATGGTTCCCCCCTCTGGACCCTGATTTCTGTGTGTATGTGTACGAGGTGACCAAGTCCATTCTGCCCATCATCAATATTAAGGACCAGATTGAGAGCCTTGCCAAGTATGTGGCAGATAAAATGGGCGGTAAGATTCCAAAGGAGAAGTTATCTGATTTCAGCTGGGAACTTCATATAAGTGAGCTAAAGTTTCAATTGAAATCTAATGTTGTGCCAATTGGATATATAAAGAAAGGAATCTTTTATCATCGAGCTTTGCTTTTCAAGGCACTGGCTGATAAAATTGGTGTGGGCTGCAGCCTGGTGCGTGGTGAGTACAGCCGAGCTTGGAATGAAGTGAAGCTACTGAATGAGGCTCGGAAGGGCATCATTGGGAACCTGCCTCCACCTGAAGAGTACATCGTGGACCTCATGTTCCACCCGGGGGCCCTGCTGAAGCTTCGCAGCAAAGAGGCAGACCTCTACCGCTTTCTTTAGTCACTAAAGGATTGCAGGAACACTCAAACCAGAAATTGTCTCCTCATGCCTTTTAAGGAGGGCACTAGCTGATTTGATAACTTCAAATAAAGGTATTAGACATGGAAAAAAAAAAAAAAGAATTTGAATGAACCTAATATCAGTTTTGATCAAGCGCTTAATAAATATTTCATAATAAAAACCAATGATGCTGACTCATGGTGTTTAAAAATATGAAGTGTATTCTTGTTTATAAAGATTTTTAATTATTGACTAAACTTTCTAATATGATTCAGGAAGCATATGCTATTATTCTGTAATATATATTCTAGGGAATAGAGTAGATATGTCGATCATTTCTTGTAACAATGTAAATAGCTAATTAAACCTCGTGTTTCTCAGTCTTGAACAAATTAATTCAAGTTCTGTTATCTTTGAGGAACCAGTGTGTTATCAGAATAATTACTCACATATAGAAATCTTGCAACTAAATATCCTCTGATAAACAAAGAATACATTTACATAAAAGCAATGGCAAACATGAAGATATGAATTACTTCAATGACAACATACATGCAGTATAATCTCCTTTGTGTTAAAGAGTCAAAGGGATTAGTTTAAATAAAAGGTGTTAAGGAAGCAGTTTTACATGTGGTGACAATATACACACACCTGGGAAGGGGAAATAAGAAATATCTTCTGGGTAAATTGAGACCATAACAGAGAGTGGGTAAGGAGAGGTGTTAAGAAAACAAGAGGGAATGAGATGGTTGAGTTGAAGGATGGACTGAGTGAGAGCAGCATACTTTCTTCAGCAAGTCTCCACTCATGAATACTCCACAACCTCATAAAACATAGCCAAAAACCTGCTGAAAGTATGACATCACCACATAGTAAATAAAATATGTAAGCTTATGGGAGATATTTCTCATTCAAGTGACCACAGTAAATTAGAAATATTTTCATATTCAAGCAGAATATTCTTAGAAGAAAGAAATGTTAGAATAATTGTATCATCAAAGTATAATGATTAATGCAAGGAATATCTAAATATAGTTATCATAAAAAGTTAAAAAAGCAGCTTTCTTATGAGTTTCCCTTTGTAGAGTGACCATCCTTGAAAGCATATTCTCACAAAGAACAAAAACAAATTTAGCAAGTTGCATTTTTATGTGTGTGTGTGTGTTGTGCAATGGCTATCAATTTGAGAGTGGGTAAATGCATGAGTGAGATTCCAATGAGAGTATCGGGTGAGGAACGGGAGGCAGGAGAAAGAAGTACTGTATTTTTAGTTCAGTTCAAAACATCTAAAGACATCAGGAGAATTCACTATCCCCAACTTCAAGTTATACTATAGAGCTACAGGACTGAAAGCAGCCTGGTACTGGCATATAAACAGACGTGTGGATCAATGGAATAGAATTGAGGATACAGGCATTAACCCAAAATCCTATGAACATCTGATCTTCGACAAAGAGGCCCAAAATATTCAATGAAAAAAAAGATAGTAACTTTAACAAATGGTGTTGGCATAGCTGGATGGTAGTGTGTAGAAAAATGCAAATAGATTCAAGCCTGTCACCCTGCACAAAACTCAAATCCAAGTGCATCAAAGACCTAAACATAAACCCAGCCACAATGAACGTGATAGAATAGAAATTGGAAAATGCCCTTCAATGAATTGCCACAGGTGACCACTTTCTAAATATAACATCAGTGTCACAGACACTAAGAACAACAATCAATAAGTAGGACCTCCTGAAACTGAGAAGCTTCAGTACAGCCAAGTGCACAGTCAGTAAGACAAAACGACAGCCTACAGAATGAGAAAAGATGTTCACCAACCCTATAAGTGATAGAGGACTGAACTCTAAATTATATAGAGAACTCAAGAAAATAGAGCCCAAAACCTTGAATAACCCAAGCAAAAAATGGGGTTTAGAACTAATAAGGTAATTCTCAGCAGAATAATTACCAATGGCACTTGAAAAATTGCTCGGCATCTTTACCCATCAGAGAAATACAAATCAAAACAACTTTGAGATACCACCTTACAACTGTCAGACTGGCTAAGATAAAAGACACAGATGACAGCCTATGCGGGAGAGGTTGTGGATCAAGGGGAACATTCCTCCTTTGTTGGCGGGAGTATAAGCTTGTTCAGCCAGTCTGGAATGCAGTTTGGTGGTTTCTCAGAAAACTGGGAATCAATCTCCCCAAGGATTCAACAATACCACTACTGGACATATATCCTAAAGATGCACATTTGCACTCCAAAGGCATTAGCTCAACTAGGTTCATAGCAGCATTATCCGTAACAGCAAGATGGAAACAACCTAGATGTCTCTCAACTGAAGAATGGGTTATCAAACTGACCTACATCTACACGATGGAGTACTACTCAGCAATAAGAAAAATTGATATCCTAAAATTTGTAGGCAAATGGATGCATTTGGAGAATATGATCATGAGGGAGGCATCACAAACCCAGAAAGATAATCAAGGGATGTACTCACTCATTAGTGAACTCTAAACAAAAAAACAAAAAGCAAAGCCTGTCGAAGCTGCAAACCACAAACACTGAACAGCTTGGCATGTGAAACACTTGGACCAGGACCTTGGATCCCACTCCCTCCATAGGAACACCTGACCCAGTCTTGATGTTGGGGTGAGGAAAGTGTATCTGCCAGGAGTGGATGCTGAACTAAGCCATATTGGGATCATGGGACCTCCTGCCCTTGCTGGGGAGGAAAGCAAGTGATGGGGAGAAGAGAGATTGACTGGAAAGTGTGGAAGGGGAAGGGAGCTTGAACAAGGATATACATGGTTAAAAATATGACTATATTCAAAGAGTCAGACCTGATGTGGTAGGAGGGGGAAAGGACCTTGAATAAGAATATACAGGGATAGAAAGCGTGACTTATTTGTTCATAATAATAATAATAAACCAAAAAATATGACTATAATCATACTAAAAAATAATTGTACATGATTTCAACCCACAATAAGGGTAGAGAAGATAGTTATTTTGAGAATAATAAGTATGTATTTTCATGTTTTTTTCCTTGTTAGGGTAGTATTAAATCTTACATAAATTAGTTGAAGTCTTCTAAATTGTTATGGTCTAAATATAGTAGCAAGACCAAATAAATGTTTCTTAGATATAAAAAAAACACATAGGTAAATGTGTGTGTACACATGTTCACACACCTCTTATTTTTCTAAAGCTGTCCTAACAAGTTACCAAAGCCTTAGGGGCTTCAAGCAGTAGAGTTTTTCCACTACTGAAATTTCAAAGTCAAAACCACATATTGTTAGAATTTTTTATTTCTTAATATTTTAATTTATTTTTTTATATCCTTATAGAACAGTGTTATTCTAGGTATTGTTTAGTCATTTCTCTGCCTTTGTAATTATTACTTGAATTTGCAATAATATTCGAATAATAAGACAAATAATACTTAAATCCAATTGAAATCAGATAGAAAACTTAATATCTGGTATGTTATATTACACAGAACTTGACATAATCTGATTCTCATATATAAGATTAATTTTGACCTTTAAAGTTTATTTTTCTTTAATTTTAATAACATACCTCTTTCTCATTCTTTTACTCATAAGATAATGAAAATTTAAAAATAACTTCATTTAGTTAGAATAAATTGAGTGAAAAATTGTTTTTAAGAAAATATTTTGTTGATTTCTAGACACTAGCAAAGTAATGAGGCATCATGATAAAAAATCTCATTGTAAAATTTTCTAATTGCTTCTTAATTGTACTTAATTACTTTGTTAGTTTTCATTTATATTTGACATACTTTAATATATTTAACTCTAACATTGTATTTTGGAAGTTTAAACATTTAAAATATTCAGTGCATTTAAAATTATATTTACACAATAAATTTGAAAAGTCTAAGTCATGGAAAGTATTCAAAATGTTTCCAGAGAGCTTATTAACACTTAATTTTTAGACTTCATATGAATACCAAATTAGCCTATTTCTTTACTATATTGACATTATAAGAAGTTATTAGAAGATCAGTTTTTGTGTATTTGAGGGTAGATTTATAAATACAATATCATTAAAATGCAATATACAAGTAGAAGTCAGTCACTATTGCTTAGCCATTTAAAAGTGGAGAAACTTGCATTTCAAATTAATCATATGGCCCTATATGTCCTGTGTTTGTATACACTCAATATTGTTATATAATCATTAATCATGCTTCCACATTTATTGTCATATATTTCTTGATTTTGTAGGAATAATATTTTCACCTTCTACTAGAGATAGCTATTTTTACTTTCCTTTATAGAAGGAAAGATTGAATATGTACTTAACCTTCCTTCTTTCCACCTCACAAATTAAAGCCCCCTATCTGTTTTTCTGTCTGGATATCTCAGCAGTTGCTCTATATGTACTTCATATTCATTTGTTTCTCTTCAATAGAATGGATACCAATATTCAATTTGTGTAGATACCAAATGTTACATGTGTAAACCTGTAAATCAATGCTCATTTTGCCAAATAAAATGTTAGTGTAATTTAGTTACCATATTTTGCTTCATAAATTACTTTGTGCTTCATAAGTTAATTTTATAGGAAAATTGTTGTGTGGGACAAGATTGAACAAATAAATTGCACTATAACTTTTATTATATCTTTGAAATTTAGTATTTGTTGTTAAGTTGATTTGGATCTCTGGAATATTTTCTAGAGTGAAAGATCAGTTTCTAGTTTCTAAATACCAGTTGAAACCCTAATTTGATTTGTACTATGTACAGCACTCAGATTATTTCCAATAAAAACCTGATGATAAACTGTTCCTCCTTCTGCACATTATATTCATACAAAATATTTTGTCACTCTTCATAATGAGCAGTTAGTTAAATATTGTATGTTTTTAAGTTCTGTATGACTTCATGCATATTAATTGTATGCCATTTTATGCAACTTTCTTCCTGTTTGTATTCCAACTTTCCATGATTACTGTTTGTCTTCAATGTACCATGGTGTACTCAATATCTGCACTTATATTTAGAAGCATCTTTCTTTACTTATGTTCATATCATACTAAACTCCTTTTGGAACTTCCAAGCTATTCATCTACTGTATGTCATTATTTTGACATCTTTCTCTCCCTTGTCCAATTTGTTCCTCTTATGATGCTCTTTCAAATTCATGACCTCTTCTATAATATACTTATCACATGCTATTTTTATTTAATATTTGTATAAATTATATATTCATGTATTATATCTCTTTCTCTCTTTCTTCCCCCCTCTATATGTACATGGTGTGTGTGGTGTAAGTGTGTGTTGAGCAACCATTTGGTATTTGGTAAGATATCAGGGTTCACAGCTGTAGAAAAATGGGATTCCTCATTTCTGTGCATCAGTTGGTTTACTATATTTCTTATTTAGGAATGGCAGCTTGTGAAAATTTATGCACCCTTGTTGGCATGTAGACTTTTATGGTTATTATATAGAGATTATTTACACAACTATATTGTTGAGATTTCATGAAGCATCAACTCTATTAGTATCTAGGAGACCTTATCTTTCAGAAAGTGTCCTGGTCCTCTGAGATTGTAGCGAGATTATCCAATGGGGGGGGAATCTTTAAAATAAATATCTTTCAACATCCACAACAATTATATAAATTCGAATCAAGACTACTTGCAGATTTCACCTTCCTCCAGTTTAAATGGTGGCCAGGATTTGGGGAAAGGAAGTACACATTCACTGTTGGCCAAAATACAAGCTGTTTCAGCCATTACAAGTCAATTCAGGAAATTTTCAAATAGTTGACAGAAGATCTGCATGGCCCAGCTATACTACTCATTAGCTCAAAGAAAGTATATTTTATTCTCATATAACATATGATCATATTACTTCACTTCCCCAAATCTTCCTAGCTCCTTCCTGCTTCTCTAATTATCAAATTACAGAGACAGTCATTTAGCTCTCAGTATTGCCTTTCTATCAACAACAGCTTGGAAACAGAAAGAAATTAAATGTCTTTCAATTGATGAACAGATAATGTCAGTGATTTCCACAAACACAACAAAATTTATTGAGCTCTGAAGAAGAATGTGCAAATGTGTACAACTAGGAAATATACTTAGTGAGGGAAGCCAGAACCAGAAAGACAAGCACCACAAGTTCTCTCTTATCTATAGACATTAGCTATAAAACTTTATGCTTGATATATAATCTGAAAAAAATTCAGATGTCAGGAAAGTAGAAAGAAATGATGGAAAAGGAGAGAGAAGTTCATTCCTTAGCCAGGATGAGCTGAATTCCCAAGTGAAGATTTTCCTTATTGGGTAAGTTCTAGTTTATTTTGCTCTTTGTTTTTAAAGTTTTTATTATTTATTGTTTTACATATTGATATGATGAATTTTTTTTTTCCTTTTTTTTTTTTCTTTATTTTGTATTTATCAAAAAAAAAACAGTAAAAAGAATTTAAAATGCAGAAGAGTTAACAATAACTATACAGAGGATAAGAATCATAAGCATGGCTTATCAAGGGTAGAAACACAAATAAGATTGCTACACATATATTTTCTTTGTGTTCAGCTTTCCCTATATATCCTTATTCAAGGTCTCTT
>PVIH01001052.1:0-12500 GCA_004025045.1 Sigmodon hispidus
TACTCCATCTATGGTGATTGATAATTTTGCAGGGTATAGTATTCTAGTTTGGCATCCATGCTGTTTTAGCGTCTGTATAACTTCTGACCAAGCCCTTCTAGCTTTCATCGTTTCCATTGAATAGTCAGGCGTTATTCTGATGGGTCTGCCTTTATATGTGAGTTGGCCCTTTTCTTTTGCAGCTCTTAAAATTTTTTTTTTGTTCTGTATGTTTTGTGTCTTGATTATAATGTGGCGCGCTGACTTTTTTTTGGGATCATATCTATTTGGTGTTCTGTAAGGTTCTTGTATCTTTATAGGCATTTCCTTCTTCAGGTTAGGAAAGTTTTCTTCTATGATTTTATTGAAAGCATTATCTGTGCCTTTGAGCTGGTATTCTTCTCCTTCTTCTATTCCTATTATTCTCAAATTAGGTCTTTTCATGGTGTCCCAGATTTCCTGACCATTTTGAGTTATGGATTTTTTAGTTTTACTATTTTCTTTGACTGATATATCTATTTGAGCTACTGAGTCTTCCACTTCAGAGATTCTATCTTCCATCTCTTGAACTCTGTTTATTATGCTTGTATCTGTAGTTCCAGCTTTTTTCTTCAGGTTTTCTATTTCCATTTTTGCCTCATTTTGTGCCTTTTTTATTGCTTCTATTTCAGCTTTTATTTCAGCTTTTATTTCAGCTTTTAGGTCCTGGCATGTTTCTTTCATAGATTTGTTCATCTCTTCCAATTTTTTGTTTATATTTTCTTCTATTTCTTTAAGGTTTTTTTTCATGTCTTCTTTTAGAACTTCGATGATCATCAAAACGGAATTTTTGGTGTTGCTTCCTTCTGTTTCCTCTTCATTGCTCAGTTCAGGTTTTGTATTTGTAAGATCGCCACTCTCTTCTGGAGTTACCATATTGTACTTTGTATTATTATGTAATTTTTTGCATTGATGTTTGCCCATGGCTTCAGTGGTTCACGATTAGATGGGTCCTGGTCAGTTGTGGCACTCGGGTTTGTGTGCCTTCTGTCACCTCTCTGGTCAGGGTCTGATTCTGTCTTTCAGAGACCCCTGCAGTTGTTGGTTTGCTCAGTTCGAGGTCGTGGTGGGTAGCCGTGCAAATTCCCTCAGCAGGAGCTGTGGGTGTGGTGACGGGCAGAGTTTACCTGCCCCTGCTCCAGAGTGTGCTGGGATTCTGCAGACAGCACTCGGTCCCGGGAGCGGAACCAGAAGCAATGGGAGCTCAACTCTCCCTCCCAGGCTGGGATATAGGCGCTGAGGCCTGGTGTCCCCTCCTCACCTCTGGGCGGGGTCTGAATCTGCCCTTCAGAGACCCCTGTAGTTGTTTCACTCAGTTCGAGGTTGTGGTAGGTAGCCATGCAAATTCCCTCAGCAGGAGCTGTGGATGTGGTCAGGGGCAGAGTTTACATGCCCCTGCTCCAAAGTGTCCTGGGATTCTGCAGACAGCACCTCACATTGACTTTGAAGTCTTCTGACCTTTCATTCTGCCACTCAACTACCAAGATCACTGTGGTGGCTAACTCTATACATCCTTATAAAGTATCCAGATATTAAGTCAAATATTTTTCTCAGTATATCTGTGAGAGAGGTTTGGGTGAGATTAAAGTGTAAATTATGGGCTCAGAGCAAAGCAGATAGACCTTCTTAATATGGATAGACTCCGGTCAAGTGACAGCCTGAACAAAACTGCCAGAATAGCAGCTCAACCATCCTCAAATGAGTGTCTTCCAACAGACAACCGCTGGTCTTAGTTGCAGTGTGAGCTTCTGCTGGTTCCTAAGCTAGGACAGACAGACAGACTGTCAGATTCAATGACTTCCATTTCTCTTGACAATGTTATGTCCATTACAATGGCTCTTCCTATTCCATTGAGAACCCAGATTAGGATACCTGAAGACAGTTGAGTCTGGTACCTGTGTGTGTCAGCCATTCTGCTGACAGCCTGGCCAGATTCAGTCACAATCATCTTGCCTCTGTCCACCAGCCTCAAGGCTGGAACTGACCTAAGGCAGATGAGCTATAAGCAGTCCTTGGGCAGTCCGTGGGTAGGATTCAGCTTTCCATCTCCATCCTGGTGGATAGCCAGAGATTTTGCAAGGCTCCTTCTGAGCACCAAAAATCCTGCCCCTCTGTTTCAGCCCAGAGCGGCAGTCTGTGTCAGCTACCGACAACTTCCCTCAAAACAAAACTCATCTTAAGCTTTATGTTTTAGATCCTCTCCTTCCCCTGGTCTACTGTGCCCCTGGACAACAAAGTACCTGCAGCAGTAAAAAGTACATTTCCAGAAACGGTGATATGGGTAGACTCTCAAGGATGCTGGGTTAAATAAAAAAACACAAAGCAGAGAACACTACTCACAAAATTTTGTTACTTGTATACTACTAGAAAGATGCAAATATTTACATGTATAATCTTTTTTAATTTTCCATCAAAGAATAAAACATAGGATAAGTCGTAACCTACTATAATTGTGGAGTTAACTACCTTCATGGGAACTGTTTTAGCTTCCTTCCCAGGAGCTGTGGAAAGCACTCTGACAAAAGCAACTTAGGAAACTGGAGAAATGGCTCCACAGTCAAGAATGCTTGCTACTCTCCCAAAGAACCCAAATTCAGTTCCAAACACTCACATCAGATGGCTTGTAACCATCTGTAATTCCAGCTCCAGGGGATCTGATGTCTTCTTTCGGCTTGTACAGACACCTGTACACATGAGGCAAACACACACACACACACACACACACACACACACACACACTAACTTTTTATAAAGCAACTTGAGGGATAAAGTGTTCTTTTAGCTCGTAACTCCAGGCTAAACTCCTCTTTGCAGAAAACACGATGGCAGGGTGATGCGATAGCCAATCAGAGCCAAGAGCAGAGAGATGAAGGCATGAATGCTTGTCCTAACTCCCTCATTCCACTCTTACATAGTCTAAGATTGAACCCAAGAAATCTGTGGCCTGTCCCATCTCAATAAATGTCATAACATAATCCCCCATAGGTAATAAGCCCAGAGGACAACCTGATCTAGACAACCTCTTATTGATATCCTCTTTCCAGATAAGTCTAGATTGTATCAAGTGTGTAGTTACCAGTACAAGGTTCAGGCACACACTGAAAACTTAAAAAACTAGAGGAATGACTGAAAATACCTGGCTTGGTAACTTTTACTTTGGAATATGTAATTGTCTTGCATAAAATTATCCAACAAATTTTGCTAATTCTGAAAACTAACTAAAATTGAATGAAAATAACTTGAGCGTGTATATACATGCCAGATATGGTGGCACACAACTCTAATCCCAGCACTAGGGAAGCAGAGGCAGGTGGATCTCTGTGAGCTTGATCTATGTTGATGCTCCAGACAGAGTTACCCAGTGAGAGCCTGTTTCAAAGAGCAGGAATAACAAAAATCTTCTTCTTGGAAACTGGCCCTAGAGCACTATGCTGTCTACGCAAGTACTCCATCCCTCCAAGACCTTATCAGTTTTAAAAAAATAAATATGATTTTAGTTGATATAGAATTACATCACTTTCCATCTCCCTTCCCCCTCCAGCCCTCTCAGCTACTCCCCCCGCAACCACTCATGTGCCCCTCTAACTCTCAATTAGATAGCTTCTTTATTATTATTATTATAATTATTACATGTATTTGTGTACATATGTATGTGCATATGCATATATATGTATGTATACAAACAAACAACATACTGAATCCATTTTTATTGTGTATGTGTTTCAAGGCTGCCCACTATGCATTGAACAACCAATAAGGTTGTTCCCTGAGATAGGATAATTCTTCCAGCAGTCATTTGTAGAGGTTTTTGTTTTGTCCTGGTTTGCTTTGGGTTTTGTTCTGTTTTGTTTTGTTTTTGTCTTTTTGGAGATGGGGGAGTCACTCTACTTATAACCCTAGCTGTCCTGGAACTAGCTCTGCAGACCAGGCTGACCCGGAACTCACAGAGATCCACCTGCCACTGCATCCCAAGTGCTGAGATTAAAGGTGTTCACCACCATGCCTGGCTAGTTGCCTGTATTTTTCTTCTCTGGTGGTGGACTCTTGTGAAATGTCCCCTCTCTATATTAACATGGCCATTGATACAGGGTCTCTCTCGGGCACTCAGGTTGGCCTGGTTCTTATATTTATCTGTCTCACAGTCTTGAGTTGCCAGGATTTCAGGCTTATATCACCATATCTAGCCCTATTCCTGTATCCATTATGTAAGAACTAAAAAAATAAAATAAAATTAAGAAAAGCAACACAGAAGTCATGAAACACAGAAGTATTTGAGAGCTCTTCCATAATGAGAACATTGACAAAGTAAAGGTGGATGAAAAGTGAGGATGTATGTGGCACTCCCTCTGTCTCTCAGTATGAAAGGGAAGGGTCTAATTCAAAAAAAACACTTTTATTTATTCGCCTCAGTGTTTGCCTGGAACTGGAACTACAGACAGTTGTTAGCTGCCATGTGGATGCTGGGAATTGAACCCGGGTCCTCTGGAAGAGCAGACGGTGCTCTTAACCTCTGAGCCATCTCTCCAGCCCCGGGAAGGGTCTAATTCTAAGTCACATTTTAAACCTGTAATAAGATTTAAAATACAAGAAAAATTTAACTTTTACTGTACCAAAGGTTATATAATGCTTTTAAAAATTTTTTCAGATTATTTTATTTTACATGTTTACAGATATTCCAGATTAGATGGTTGTGAACAAACCATGTGGCTGCTGGAAACCAAACTCGGGTCTTTCTCTAATAGCAACATGTGCTCTTTAGTACTGAGCCATATCTCTGAACCGTATCTAATGATTTTAAAAATATAAAAATGGAAGTTGAGCTAGGCACTAGTGAGGTAGTGCCTACCTGTTATTCTTAAAGTCCTGGGTTCAGTCCCCAGCACCACTCATACAAAAATAAGAAACTATCAGCATCAGACTATTTATGGACCCATGACGTGGCTTAGTGGGTACAGGTACTTACCGCCAAGGCTGATGACCTGAATTCAATCCCTTGGAACCAAAGGATGGAAAGAGAGAACTAACTACTGCTGTCCTATGGCCTGATCATGCAGCACCTTACTTAAGCACAGAAAATAAGAACAAAATTTTTAAATGCAATAAAAAGGACTTTATTCACTGCACTATAATTTATAATTGTAAAATAACGAAAACAATCTAAATACCCATATACAGGAAGAAGGTTGAATATACTATGGCACATTCACACAGTGGCCATTATGGAATTATAAAAAACAAAAATGGGAAGAAGGGACCAGAAAGCTGATACAGTGTGTATAATGCTGCACAAGCAAGAGGATCTGAGCTGGGTTCCCCAAAACCCACATAAAATTCATGGTGAGTAATACCAGTGTGCAGGAGATAGAGATGAGAGCATCCCTGGGGCTTGCAGGCCAGCCAGTTAAGCCAAATCGGCGAGTTAAAGAAGAAGCAAGAAACTCAGTCTCAAAAAATTAGGTGGAGAAAAGAGTAAGGTCACCTCTGACCTCCATAAGCTTGTGCATGCACATGCCTGTGTATCTTTACATGAGCATATAAATACACATATAAACACACATGCACATACACAAAGAAAAACTAGGACAACAAAAAACAAAGTCTCTACAAATGAAGTGGAATTACTAAGGCACAATGTGAAGCCAAAGACCAAATTCAGGATATGTACGATATGAAGGTGCTCCCTTTTTAAAAGAATGGGAAAGGAGAAAATAGAACTGCTTCTATTTATTTGTTTAAAACTAAACACGGGGAGGCTGAACCAGAGACTCCTGAAGCTGTTGACATCAGTTAACTACAGGCAAAGGAGAAAATAGAGGAAATAAAAAGAACTACTGAGGAGTATTCCATCTTCTTTAGAATACCTTCTGGAATGGTTCTGAAGCTTGAAATGTTTGACATGCTTATATCTTTCGTTGTGAGCCTCGCCTTTAATGACTGAGTCATGCAGCCCTGTTTGACATTCTTAAATATTAAAATAAATAAAATTAATAACTATAAATGTTGTTTTGGTTTCAGTTCTTGTTGCTGTGACAAAATTTCCTAACAAATTGACTTAAGGGAGAAAGTTCATTTGGTTTACAAGTCCAGATTATGATTCACCATGGTGGAGAAGCCACAGGGTCAGGAGCTAGAGAGAACTGCTCACATTACATCCACAGTTAAAGGCAGAAACAAACAAATGAAAGCATGCACAGGAGTGTTCACCTTTTTCTCTCAACAGTCCAGTATCCTAAGGAATGGATCCACCCACAGTGGGCAGATATTCCCATCTCTGCTAACCTGATCAAGACAGTTCCTAGAAAACACTGGATGCATTCCAATCCCACTTATCTCTCTGTCTCCTTGAATCTACCCTTGCAACCTTCCTCAAAGCAAAACCACATTTAAAAGAAATCCCCTCAAAAAAAAAAAAAAGAACAGAGAGAGAGAGAGAGAGAGAGAGAGAGAGAGAGAGAGCACAAGTCATTGGTCTGGCTCAAGCAAGATTTCTGGCTTCTGCTATATCATCAATAACAGGCTCTCACTGGGGCTCCTCTTGGATAACCTGTTGTTGTCCTGTATCATGGAGACCCTGCTGTTTTGGATCTGTAGATTCATCTCCTTTACTTGCTCCAACAGTTCATAGATGGGGTGGATGCTGGGGTAGGCCAACCCATAGCCCTGGTTCTGGGTGGTAGCTGGGTTGTTCAGCCTGCCAGCTTTCCCACATCCTGAGTTCTCCAGCACTTCCTTGACTAGCTCACCCAATGCAGCCTGTAAAAAGGAATGAGACCAGTTCTCCTGCTCTCGAGTCCTCAGATCTGGGTCACCCACACTCACCACTACCAGGGTCAGCTCTACTGTTTTGTCCAGGCAAGGTGCAGGGCCTTCTCTCCGGATTGCCATGGAGGGCATAGGAGGGGTGGGCAGGACCCAGTCTTCTTTCATGCCCTCAGGGCTGACTCACTTGCCCACACACACACTCACAACATGGTCAGTTCTAGTGAGCTGCATCTGATGAGAGTCAAGAGCCAAGGCCACTCTCGTGACCCCAAAACCAGCTCTTTTTCCTGCCACAGGTGCAATGGGTGAATGGGGAGAGCATCTTTCTCTAACTTATGCTATCCCACGGCAGGCAAGGGGTGGGGGCTGGGTCAACTCTCCTGCTCTCACACCCTCAGAGTCTGCTCACCTTCATACCGGACCATATAGGATCAGCTCTAATGTGCTATCCAGGTGAGGTACAAACCGTGGTGAGGGTTAAGATCATTTTTCCTGAGTGTTGGGGTGGAGGGGCAGCTCTCCTTTGAGGGGTAGGCCCAGTTCTCTTGCTGCAGTATCCAATGGAGGACAGGGCCAGCAATGCCAGGACCAGTAAAGGGTGGGGCTGGCTCAGCACAGCATGGTTCCAATGACCTGCTGTGCTAACACAGGCCACAGACATCATCCCAAACCCCAGCTGCAGTAAGATCATGGCCCCAGACATGGCTCTCGGCAGCAGCTTGGGCCCAGACATGTCACAGACCTGGTAACAGCCCAGGCCACCTAGATCAGTATAGCTCCAGTGGTGGCATGGCCCCCAGACACCAACATGGTCTCAGATAGCTGATCAGACCCTGGGCATCTACAGAGCCCTCAGTGGCAACAGGAGTCATGGATATCACATCAGACCCCAGCCACTGCAGAGCTACAAATCTAAACACGCCCCTAGAAAGTGGCCTGGATCCAGACATCTTCATGACCCCAAGTATCAGTTTCAGCCACAAAGATAAGTACAGCTGCAGATCAATATGATCTCAGGTGTCTCAGACCCCAGTCATATACATGACCCTCATTGGTAATAGGCACCAAGGTGATCAACTTAGACCCTAGCTGCTGTAAGGCTACAGACCCAGACATAACCATCGGCAATAGCCCTGACTAGAGAACACCATAGCCCCAGGTGACAATGCAGGCCACCCAGATCAGTACAACCCTGACAGCAGCATAGCCCCAGACACCCTCATTACCGTAGGTTGTAGCCCAGACCTCAGGCATCTGCATGGACCCTGGTAGCATCATGGGCCATAGACATCAATATAGACCTTGACTATGGTATGACCATGGACCCAAAGACGGTCCTAGGCAGCATCCCAGGCCTGGATGTAACCATGGTCCCAGGTAGAAGTATAAGCCACTCAGATCCACATGGCCCCTGATGCAGCAACAGCCTTGGACACCAGCCTGGTCCCAGGTAACATCCCAGACCTCCAATGTCAGCATGGCCTTTAATGGTCTCAGAAACTACAAACATCAACACAGACCCTGGCTGTATCAGGGCCACCAACAGAGACATGGTCCTGGATAGCAGCCCTGGTCTGGACTATACCATGGTCCCAGGTGATAGCACTGGCCACTCAAATCCGCTTGGCCCCCAGCAGCACCTCAGCCCTCAAACAGCAACATGATCTCAGGTTTGACTTAGACCCTGGGCATCCAAATGAACTTTGGTGGCAACATGGGCCAAGGACATCAACACAGACCCTGGCTTGTGGTAGGATCAAGAATCCAGACATGGTCCTAGGCAGCAGCCCAAGCTAGAATGTCTCTCTGGCCCCAGGCAGCAATGCAGGCCGCTAAGATTGACATGGCCCCTATGGCAACGTGCCCCTCCGATACCAATATGGCCTCAGATGACAACCAAGACTACAGGCCTCTGCATGGTCTTCAGTGGCAAAAGGAGCCTCAAGCATCAACACAAGTCTCCTCAGATGCTTCAGAGCCTCCTACAAGATCTGGCCCTTGATAACAGCCCAGGCCTAGATATCACCTTGGTCTTGGGTGGCTAATAGGACATTCACAAC
Source organism: Sigmodon hispidus (assembly GCA_004025045.1). Lineage (NCBI taxonomy): Eukaryota > Metazoa > Chordata > Mammalia > Rodentia > Cricetidae > Sigmodon > Sigmodon hispidus. Next base: position 8,841 of record PVIH01001052.1, read on the forward strand.
AGCCTGCTCCTGAGCACCCTCAGCTCCTCAGATCTGCCTCTCTCCCAAGCCCATGAACCCTTATGCTTCTCTCTCTCTTCTATTTCTCCATAATGGTGTTTGACCAACAGGTGCCAGGGAATCTTAGATAGGTCACAGGTGGAGCTAGTTAAGTTCTGTCTGTCTCCCCAGCTGCAAGCGTGGTCCTGAGCTGTTACTTTTCCTCTCTTGTGTACTTCAGCCTAGAAACCTTGTGGAGCAGTTGGTATGAGGATGCCTGACCACCCAGTATTGAAAGCAACAAGCAGGTTCCTGCTTGATTATGCCCGCCCCAGACGGAGAAGTCTGGGGGAAACCATCTGTGTTCTCCACCAGCTCAGGCTGAAAAGTGCTGAGCAGCTCCTTGCTGATTCAAAAATTATTCATACTAACCATCATGAATGGAAAATAAAACATTCTTAAATGTTTTGATCTGTGGCCAGGAACAACGCTATACAGGTTCCAGTTTACTTGAAACTTTTACAGTGATTTTCAATGGCTTTTGTAATCTGTTTATCTCTAGTACTATGAAAATACTGATAAGAAATAGCTTGGCTTCCAAAATCTCATTAGAATAAAGATTTATTAAAAGCTATGTCTGGCTATGTGCAGCAAGATAATACATAACTCAGAATTGAGGCTTCAAAATATGTGCTTTCCTATATGACGTCTGAGAACACATTGTATTTCTCACTCTAGAATGGGCCTGTGATCATTGCATTTCTGTCGCTGTGATAAAACACCACAGAAGGAAGACTTATTTGAGTTTATGGTATCAGAAAGATAAGAGTCCATCCAAGTAGAGACGCATGACAAGTGACAGGCTTGGTGGCAAGAGGAGGGAGCTGGGACATCAATCTTCAATGTTCAACCCCAAACTCAAAGCAGAGAAACTGGAAGTGGTCAGACTATGAACTCTTAGAGTCCACTCTGTGTTGTGCTTTCTCCAGCAAGACTACACACCCAAACAGCACAGTCAACTGATGACTAAGTGTTTAAACCCCAGAATCTACAGGAAATATTTCTCATTCAAGGACCACAGAGGCTAAATCTCTATATTCAAAGTAAACACCATGTTCTTTCACACTTACAAAGACAAGACTCCCCTCCCCAAGTTTTAGTGTGATATAAAGTTCTTCATGGCAGCCCCTACAAGGGACACTCAGCTTGCCCACAAAAATGGGAAGTTGTCATGAGGTCCATCTGTCCAATAATTAGGACACCAAGGATCAGCTTCTCAAAGTAGATGGGACAGCTGGACTTCTGTCCATTATTAATTCTAGTAACTGTGTTGCCTGTCTATGAAATAGTAATCTTTTTAATTGTCATGTTTTATATGATATTTTATTCAATTTAATTAGAAAGAAGCAAACTTCTAGCTCCAGAACTAGATGGTGAAATTTTCTTTAAAAAATCATATTGTTAGCTGGGCGGTGTTGGTACACACCTTTAATCCCAGCAATTGGGGAAAAGAGGCAGGCCAGCCTGATCTACAGAGTAAGTTTCAGGACAGCTAGGAGTATTACATAGGAAAACCCTGTATTGAAAAAACAATTATATTATTTATAAATGACATATGCATAATGCTTGAACAAATCCACACTCCAGATATCCTAACTGACCAGTGACTTAGGAAAATCACATTGAACAAGCTGTTCCCTGGTGAGTGACTCTCCACAACTGGCACTGATTAACTCTCACAAAGCAGAATCATATGATGCCAAAGTTCAACTTACTACAATAAAATAAGAAAATGACCATCTCTTATGATATCAAAAAGGGAGTCTAGTGGCTGGGAGAGTGTTTAGTGGTTTAGAGCACTTTCTATTCTTCCAGAGGAGCCAAGTTCAATTCCCAACACTCATATGGTAGCTCTCCACCACCTGTAACTCCAGTTCTAGAGATCTGACACCTCTTCTGGACTCTGTGAACACCAGGCACACAGTGATACAAAGATATACATGCAGGCAAAACCCATATGTATAAAATAATTTTAAAAAAATAATCAATGGGAAAATAATGAAATTGATAATTTGCATACAAAAATTGGAAATCTGTATTTATGAGAGTTTGGTGGAAACAAATGTTTTCAAGGCTGGTTTAATTCTAAAATATAATGCTTGTGAACTATCATAATCAGAAATAAAAGGAAATCCTTGGTTCCTTTCAAAAGCCAGGAATTTAGGTAAAAATTTACATAGAACAGAGATTGAAGTAAATTGCAGCATGTGTGACCCCAGGTTATATGTGTCTATCTCTCCACTTTTGTGTGTTTCAAAGGATAAAGTAATGATTAAAATTCACCAGAAAGCAACAAAATGAACTTGAGATCCTGACCTAAAAGTGAGCCTTTTATATATACACAGCCTGGAGCTGTTTTGTCAGAGACCAAGGCTTTCCCGATGTCACTTCCATCATTGGAAAAGAAATGGCCAAGTTACTTTAGGGAGAATGTAGATTTTCTGCTGCCAATCTGCTGCCATCCCGGTAATGAGCATCACAACCTCAGCTCTTCAATCACTGCAAGTTTGGCTTTGTAGTGGGTACCTTCATGCATTCCTTGTCAGAATCGTCCATTCCGCACATATCTGAAGACAAACTGTAGACATTTTCATTGTTATAAATGAGTAGCTGTATTTTCTACTCTCGTTACATTCATCCATTCAATGCTGAGAATGTCAATATGAATGAGATAATATTAAACAAGAAGATCAATTTGAAATTTAAACCAGGGGGAAAATGACTAACATGAAAACTAAATACTTGGAATCAAAAATAGATTACCCTTATCAATAAAGCTGTAATCACTATCTAACTTAAAAACTAACTCAGTTATGATCAATATGCTGTAAACATCATACATACACACATATACACCACACACACACACACACACACACACACACACACACACAAGAGAGGGAGGGAATCCAGGACACCCAGCTTCAAATTTGTAAATTTACTACTCTTTATTAAATGTTTCTTTGGCCTGTTGCTTACTTAAACAATAAAACTAGCTGATAAATTTTATAAAATCATACCCAAAGAATAAGTTAAAGCTTGAGCAAATGTATTAATTAAACTAATGTCTTAAAAATATTAACAATGCAATATGTTAATGGCATAAATTTTATTAATACAATTGAATTAAGGATTCCATAAAAAAAACTACTGGAAATAAAATAATGATTAAAAGCTTACAATGATTCTCCTTCATTATTTCTTATGATGCAATGGCAGAAATTCTGAACTTTTTAGAACTTTGAAGAAACTTTGTACTCATTCTAATTTGTCATCTTATTAATAAAACCAATTGTACCATTTTTATTTGATACCAATGTTAATTAATATAGAAAAAGTCAATAGTATGATTTTATAATTGGTGATATGGACTGTCAATACATCAAATTGGAAACTATTATGCCTGAAAAGTTGACAGTTGTTGGATCTTATGATAAGCAGGAGCTTCAGCTAGAGGCAGAAGAGGACATACTCTTGGATATGATGCGCAGCATGGGAAACCCAGTGTTACATAAACTTGGTAAAGTTTAGGAAATGAGACTTGAGAAGTGTTTACTGTGGGAAACAGAATTCCCCAGCTAGTGTAGCCTCAGCTTACCAGAGGTCTAACTGAGATACTAG
>PVIH01001052.1:17500-245000 GCA_004025045.1 Sigmodon hispidus
TCTACTAATGTTGGTTTTGCATCTTTAACCAAGCTTACATCTAGACTGGAGAAATGAGTTTTTATATGTATTCCCAGGGGAAAATTTACTCTTAACTGTATTTATACTGAATTCAGTTTATTTATTCTTAAATTTGACCCAAAACTCTGGATGATTGTACTTAAACAAGTAAAATGTGTCCCCATACTCTACTGATTGTTTTAACATATAATTAATGATTTAAAATACCTGGTTTGTAACTGAAGTTTATTTAACACATAATTAAAACAACTCTCCTTCAAAATGTCCTAGAGTTGTTCAATTAGATGTTAAAACTGAAACAAATATAAAAACTTCAATAAATACATTTTCTTCCAAGAAATGACACACTGTGACTTTTTTGTTATTGTTGGGTTTGATATTGTCACCTCTAAGGAGGTCAGCAATATGGAAACATAAAGGCCAATTTAATTTGGGCATCTGCGGCTGCCAAGTATTTTAATTCAGACAGCTGTGACTGAAGAGTTAATATTTTACTTGTCAAAATCCAAAAGAAGGCCAGTGAATCACTCTAATTCTCATTAAGAGGCTTTCCCCCAGTAGCACCCTAATTCAAAATAATGAAAGTAGAGACTGAGTGCGATTCTAATACCAGTTGAGACCTATCTTTTAATATTTCTCCGGTGATGGATTAGGGATCGGGGAAATTCATCTCAGATCATAGAGCCTAATTTAATAAGGGATCATTCCAAGAGTATTGCATTTTATAATAATGTCATTTAATGTGTCCTCTTCCATTTTTACTGTCCCATATGTATGCTTACACGATGGTGCCATAGGGATAAACTTTTAAAGAACCAGCATCATTTTTAGTTTTCATTTCCCTTAAGTAGGGGGCATCCATGAAAACATCCATTAGTACCTTTATTATCACAAAATAAGAGAGTGAAGGAACCGACTCATTTGCAGGACAACTTAATAGAACCCTAAGTAAATCAACACTTTACAGGATCTCTAACATGGAAAGGGGTGAAAATGTTGGAGATGGTTTGAGTAAATCAAATTCCATCATCTAATACATTAACAATAATACAAAACCCAAGTACCCTTGTAGTTTTAAAATGCACAAAAAGTGCATCCCAGGAGCTAATCTTGTGTTCTCCTATTGCTCCTCATTTTCAGCTGATTTACAATTGGAGCGAAGGTTTAATAACTGCTTAGTAAAGACTAATTATTCATGGTGCCCAACTTTAGGGAACTAATATGAAGGGCTATTTTTCCATAAATTGCATTCACTTACTCAATGAGGAAAACAAATTGTCAGGAACAACATTATATGAAATACCTAACTTTATTATTTTATATTAACATCTAACTGTATTTAATCAAGTTTGCTATTTTTATCTTGGCATTACAGCGCATGTGAACCCGTCGGCGATTACCAGGGCACTAGTTAAATGAGTTCAGGTCAGAGCATCATAACCACATAAATGTCAATACATTATTATTGGCTATAACTCCTACAGCGGCAGCAGGAGGGCTGCTTAATCACAATTATGCTCTACGAAGCCTTCAGGACAGCTGCTGTTACAACAGGCCGGTTCCCTTGCACATACAGCTCAGGTTGTGCCTTCAGCTCTCAGTTCTGTTTTTCATCAATTCCCTTTCCCATTCTGATGGCATTTGCTTTACACACAAACTCTAAATTACACCCTAGGAACACTTCTTTGTTATAATTGGTCTTCTGTTGTTCAAACCATAGAAATAATCTAAATGGAGTGGTAATAAACCATGTAGTCCTCCCCAACATTTATGCTTCTGTGAATCTCTTTCTATATACCTTGCAATTCAGTTAACTTTAATGGATTGCAGAAGTTCCAACTCTCTTCTTGAATTTTAAAATAAATCTTGTTTTCTTCCTGACTTGGATATTTTTCTATTCCTGCCTTTTCTAAAATACACCTTCTTTCTATTTTTCTCCCATTTATCCTCAAGACAGTCATCTCTGCTTTCCTTTCTTACAGTACCACATCATTTTTTATATCCTAAAATAATTCCTTGAGACTTGCTCTTTTATTTCTTTCTTTTTCTTACCGTATTTTTCCTTTACCTGTCATTATTTCTGTTCATTCTGTTTATATTCTGTTATCCATGTCATATTATCTTTTTAAAAACTCATGACTTCTGCCAATAAGTATAACATGACATATATACATACTGGGAGCCTAAAATCTCTTTAGGGACAAAGTCAATTTGCCAAGAAAAAAATATATAGTGTTACTTAAAACCATGTCGATATGGCAAACATGGGGCACCAAGTCTGTCATCCAGAATAATTACAAATGATTGTTTGAGTACCAGCTTTGCTAGACATAGAAGTGAAAAAAAGAAGGAAAACCTAAAAAATAAATGTATAAGATTAGGTAATTTTTTTAAACGATTGGGAAAAAAAAAGAAACTAAGGCAATTTTGTTACTTGATTTCTCAAGCCTGACTCTTTTTGTTTTATTTCAAAACAAATGTGACATCAAATGATACTTAAACTGTCACAAATTTGTATGTGCTATTGTAAACGTATGGACACATGGCATTTTCACATAAGCCTATGGCTCACATGCAGAAATACTTATGCTATGCCTTCCCAGTCTTTACTGTTAGGAAGTTACCATACTACATTCATAAGGAAAAAAGAAAAGCTTTCTGTGTGGTTACAAAAAGAGGTTTTCATATACTATGGTGAGGGCTTTAGAAATTCAAGATTTTCTCTTTACATCTGAACTATATATGCTGAATAATGCAGATGGCTCTAATATGTAAAACAACGGTTTGACTCTAACTCTGTTTACATGGTGGGACCAGAATTTTCAAGTGTAGTTGAACATATTGGATGCTTGCACACACAAAAAAATTGCAAAATTCTCATAGGATAATAAAGATGGCATGAAAATTCAGACAGACATCAGTCACACTAGAAAAAGCCACATGTAGTCTTTAAAATACAATGTATGAAATAAAAACACAACACAGAATCAGACTGAAATTAAGAGACTGCCCACACACCAGCCAAAAGAGCCATTTATGTTCTATTGAGTGCTTCTTTAAAATTTAAAATGCATAACCATAACCATTTTGGTATTGTCTTCATATAAACTGTCAAAGAAGACTTTAATTTTCTCGGTTTTGCTTAATTCTTCAGATGCTTGTTTGAGCCGATAAACTATAGTAGAAATGACTTTCTTTCTTACAAAGCAAAGATCTGCAAAGTTCTGATGAGAAAGTTGTAAGTGACCATAACACTAAAAAAACTACAAAAGAAAAATCGAGTGGTCCCAGCAGTTAATTGAACATTGTTTCCAGAGACTAAAGTCACCACATGAGAACAGCTTTAGAGAGGCTAATTTAACACATTCAATACAAGCTTACCTCCAAAAAACTAACTCATAATTTTCTAACAGGAAAGCAGCATGTCTATTAAACCAGACTCCTGATAAGCACATGGTCCTCATGACTGAGCACTCAACTTGCCTACACGCTGTATTCTGATGATAAATCAACCTAGAAATGGCCACATTTCAGAAGGTAGTGTAAGGTAATAATTCATGGCACTTTAGCTTGGCCCAACAAAATTAAAGGTTTTGTGACATTTGAACAGTTCTTCTTGGAGCATGATCATGTGAACATTGCTTCGACAATTACCAAAGATCACACACTAATCAAGTGACAGAGTTTTGAGACTCTGAACAATTGTTTGACACTATTTAATGCAGATTCTGCTTAATTGGATATTAAAATGATGTGTGCTTTGTTCCCAATATTTACTTAGTCCTGCATTTTAAAATAGACCTACTCTAGACTCACAAGCAGACATTATAGAGTATATGAAAGTTCTGAAACTTCTTAATGTCTGTTTTTATGTTTAATCTAAATCCCTTTTCAAGAGAATGGTCTTGATATTGTTTGTGACTGGTATATTTTTGTTTGGAATCTTTTGCAGGCAAGTGAGATTTTCTCTCATTCCTGTCATAGATAGATTTTTACATATATTTCCTGGTTATATTTTAGACATATCATATGTAAAATATACAAGCATGTACATATATATGGCTTTTTATAAAGCTTTCAGGTCTTTGATATATAAAATGTTTTTTTCCTGTGAAGCACCCCACCCTTGCTTTACGTATGTTCTCCAAGTTTCAGATGGTTACCAGGTACTTGGTCAATAGGACCACTAGTCAAGAGTCTCAGACAGAATCACAGTAGTACTCAAGTCCATCATCGCAGATCTTCATAGAAATGGGTCTCAGTAATCCAAGAATTTCTTAACTATGTCAAGGGCAGAGCATATATAGCATTTTGGTCTTAATAATTAGCTTTCATTTGCTTCAATAGTGATGCCTCCTATGCTGCTTCTTATCTGTTCTCTGTGGAAAACAATTTTATTATTTAGTTGTATAAATTCCCCCCATGTGGTCTTTTTTTTAATTATATGAAGAGATGTTTCCAAATCAGATGCAAATTGCTTTGTTATATTACCTTTCAATATCATACATTTTCTAGTACTTGTAAATACTTCTAGTTATATTACTAGATACTTTAAGTTCTATCTAAATATCAGGGCCTTAAATGAAAAATAGTTTTAAATCACCTCTAAACTTTTCTCCACATGTGCTATAACTCAGTAGGTGGAAGTCTTATTCCATAACATAGTTTATTTCGGCTCCTGATTTGCTTTGCCATAAGCAAAGAACTCCAGGGTCTATTTTTATCAGCACTGTGAGAGTGCCCCTTACTTAGAAAGGAAAAAATTCATGTTCAGAACTAAGCAAGGACAAACCCCCTATTTTTCCAATTAGGGGTAAAGTAAACATGAGTGTAAATGCTCTGAGAAATAGTACATGGAATGGTTTTCTCACCAAAATATTCCATGGGAGTGGAAAAAGGCACACAGAATGCCAGAGACTGAAAGTAGTTAGGGTGACGGGGAATGCAATAAAGCAAAAAAAAAAAAAAAAAAAAAGGTACCACAGGGTGAGGAACTGAATTAGGACTAGCTGTCTTGTCTTGCAGTCTCCTGTGGCAGCTCTCTTGGCTATTCATAGACTGAAGTAAACTCTAATCTACATGCTGCAATGATTTGGCTTTCGATATCTACAGTGAAATTTTTCAGTTCAGTTATTAATAATAATTTGCCAGAACCAAATTATAATATCAAACTGTTCACCATTCCAATTCCTTTTGTTTTCAAATGAAATGTTTTTGTTTCCGTCATGAGCTTCTTTTTGATTGCCTAACACCAGACAGGCTAACCAGCAATTTCCTTAGTAATTATGATTAGCATATAATTAAGAATAAGTATCATGCTCCTGCAATAAATAAGCAATCATAAAGATAAAAATGGGAGCAGAGAAGGTGTTGTCAGTCCATCAAACCCTCAGCTGATTATAAATTCTGCCGTAATCGGCACCACAGATTAAAGAGTAAGCATGGTCATAGGTTCGTGGTGTGCTGGGCCTGCTTCCTTGGGACTCCTGGAGCTATAGAGCTAAAATTACCCTTTTCTACGAGCACACCTAACCATGATGAGAGCGTTAGCAGTGTCATTATCTTCCATTTATTTCCTCTTTAGAATGTCATCATTGTTTATAGATTCTTACAGTTACACAAAACCCCTAAATTTTAAATATAAAGGTTAAATCCCTAAATTACCATCTCAATTTAACAATGTTGTAATTATAGTTGAGATCATATTCTATCTTCTATCACCCAAAACTTGCACAAGGCCTTGGGTCATTTTTAATTTCAATGATATCAAGTTTGTACGATGAAATGTTAAGTTGGGATTAAGAACAAAACTATTTGCTGTCAATAATATTTGTCATGAGATGGATGATTTAATGCACAGGAGAGTTTTAAATTGCACAGGGAAGGGAGCCCATTATATAGGGAAGAGGTGATCACTTAAAACTAAATATATATTCTTTTTATTGAATATATATATCTCCTAATTATGGTTTCCCTGCTCCAAGTTCTTCCATACCCCTCCAATCCATATCCTTTTTTAATCTTTCATTGGAATACAAATAGGCTTCTAAAAAATAAGATAAAATAAAAACAAACAAAACAAAAACAGAACAAAAGAAAGAAACAAACAGAAAAAAATAAAGCCCCCCAAAAGCTCAAGAAACATAGATGCAGAGAAATACATACACAGAAGTTCCATAAGAACATTAAATGATACAACTGAAGATCAAGGAAATGCAAATAGAAAGGAAAGACATCAAAATATCTATATTTGCCATGATATAATAGCATAACATAAGAGACCCTAAAAATTCCACCAGGGAACTCCCACTGATAAACACTTTAGCAAAGTATCAGGATAAAAAATGAATACACCAAAATCAGTAGCCTTCCTGTATACAAACGACAAGCACAATGAGAATGAAGTCAAGGACAATACCATTCACAATAGCCTCATGAAGAAACTATCTTATGGTAACTGGAACCAAACAAGTGAAAAAATTTGCATAATAAAAATCTTTTAAGGGGCTGGATAGATGGCTCAGAGGTTAGGAGAACTGACTGTTCTTTCAGGGGTCCTGAGTTCAATTCTCAGCAACCACATGGTGGCTCACAACTATCTATGATGACATCTGGTACCCTCTTCTATCTACTGTATACATAATAAATAAGTTTTAAAACATCTTTTAAGACATTGAAGAAATTGAAGATGATGTCAGAAGATGGAATGATTGTCAACTTCCATAAATCAGTAGAATTAATATCATTTACTATATTACTGCAATAATACCAAATGCAGTCTATAGGTGCAATGCAGCCCCCATCAAAGTTCCAACACAATTCTTCACATAACTTTTTCAGGTTCATATGGAATATTTATTCTTAAAAACCACTCAGAATTAGCTGCATATTGGGTACATGCCTTCAATTTCTGCCTTCAGGAAGCAGAGGCAGCTGGGTCTCTAAGTTCAAGGCCAGCCTGCTCTGCAGAATAAGTTTCAGGACAGCCAGAGCTACAAAAAGAAACCCTGTCACAAAACAAAATGAAAACCTAAAAAACAAAAACTCAGGAGAATTTCATCCTGATCTTAGGAAGGACAATAGAGGCTTTGTCTAGGAAGTGAATTAATTACTTAGAATAAGTGAACATATTTCTCCTTGACCACTGTGTCATTCTGATCTTCATTCTAATTTAATAGGGCCTGGGCCAGAAGGACTATAGGAAGAGTTCTTTCCTGGGACTGGCAGGTTTTCTTGTTCTCTTGACTTGTTCTATGTCGTGTGTAGGGACTACTACATTCACTCATCAGAAAACATTCGTGGAGAATCCACTGTGTGTCTGGAAGTGATAAAAACAAATAAGGCCCTTGCTTTTCAGGACAAGAAGTCTCATAAAAATAAGACAAAAAGAAAAGTAACCCAGTAGTATAGTACGACAAATATTGTACAAAAGAAGTTAAGCAGTTAAGTCTGTAGAGTTATTGAAGAAATTTATAAGAAACCTATAAAGAAGAATGAGGTGAAATAAAGGGTGGATAGAAAGAACATGCCTGCCAAAATTGCTGGTGCAAAGGCCCTGGGACAGGAATTGGCAGAAAAACATGGGCAAAGCATAGAAAGTAAGGGAGGAAGGTTGGTAACAAGGCTGGAAAGACTGGTAGAGCCTCTAAAAGTACTCATGAGTTTGGCTTATGGTATAAACAAGGGCGTGGACAAGGGGAAGCTGGTGACGGGCTTTGAGTAGTATGCTATGGAACGATCACAATGATCACAATGTAGAGAATATGGGAATAGAGAAGAGAGGCATGAGGCGAGTGGAAGGCCCCAGCATCAGTCTTGGCCAGTGCTGATAAAGCTGGGACAGAGGAATGGCAACAGCATTGGATGGGGGGTGCTGGTGGGATTGTTCAGTAGTTAAGAGTGCTGGCTGCTATTTTACAGGACCAGGGTTCAAGTTCCAGGAACTACATGGTGATTCCCAACTATACATTGCCATACATGGCTACCTGAACTCATGCTCTCATATACACACATGCATAATTAAAAACAAATAAATATTTTTAAAAAGAAGAGAAAAAGAAGTGGATGTATGCAATAATGAGTGATGAGATGGCAAGAGATAAATGTGAGGTGGTGATGACTAAGGAACAAAGACCAGAATTCCTGCAGAATAGAAAGAAGAGTGTTCACAGTTGATGGCAACCTTCCTCCTCTACTATACCACACTACACACAACATTTCCTCCCTTATTCAGTGTATTTACCTGATGCCATTTTATCATAACCATCTCTTATTTGTCAAGATGAAAATTATCTACCTGTGAGAAGGAAATAAATAACCCAATAAATAAATAAATAAATATAAATAATAAGTGCTTTTTTAAAAAAAAAAAGGACAGTTAAAAACAACCAAAAAGCTTTTGACTGGACCAACTGCATCAGTTTCACTTAAGTGAAGTGGAAATGTGTATGGGAAAGTGAGGTTTGAGGGATGCTTGGGGCAGTGTGGGGGTGTCTGATACACATCATACTTCATTCATGGTTTAGGAGTCTATGAAACTGTTAATGAGTGTGAGGTAGATTGAAATGTGCCATGTTAAATAGTTCCAACATCTACAAAATTACAAGCGCCAGTTGTAGAATAATTTCATCCTGCAATTCCATCTGTGTTAAAATATATTTGTAAATATGTATGCTTCACATAGCATGTATATGCATGAAAGTACATAAAATAACATCTGGGCAATATTAACACTGTAAAGAATGGGGGAAAGCCCTAAAATATTTTTCTTGCTTATATTAATTTTCTATAATGAATCTGTAGTCATATGAGTTTCTTTTATGTCATTGAAAAAAGAGCATAGGAACTCACTGTAAATCTATGACCTATAATGGACACCACTGATAGTGGCTTCTCCAGCCAGAATAACGACTCAATATCAAATTGTAAACTTTCATAAGAAAATAAATGTTTCGAAGATCCTGAAAATCTAATGAGTGTCAGAAATTCATCTTTCAGAAATGGAAAAATATCCTTGAGGCAAAACTACAGGAAACATAGAAAAAGTCACAAAAAGATGTGGAACTTTTAGACCACACAAAGAAAGCTATTTATGGACAAAGAGGCAACTGGTCTTGGAAGTCTGTTTCCAGAGTAAGCTTCCCTAAGATGCTTACACTTTCAGTGGTTTCTTTCCATAACTATCACAAACTGTCTGTGTCTGTTGTCAGACTTCTCTATTATCAGCTGGCCATAAAGCTGGTGGTGCCCACACAATACTTTGGGAGAAGACAAGAGGAAAGCAGAGAACATTAAAATACCCTAATATACTGACCACAGGGGAAAAATAGCATATGGACAATTTATTTTGCAACTAACAGACCCTAGAAGTGTGTGTTTGTAAATCCCTTACATGAAAACATATTTTAAGTATAGCATGAAAATTTCTAAGGCAACTAACAATTCATTATTCTTTGTCCACACAATCCCTAACTCAGTCAAAGGTACTGATCAGGTTTGATTGAACAGGTTAGAATAGTTAACCAAGGAAACCTTGTCCATAAATCTTGTAAATCCTATAAAAGAAGGAAAAAAAAAAGCTAAAGAACTTCAAAAAAAGGTTGTCCTGGATATTTTACATTTATCATCTAACTCAGTCTAGTAACAATTTCAACTGACTCATCTTATTTTCCTTTTGCCAAAATAAAATACTCTGGCAAAAGCAACTCAAGGGAGAGATTTTACTTTAACTCACCATTCAAGATGCAGACCATCTTAGTAGGGAAGTCAAGGCACCAGGATCTTCAAAAGGCCAATGACATCACATCTACAGTTGAGCAAAAGGAGAAATGCCTCTGCCTAATTCATTTTCTCCTCTGTATTCAGTCCAGGGTCTGTTGCTGAGGAAATAGCTCCATCCACAGTAGACCGACTGGTCTTCCAACCTCAATTAAGCAGTCAAGATCATCTCCCATAGGCATGCCCAGAGGCCTGTCTCCCAGGTGATCTGAGATCTTGTCAAACTGACAATTAACAGGAACCATCACACCAATTAAGGTAGATTTAATTATTTAAAATATAAGAAAACAAATCCAACAATAGCAAATTTGACCATTCTAATATTTGCAATCTGCAAGGCTAGGTTTATACCAAATCTGTCTGACTCCAAACTGGGTATCTTTTCCCCAGTAGCCTAGTAAACTTTCTGGAGTTCTCTTTGACATTGGTAGTGTTCAAATGTGATATTTGAGTTTCCAGTTGTTTGGTGTTTTCTTTTTTAAAAGTGTTTTTTCATAGACATCAATTTTTTGATTCATGACACAATACAGTATGTTCCCTTGACATTTCAAAGTTTTGTGTTTTCTTTGACTATAAAAATTTTTACTGGATATATTCACTAGATGTTGATAGATTTGCTTGCCTGAATTTTATGTAAAATAATTGAAGCTATAAAATAACCAAAATATCTCTCTCATCGTGATGAATTTTACAGTCTAGTAAATGCAAAGTTTCTAATTAGCTTCCATGCCATACTTAGCTGCCTTCTGCCTCCTACTTCTCAGATAGCTGCCTCAGTGTTCCATTTCCCTTCTGTTAACAGCTCATTTTACCCCCTACTTTCAGAAGATGAAAGTAATCCAAACATCTTGCAGTCACTTTCACATGCTTACAAGCATCTCTGCATATCTGTCTTCTGTTTGTCCTTCTTATCCCTCTCCCTCTGGTCCAGATCTTAGTCCCACACTCTCTGATCCAGGAATTCATAACTAAAATGCCTCCTGATTACTCTGCCATTTCCATCCTCTCATTCTTTCCATTGTGGTGGTTTGAATAAGATTGGTGCCCATTGGCTCATCTATTTGAATGTTTAGTCATCAGGAAGTGGCACTATTTGAGAGGGATTAGAAGGTGTGGCCTTGTTGAAGAAAGGGTATTATTGGAATAGGCTTTGAGATTTTGAAAGCCCATATCAGGCCCAGGATCTTGTAATACGTTTCTGGCCCAGACTATGTGGTGATATGTTAAATATTTAATAAAACCCGAAGTATCAAGAGACCAACACCCGGGGGCTGGAGAGATGGCTCAGCGGTTAAGAGCGCCATCTGCTCTTCCAGAGGACCGGGGTTCGATTCCCAGCACCCACATGGCAGCTAACAACTGCCTGTAGTTCCAGTTCCAGGCAAACACCAAGGCAAATAAATAAAATAAATAAATAAAGTTTAAAAAAAAAAGAGAGACCAACACCCAGTCAAAAACTAGGCAGACATAGCTGAGGAATTTCTTGATTTTGAGTATAAGGCCAAATACTTGGGTTTCAATGGCATATACCTTTAATCCCAGCACAGGGAAAGCTGGGAGTGGTGACCTATGCCCTTAATCCCATAACTCCAGAGACTGAGAACTTTCTGAGTTTCTATGAGTTCAAGACTGACTACCAAATGGAGTAGTTCCCACCTTTAATCCTAACCTGGATGAGATACAGCTGGCAGAAGTGTATTTAAGGAAACCAGCAAAGGAAGAAGCAACCAGGAGAGAGGCTGAGGAAGCTGGAAAATAGCTGGGTGAGATTTGACTGTGGTGTTTCCTCTCTCTGATATTTCAGCCTTTCCCCCATATTTGGCTCTGAGTCTCTTTCAGTACAATTGGAATTTGTGTTACACTCTCTACCTGCAGATCAGAATGCAGCACTCAACTACTGCTACAGTGCCTGCCTGCATGCTGCCATGCTTCCTACTGTTCTGATAATGAATTAAACCTCTGAAACTGAAAGCAATCACCCAATTAAATGCTGTCTTTCATAACAGTTGTCGTGGTCATGGTGCCTATTCGCAGCAATAGAATAGTGATTTTACAACTTAAAAATCTACATCAAGTTTCTGCTCCATCTCTTTCTTCCACAGAAAAAAATTCTCAGAATAATTAACAACAGCTCTGTGTCCTCATCTTTTATTTAAATAAATATGATAAAAAATTATCCTGTCTCAAAATTTGTGCCCCCCATTTCTTCTCCCCTGGTCTTATACATGTTATAAAATGCCTCCTTGTAGAAATCCCAATATGCCTGTTAGAGGACTCTTTGGAATTTGACCTCTTAGCCATGTTTACACAGGTAATTATTGCCTCCTTAAGATGGACTCATCTTTACATCTCAAAAACACTACTTGTGGAGCTTTCTGATATCTTTGGCACTCCATGCCAACTTTCTCTTACAGATCCTCCTGTCCTGCCTGACCAAGTGCGAACACTCCTCAGGTTCCTTTCTCTCTGCATCATATACTTTCTCACAGTGTCGTCCTATATAATACATGACTTAGGATACATCTGTACCTGCCCAAGCGTTACCCTGCACCATAATCCCAGAAATGAGTTCCAGTCTGATTTAAATATTTGTTTGCTAGCCTGTCTTCTCTGAAGATGTCACTGAGAAGGTCCAAAGTTGAATGAAGCATCCCTTCACTTTTTCTCACATATTTTCTCTCAGGAAATGTGTCTGAAGACTCTTGCCCACTCATTTACTCATCTTCTCCTCCACACTTGCCTCAGCTCCCTACACCACAGCCACATGAGCCCTGCTTTCACCTGGGGGATGCTTTTCCCACTCTTTCATCCACGTGGAGTCTTCTCATTTGTTATGTGTCTAGGTATAATATTCCCACCCACACTTATACTCAGTCCTTGGCTGATATAGCTCCTAAATATACTTTATGTTTCAGTGAAAATATCATCTCACTTAGAAAATTATCTAACCCCTTTTATGTATTTACTCCATTACTACCAACCCTATAGTTCTGTAAATAAAATTACTAATTTTATAAATATTTTTACTAGCCTAAAACTCTGTATGAGTAGTGATTGGCTAGATTTACTTTTTTAAAATACTTCTAAAATTCTCTAAGTAAATCTGAGTGTAAGTATGAATATGTAAATAGTTTTGTTAATATACATAGAGCACATTTTACACAATGCCTTAAATCTTTCTTTTGGCACTTAATATTTTTTTTAACGTTGGAGATACCACTGATGTCTAAAGCCACCTGCTGCTAGCTACGGTCAGTTCCAGTACACCGACCACCATCTTTGACAGCAAGCCCTTGCTACACAACCCTACAAGCTAATTGAAGACAAAAGTTCTAAAGGCAAAAAGAAAGAAAGAAAGAAAGAAAGAAAGAAAGAAAGAAAGAAAGAAAGAAAGAAAGCCTTTAAGGCTAAAAGCACTGTGGATGATTGTTCTTGCTTTCACAGACTTTTCTAGCATTTTTGTGCCACAATGGTGCCTATAGCAAGGAGAAATCTGATGGTGAGAGCTTTATCCTGAAGCATACACATCCTGACAACTTCCCTATAACAAATTCTGGATGGTTCATAAATGGCTCCCAGCTTTTCATTGACACTATCAACACTGAATGTTTGCTTGGCGAGCATGTAGTCTCTGGGAAGGGGAAAAGGGGAAAGAAAATCATGAGAGCCAAAGGGTGCTTTGGAGCACCTTGTGCAAGCCTGCAGATGACCAGAGGACATTTACTTGTTTTTGTCCTAACCTACATATCCACGTCTACGTTTCAGATGAGCCCTTCTGAACCACTTACCTATGCTCCTCATTTTCTCCTGAAGATGAAATTCTTTGGGTTTTAAATTTTTCCTAATCTCCTTTAAGTCTCGTCCTCCAGGATTAGTTATGAAGAAAAGCTAAATAGCTATATATTTACTTAACAAATTTCTTAATCAGTAAGTTTTGCATTCTTTTTAACCCTCTGCTGCTACAAAATAGTTTGCTAACTTTTGCAAAGTGAATAGAATTTCTGGATCAAAGGTTATATTATGTTTATATTCATATATACATATATGGATACAGATACTCTACCATATTTTTCATGGTTGTTTGATCATGTTTTTGTTTTAATATAACATATGCTATATTTTCCTTGAGTCCTATTATGATGTAACAGCCCAATTTTCTGTTTTTTATTTATCTTGGTTGCCTGCATTCTATCAAATATTTTTCAAGCACTCAAAAGTTCTCCATTGTTTAAAACTGTATTTGTCTTATGCTTATGTGTTTGAGAATGTCTTTATGTTACTATGTCAAATAAATATAACTGTCCATTAGAGTACTGTTTTGTGTTATATATAGCATAGTGTAGTATTGACATATAAAGACAAATTGATCAATGGAAAAATAGAGACTCCAGAAGTACATTCAGTGCACATAAAAAGTTTAATATTAATATTCAGTGAAAGCAACATTATATTCATGAAAAGGTATTGGCATGACAGGCGGCTCATCTGAAAAAATATCAGATTTCTTTTAATGCATACCACATTCCAAAATCAACTTTAGTTTTTAGGATAAACTAAATTCTAAAGCAAAAATAAAAATAACACAAATTGCACAACATATATCAAAGACTATAGTTAGTGCTAGTATAGGGACCTTATAACTGAGGCAGAAAAACTAGGAGTTTTAATATTTTGTAAGTATATATATATATTTTAATTGAAGACACATATAGTAACAGATGACCAGAAGCAGGGCTGGAGAGTTGGCCCAGCCATTAAGAGTACCTGCTTGTCTTGGAGAAGACCTTGATTCTGTCCCCACATGGTGACTTACAACCATCCACAATTCCAGTTTTAGGGAATCCAATACTCTCTTCTGGCCTCTAAAGGGAAAAGTACCAGATACACACATGATACACATATATCCAGGCAAAACACTTCTTCACACACTAAAATAAATCTAAAAAAATTCAAGATACTATAAATAATAAGACTATCTGCAATGCAGATTCAAAATCAAGGATTAATATGTTAGAGAGTAACTTCTTGAAAGGGAAAATAGTGGTTATATTTTGAAACAGCCGAATTTCTTACAGGCTGATGTTTTGTGTGCCTGTTCCTCAGCTGGTAGCACTGTCTGGGGAAGAACCTTCAGAAGGTGGTGATGCTGGCTAGTCACTGAAGCCACTGAAACTTAGACCCAGCACCTGGTTTTCTACTGCTGCTCACACTCCTACCCCAGTACTGAGCAGCTCCACCATGCCTGCCCTGCCACAATGGACTGAATCAGATATCATGAGCCAAAATAAATTCTCCTCCCTTAAGTGGTGGTTAGGCATTCTATCACAAACATAACTAATGCAGAAATGAATAAAAGGTGTATTATCCATTTACATATAAATACATATATGAATCTATATAACCACAAATTAGCTGATTCAAATGGTCAACAAGCATGCAAAAAATTCTTCAAATCACTATAATACAGAGAAATGTAAATTAAAAGACGCTCTAATTCCAGTGGTAATCCTCACTAACTTGTTGGGGCAGAGCTTAGCCTCAGCAGCCTCTCCTTTATTCTTTCTTTATGTGTTATCAATCATAACAGAGCCTGTCAGGTGCCCCCCCCAGCACTCCCAGCCCAGAAATGCCAAACCTGACAAGGTATGAACCAAGTTCAATCACTGAACCGAGTATTCCTGATTTATTTGAATTTCACATTTTCTTTGTGTTCTATATGCACCTATACAAAGATATGCACATATTTCACTGTATCATTGTATATATTTTGCATGCTGATTCAGGAAAAAAATGTAATCCAGTTACAAGTAGAGATCAGTTTAAGATTGCTTATTGAAGAAACCTTTGTAATTTCACAACCAATTAAGTGTATTGTGACCTGTATACTTCTTCAGAACTATTAACTATGAGTTTTCTAGAACTGAATAGACCACAGTCATCTCTGGATCATTTGAATGAAGATAATATTTTGTAACTAGCTTTGGAAAACAAGTTTAATTTCAGGATTTTTAAACTCTTAAAACTTTCTTTTCATTTTAAGACTGAGAAAGACACACACTCCTTTCGTGAATTTAAAAAAAAAAAAAAACCTAATCAACATTTGAATATGGAAATATTGCAGGCATGTACTAAGCTGGCTACTAATTTACACACTTTATGGACTTTATCAAAATGAGAACAAAACAATTTGACTTTTTGCAATCATTCTACTTTAGCACAGCACAAACATCAACCCTTACTAAATCTGTATACGCCTCCTGTGGCGCATCTGTCTCTTGTAAACGCGAAAGTTGCAGGTTCATTTACAGGTGTCCCCATCCCTCCCCCGTGCGGTGGGCTACCTTCCTTCTCCACTCCTGGGCTGTGAAGGAGCCTTAAGAAGATGATCATTACCATAGGGCTACACTAATGAGCACAGAGCCATCGTTTTGTCTTGGAAACGCTCACTGCCTATTCATCCCTCCTATACTGCAAGTTAAGAATTTCTGCACATTTTATACTTACACTCAAGTGTTAATTACTGTCAGACTGAAAGAAATATACAAATACATGGCTAGTCTCTCCATTATTTTTTCTTCCCTGGATAGTTAGAGGCCAGAGGCACTAAAGGAAAGTTTTATCTTTACAAATACTTGGCACTAATATAAGAAATGATATTTTGTTTCTCTTTGCTTCAACCAGCTTAGTTGAAATATATATCTGATTAGGGGTAGAAAGAATAATTATTCTTAATGTTACTAGTCTAAAACTAAAGTGTTGTTATAGTTAATTGTAGAAACACAATATATTTTAAAAATCAATAATAGAAAGGTGGGTGAGTATAGCAATTGGTAACAATAACCACTTACATGTACCTATCTTAATCCAGTCTCAGGGAGCCTGAAATTCATTGTCAGATTTATTTTGCAAATTTTATTTCAAAATTTATTTCTTAAATTTGACCATTTCTGTCTCCAAAAACATGTGATACCACCTTTTGCAGTTACATACAAATTACTTATAAAAATGTCCAATAAGAGTGAGTTTCACTCAGTTCCGAGTTGTTTTCTTTAGTGATACGATAAAAAAAAATTGTTTTGAAATAACAAAAAGTGTCTAATTACTGTGGTCAGAACACAAAATATTATCATTTCAAACTACAGCCCCATACCTGTTTTCTTCCTTCTGGCATCAACATGGTAAGCAAAACAGTCAGACCAGGAGCAAACATGTTTACTCATATTGCATGGAGCTACGATAGGAAATATGAGCAAGTGTCTACACAGATATCTCAGTGCCTAAGAGCACTGGCTGCTCTTCCCCAGGACCCAGGTTTGATTCCCAGGATAGACATGGAAGCTCACAATAGTCTGAAGCTTCAGTTTCAGCACATTCAGTGTTCTTTATCCTGCCTCTGTGACCACTGCATGCCAAACACTCATACACATAAAATAAAATAAAGAAAAAATAGCTTTAAAAAGGAAATAGCAATAAATATCAAAAATAGGGTATATTGGATTGGACTGTAACTTAATGATAAAATGTGTGCATAGCATGTACAAGGCCCTAAATTCAATTCTCAGCACCACCTAAAGCAAGAAATCAAAAATATATTTTTTACCAGGACAGAAAATATTTTGTCTGGATCCCAGAAAATCTTTTTTAAAAGCAGGGGTGGGGGTGGGGGGCAGTTTCTGTGTAGCCCAAGTATTCATTGAAGTCAGGATCCTCTTGACTCACCTCCAAATACTGTGGTAAGAAGCTTGTACCAGCATGCTCAGAATATCATTCTAACTGAGAATAATCAAGCAGTGTATAAAGTTGCCTAGGGAAGTAATTAGAACAGCCTTTGCTCATTCAGGACTGAGAAAGTATCCTCTGATGATTTTTAAACTGTATAAAATTAGATATTATTTTATCTTGAGGTTGCCAGTGTTTTACATTAAGGGTGCGTTTTTGAAACATAAATTTTCACTGATTTCCTATTTAAGACCCAGAGATTTCTTATTCAGCCCTTCGATTTGTACACATCTGCTCATCATGCTTCTATAATACATCCTCATGTGTACATTAGCTCATAATTAATGAGAAAAATGTCCTAAAATCTCAGAAATACAAAAGTCATATGTTATAAGGGATGTATTGATTTAACAGTATTTCCATGTTTGTGTGAATGATTCATGAAGTTAGCAAAAATAACAATTTAAACAACCCATAAAATATCTGTAAATAACAAGAGAGAACAGACATGGGCTGGTAGAAATTGAGAAAGTAGGAACTATCAGAAAATTATCCTTTAAAATGTTTTCATGTGCATTATTAGCATCTTAAAATTGGAATTGCCATGTTTTTATTAAAAACAGAAAATAAATTTGTGATTTGACTTATCCAGATGGAATAATGCACTCTGCTCTGTCTGATATATATTGACATGTCATTTTAAATATTTATGCAAAGAAAGCAGGACCTACACACATTTGCTCAGTCTCTGCTTGACCTCTGACATAATACCATTTCTTGACTGAGAGTCATTGATTCTAAAAGTATATGCACTCATTAGTAAGGTATATCCTACCGAGGTTAAATCATGTATCCTAAAGAATAGCTTTCTGGATTTAAATCTACCTTTTATGTGAAGCCAAATGTATTCTTAAAAATGTGTGTGCTACACATACTACAAGAAATTTATATTTCTTCTACTTTCATTGAAGACATTGATGGCTTCTTTCATTTATAAAAATTATGAGTACATTATTTATTACTGAGTTGTTATAATTTAATTAACATAACATTCATAATATTTCTAGATATAACATTGGAAGTCAAAAAAGTGTAGTCTTGATTCTAGAAAAAAACAGTTTTGACATATTTTCAAAGTATATATTCTAATGTGTGTATCTAATAGAAAAACATCAAATTTCCATTTAGTACAAAGCAGACATAAATAACATTATTCATATAATGAAACCTCCAGCTGTAGAATTTTAGATTATAAAGAGGGGGTATTCCCCGTACTAGTTAATTATCACTCAGCTTCAAAAGAATGATGCATATCCAAAACTAAATCTTTTCCATCCTTCGGAAACAACACAAATATTAGTGATGGCTGACATAAATGGCCTTTGCTCCATTTAACATTTAATCAAGTAGTTAATATTAAAACTGGAGACAGAAAAGATGTGTTGAAAGCAGTTACTTGTATATTGAGATTTGCAGAAAAACTACATATGGTTTTCATTGTTCCAGGGCCAACATTTTGGAATTTCTTACAGAATGATATATTTACATTTTTCAAAACTGAAAATGTCTGCCTTCTTATTGAAGTTTACCATATGTCAAAACACTTCAAAAGCTAAATATTTTATATACAAAGGGGAAAATGACTAATTTATAATGTATATAAGATTAACCAAAGGAAATTTAAGAATGTCAAAAGCAGTGTTATAGCTGTCAGTTAATTAATACTTGAGTAATCCTTGATAATTCATAACAAAAGCTTTAATTTATGTGACTCTGAAGCATATCAATAATAATCTCAGACACTTTTCTAGTTCAATAATTTACTCCCAAAAGTCTCTGAAGTAAGTATATTTTAACCAATGTGAAGATACTCAATATGAGATCTTTGTATTTCTTTAATTAATATCATCAGCAAACACAATGACCTCAGAGTTTAAATTATAAAAGCCCATTATTTATGTGGAATCTCCCTTAGCTTGCTTCAAAAATTAATCACAAACAAGATTTCTCAGTTTATATGCATAGAAATGGCTTCCCAAACCCATGAAAGTAAATATTATGAAGCACAGCTCACCTACATCAGTGAGATGACTGACAGAAGCATCAAAAACTTCAGCCTGTATCTGAAAGCTACATGAGTCAACTTATTGTACATGCAGACACTTTCCTGTTCTGTAGTCATGCTGTGGCAAGCATAATATCCATTGAACACATGGTAATGATGGGGAATTGCAAAATGTACCTAGGGAAAAAGCAGCTGATGATGAAGAGCAGGTAAGTGAATACTTCAAACACAAAGCATATACTCAAACTCAAAGCAATCAGCAAGTCTGAATAACATCTCTCCCAGGATATGAACAAAAATGGTTTGGATTGCTTGCATAATTGAAATCATCATAACTGAAAGATTATAAATAGATATAATCTGAGTGAACCTGGAGCCATGAGGAGTTACCACTAGAAGAATAAGTATCAGGTCTCTAGCAAATAAGAATTTTATCAAGATTTGGCAGATAAAATTGAGAAGGAAAATTCTATAAGTTGGCAGTCATAACACAGGCTTCTTAAGCACATTCCACGGTTTATAAAGTAGTTGACTTCTTGAGAGAACTGTAGAGCTACCAGAGAAAGGAGAGCATATGTTGATGAATGGCTTTATGAAAAGTGACTCAAATGACTTGAAAATTAATCCAAACTTGCTTGAGTCTGATCAGTGACACACAGATTGAAAACTGCTTGAAAATCAGTAACCAAGAGATCATAACAAATGGCCATATATTCATTTGAGGGAGAGATATGCCACTGAACCGGTGTGTTAGATCTGATTTAGGTTAATGGTTCTATGAATAGGTTTTTTAGATAAACAATTTTAATAGAATTTAAAAAATATAACTGCATTGAGAGACTGTGCTTAAGAAATTGAAATCAATGGTTTTTCAAAGAGAAGAGTTTAGTACACAGGAAGTAATAGAGTTTTAGATGATGAAAATGTATTGCAGAAAGTAAGGTTGTGATTGTAAGAATTAACAGGCTTTTTACTAGAGATACCAAAACTTATAGTGCAAGCAAACATTGTCCTTCAAAGAAGTCACCTTGAAAAACCCAGCAGTCCAGCAATAGTTACCATTCAGATGTTTGCGGAATTCATCTTTAAAATTGCCTTAAGCAAATCAGTGCCAGTAAACTTCAGTGCTCTTTATGAGCAATATAAGAAATGTGTTATCACAAACTGCTCTACTTAATTTTTCCCTATATTTCATTTGTAATAAAAATTATCTTCCCCAGCTTCTTCCTAAACAAAGCCAAGCAGCCTTTGGCTAGCTCCAACCTGAAAGAATTCTCAAATAATTCATATTTGTATCAACTGAATATATATATATATAAAGAGAGAGAGATGATTTCCAAAAAATTCTACTCTGTGTTTGTCACTACTATGAGACTCTTAGAGGATTGTAGAATGACTTTGCTTTCAAGGCACTCAAACTCTGAAGTGAATTCCAAAATAGTCAGAGCTACATAGTTAGACCTTGTCTTGAAAAACAAAAACAAAAAACAAAGATAAAAAACATAAGACAAGAAGAGAAAAGCAATATAAGATGAATATTTTCTATATATTACATGATTATACATACTCAGCTAAGCTGGAGTGTAAACAGGAGTGATGGCTCTGTGGTTAAGAGCACTGGTTGCTCTTCCAGAGGACTCAAGTTCAATTTCCAGCACCCACATGTCATCTCACAGTTATTCATAACTCCAGTTCCAGGGATCAGAAACACACAAACAGAGAGAGAGAGAGAGAGAGAGAGAGAGAGAGAGAGAGAGAGAGAGAGAGAGAGAGAACATCAATGCACATAAAAAATTAAATAAATCTACTGGGTGCTGGTGATCCATAGCTTTAATCCCAGCATTTGGGAGGCAGAGGCAGGTGGATATCTGTAAACTGGAGGCTGGTGTAGTCTATAAAGCTAGTTTCAGGATTGCCAAGGCTACACAAAGGTACCCGGTCTCAAAAAACAAAATTGAAATGTAATCAGTCATTTTAAATAAATAAATGCTCAGCCATAATGTAGAATATTAAAGGAAAAAAAGCAGGTACTACTGAGTAGTATTGAAAACCAAGTACTGCTCAGTAGTACTGTCTCTTTAAAGTGGAAATTAACTTAGTCCATTTTTTTAATATGAATGTGTGCTCCCAGAGCAAGACTCCAACACTGGGTACTACTCAACTCTCAGAGCCAATCATATCATTTCCAAGTTTTACAGACATTCAAGACTCCCCCTTACTATCTTGTTTAGCTGCTGGAGCCAGACCAGCATACATACTATAATACATACTTGAATGCTTACTGAGTGCTTTGAATTTCATTCATATAATTATGTTTTTCTCCTTGAATGCAGGTATATATTTTTATTTTTTCATTTAGCTTTCTTATTGTCTTTAAAAAATACTAAACCAAAGTTTTGGATGTGCAAAGCATGCATTGTACCATTGAGATGTAGTCCCCAGCTCCTTTCTTTAGATGTTAAAGAAAGCATACTAAGTGGTTACGTCTATGTATAACTATAGGTATAGTTATATCTAGTTATGTATCTAGTTATATATAGCTTTATAGATATATATTGTTATATAAAGTTATAGGGGAACCCTGAAAAACTAGTAACTTCTGTGAAGCAAGCAAATGCTGCCCAGATCATTCCAAGAATAATTCTTTATTAAATTAGCACATGTAGTGTAAAATATTCAGATGCCCTACAACTGGATACCCAGTCTATACAATTTAGTTTTTTCTATTGCTTTCTTGTCTTTATTTGTTCTGTATTTGCACTCTGCCCTGCCTTCCATCGACACCTTATATCAACCAAACCTTCCATGTTCTTACCACGCTTCCAAGGAAAGAGGAATCTGGCAGACTGAAGGAGAAAAGTGGACAAGCATCCAGGCACTGATACTGCTTAGTGGATAGAGGAGTCTATGCAGCCAGACTCTTGGGATGAGTGCTTTGAAGGAGGAAGGGCAGAGGATTGACTGAGGAAGTGGGAAGCTTCTCAAGACGAAAGTATGAGAACTGTCCCTAAAGTGGTTAGAAAGGGAAACGTTCTTCGTTGTTCCAGCACTGAAGAGCCTACAAGGGGAATCACAGGGAAATGGGTGCTGTTTGGTTGACTTTTCTTCTCTTATAAGGCACCCACCCAATTTGGTGGGAAAAGAAGAATGGAGCTTGGGCTGCCAATAAGCAAGCTCATTGCTTCAGTGACTTTAGAGTCTTACCCATTATCCCAACACACCTATCAGACTTGAGACCACGGTAGCCTTGGTGAACATAGTACATAAGATGAAATCAGTTCTGTGCCCAGTTTCACTGCTTTATCACTGAGACAACTGCAAACATTCTAGAAATGAATGTTCACCCTGCCTATCAGGGCCTATTTATTCTAATTTTCCACCCTGAACTTAGAAAACTACAAAAAGGGCCAATTACCTCTGAGTTAGTGAGAGCCTCATTTGTACCCGATGAGGAATCACACACAGGCACACAACTCACCAACAGTACAACCGGTGCTGACTATTAACCCAGATCAATAGTCTCAACAGAAAAGGTCAAAGGTCCAATGGGCTCTGGGAACCCCAGAACACATTACTCTCCACCTTGACCAGCTTGACAGACAAGCTCAATTGCTCAGGCTGTTCCCTTTCCGAGGATTAGCAAAGAACTTCAGAGCATAAATCTAATATTCCTTCTTACATTAATGCTACTAGCAAAAGCAAATAATAAGCAAAATAAAAAATCAAGACAAAAGCTTTCATAGCTGGCTCTGCTTTTACAAAGGAATAAACATTACTTTGAAAATTTATTTCACAATAATGAGAGATTTGTAAAGGATTCCACTATATGGTATGTGGATGTCTGTGTGGCTGATAAGAAAATAGTTTAGGATATTACAAGGCATCCCAGACTTAATTTTCGGAGGACTCTTGCTAGTGAATAGACACAGAAGCATACCCCACACATTAAAAAAAAAGGCATATGTGTACAT
This sequence comes from Sigmodon hispidus, assembly GCA_004025045.1. Lineage (NCBI taxonomy): Eukaryota > Metazoa > Chordata > Mammalia > Rodentia > Cricetidae > Sigmodon > Sigmodon hispidus. The sequence goes on from PVIH01001052.1 coordinate 41,054, forward strand.
ATATACATATGTATATAAAATGTAAATGTGTATAAAACAGAATTATATTTACATATATGTATATGCATATATGTGCTTCTATATATATACATGTATGTATATATGTGTACATTAAATGTACATGTACTTCTGTTGTGTATGAACATAAATATATATAAATATAGATATACATATGTAACTAAAACCCTTTCCATATTTCTTTTTCGAAGGAGTGGTTAAGTTTTTAATACAGGGTCTCACACTGTAGCTCAGGCAGGTTTGGAACTTGGTATGTAGTCAAAGATGGCCTAGAACTCACAATAATTGTCCTGCTTCTGTCCCATCCACATAGTGTTGGAATTACAGGTATAAGCCACCATGCCTGGCCCTATATTGGTTTTTGATTGCTGTTCCAACACATTGTTATACATTTAGTGCCTTAAAACAATCTTAATTTGGTTAGTTATGGTAGCACAAGTCTTTAACCTCAGCACTCAGGAGACAGAGGTAAGCAGATCTTTGTGATTCTGAGGCCAGCTTAGTTCACATAGAGTCTGAGGTTGGCCAGGACTACTTTGCAATACCTTGTATCTAAACAAAACAAAAACAAACAAAAATCAACAACAAGTACAAGTCAGTTGCATTATACTTCTGTGCTTGAAAAGCCTGTTTTATTTATTTATTATTTATTTATTTAGTACAATTTATTTTATTGTACTAAAATCTGGAGAATATGGGACTGCATTCATCCTAGATCTCTGAAGAAATTTTTTGCCTTACATTTTCCATCTTCAATAGACTACCTGCATTTCTTCCTTCCTCCAGCTTCAAAATGAAGTCTAGATCCTATACTCTTAGCATCCTCCTGTAGACACAACTCCTGTGACTGTCCTCTGGCCTTCCTCATTCTGCTTTCAGGGTCCCTGGTAATCACAATAGTCCAAATACCCCAGAATTCTATCTCCATTCTAACTAAGGTCAACTTATTCACAGCTTGTCTTTCACCATTATCTTAACCATCCTCTTACCTGGTAGCTCAACATATGTCCAGATTACAGGAATTAGGAAACGGATGTCTTGACAGACCATTATTGTTTCTCTTCCTTACAACCATGAGAGAGGACCTGCTTCTTTATTTCCAAAGCTTCTCATCTAACTTCTGTCTGAAAAGTGACTATTGAGAGGAACCAAGTTCTAATAGACATTGCACAAGCCTTAAAAGACAAACAACCGCTGACAAGTGAGAATTTCAGTAAATATGTTGTACGTGAGACAGATAATTGTATTTTAAGCCAGTAATGCCAGCAAACATAATGCAAAACAATGCCGCACAAGTACTGAAAATTTGGATTGATAGACCTTTTAAAAATCATTTTTAAGGGCAGTTTATTTTCTTCTTCCTTTCCACTGAAGCATACAAAATGTATTCAATAAATATGCAGCAGAAGGACAATCAATCTAATATCAAAGTGGCTACAGAGTTAATGCCAGCACTTGATTTGTGTGTTGGCATTCCAGAATATAGAAAGACTGAAGGTCAGAGGCTCTGGAGAAACCCTACATAAAGACAAATTCTCGAGTTACTAGGTACAAAGAAAGAACCACTCATGCTATACAAAGGGGAGATCTAAAATCATGATTACTCAAAATTTTCAAAAATAACATTGACATGATTTGAAGTATGCTTTATTCCAAACTTCAGAGAATACAGCAACATACACATAATCAATATCCATAGTAAAAGTTGGAATAAATAGGCATACTGTGTTCTCCCAAATTTTTCAATCTACTTCTAAGTACAGTCAGATTAATTACAAATCTTTTCATGTAACAATAAGAAAGAATAAATAGCAGAAGTTTAGTGGAAATAGTTGAAACCTATTGTATACCAAGCATGTAATAATCTCACTTTATTGGAACCTCAAAAACTCTGAAAGGTGAAAGATGTGTGTTATAGAATACTAACAAGACATAGGTTCTAGAAGAAAAAGTTACTTAAAAATTTATAACTAAAATTTATAGCTGAGATTTGCACTCAGGAATATTTGCCTTTAAAGATTATCGATATAGCATGGCAACATACTGATTGCCAAATAAAAGATATATTAGATAGTGCTTTAAAGCCTGAGGGTGGTGTCCTACCCTTTATTCCTAGCACTCAGTGAGGCAGAGGCAGGCAGTTCTCTGTGAGTTTGAGGCCAGCCTAGTCTTCAAAGTGAGTTTCAGGACAGCCATGCTGTTACATAGAGAAACCCTGTCTCAAACACACACACACACACACACACACACACACACACACACACACACACACACACACACATTTAATTTTGGCACTAAAAGGAAGTCCTTCTCAATTTAATCTATAATAAGGACTCAGTTGTTCATCTACAAATCTTTACAGTAGTAAGTAAATGCTTCTTGTTTAGTATTATATGTTTTCAAACTTCTTTTAAAGTTTCTTATTCAGCAGGCTTTGCGTCTTTGGGGCATTTAACTGCTAATGCTCTACAAATCTGGGCAGGCTAGGAAAACGCAGATGGTCCTACAGAACACAAACCACAGCAACATATGGTATAGATTTACTTCTAACAAAGTGTGCTTCTTAACCTCTGGGTGTCCCTCCACCATTCCTTTATAAGGCTACTCATTCCTAAGGAAGGTTCAGTTTGCAGAAATGGGGCAACGAGCCCCCACATATGCTGTGTGGTCATGCAGATGTACAGAATATGTTTAAATACCTGTGAGCAAGTGCATTTAGCTTGTGCTTTCTGGAAGTGCCTTGTGCATCAACAAGCTGACTCTTCAGACAGTAAGCCCCTTGAGGGCAAGTGCCACACTGGATAGCTTATTTTATTAGTTGCATGAGGATAATAATAATATTATTTGTCATATGTATAATGATGTACACTTTATAAATTGCTCATGCATGAAGTCTCCTACCTACCTTGTGACATGATGTCACATGTGCCAAACAACATTCGTGGAGGTAAAGCAATTAGCTAAAAATCACAAACTAGTACATAAAAATCTTCCTCTGGCTATAAAAGGAGATTCTTCCCTCTTTATATTGTACTACTCTATTTGCTTTTAAAGTTTGTAGCACAAGGTTCAATGCTTATTTGCCTCTTTATAAAAACAACTCTTCTTAAGTACTTAATATACATATTGTAAGGCTCTGTTCTAAGTACTTTATAAATATTAACCTGTGTAATTCTCCTGATGCTGTTTGTATCCCATTCACTCTGAAGGGGACTAAGGAACAGAAAGAGAAACTTACCCAGAACCACAGAGCTGGTCAATAGTAAACTTGAGTTCTGGAAGTGAGGTTCCTGGGTGTATATTAATCATAAACTATCCTGCCTGAGTAAGAGCAAAGGAAGATGCTTGCATGTGAGTAGTGTGTGCAAACAGAAAAATAAAGAAGAGGAAATAGTGATTACTCTTCTCTGTGATTTATTTAATTATATTTTTAATCCTTTCCTCATGTGGATAGAATTCCATGTAAATACTATACTAAATTTTCAGGTACTGAAGGCATATGTGGTGGTTACCTTGGCTGACACATAAAATATCCCAAACAAAATGCTCAAAGACTCAACTTTTTTTTTTTCACTTTGTTTCATAATTAGGGACATGAACAGATTTCCTCGGCTTTAGAAATGCTATATGATCATTCTGTAAGTCTTAAGTATTTTCATATTTCTTACATAAGAATATTCCATCTGACATATTTGAGTATTCATTCTATATCTGCACCCCTGAGCTCAAAAAATGTCTAATCTTTGTGTTCCTTTCATTCCTGACTACTTCTTCTTCAGACACAGAGCAAGCATTTGCTTTCAATATAATGTTTAACACATTTTTGTTTGTATGCTTTTATTTCAATTGTCTTAAAAACATGCTAGCAAACATCCAATCATATTGTAAAGACTTAAAATTCAAAGTGTGTATACATGTATCAACAGGAGTTATGAATTATGTATATTCCAAGCCTATATAAATTAGATTTTGAAAAAAAAAAAACCAAGCATAACAGTAGTCAGGCAGGTCATAATAGGACATTCCATGTGAAATGTAAAAACTACCTTGAATAAATTATCCATAAGTTAACTCTCTCATTAGAATGACATATTTATTATTTCTGGGTTTCAGATGTTGCTTTAATGCATTTTGACTAACTGTTCTAATGGCACATTAAGAAACTATTTTAGGCCTTTCTCCCCACATTAGAATTTGCAGGCTTTATTTATGTTTGAACTAAAATAATATAATGTTTAAAACAATCATCCACTTCCCCATGTAGAAGAACATCATTTTCTTCAGCCCAGAAACATTTAATTAAACCAGGATATGACTTTAGTAATTAGTTTTGCACAGAATGACTCTAAAATTAATAGCCAATTGTGAGACTTTAAAAATTGGGAGACTGACAATCAAAAGCGTCTTAAATGCTTTGTTTATGTGATGAAAAGGAGTGATCCTTTAATTCCTTGACACACATTAGGCTGATTTCCCAGATCTTCTGGACTGGTGTTTAACATCGTCAAGTACTTGAGGTTATGTAAAATAAACAATCTTGAGATCTTATTCCAAATGTTTGCAGTTTATGATGTAAACTGATTTGTGAAGAAAAAAACAGGATCCCATGTTGCTGAGGCCAGAAAGGCATTTTTTCAGAAATCAAAATAGTTCAGAAATTTGAGCATTACATTATACTAAAGTATTACCATCTGAGGATCTAAAAAATTACAATTCTGGTGTGTGGGGGGGGTCAAAATAGCTGTGTATCAGTTCAACTCTGAATATTTTTTTTTTTTAAACTGGGACTTCTGGACCACAGAGTCCTTAACAGTAATCATGTCTTGAGTAAGCCCTTGGACTCTCTGCCCCAATCACTGTTAGGAAATTGACTTTCTAACTATGGAAAAGTTCGCATTCTACGAAAGATTAAGGTTGGGGAAGTCCTTTAATGATAACTGGTTACAGTTATTGCGTTTTGGCCAAAATAACATTAATAATGATCCATGTTTAAAATGAAGACGTCACATCCTCAAACCCCCTTCTGGAGATGGTTCCAAAAAACCGCGAGGTTTGGACTTAGCTCACGCAGCAGTTTGGGCTGCAAAAACCTGGACAATTGGCCCAAGGTGTCTGGGTAGGAGCCTGGATCAAAGGCTTTGACCCCAGACAGCTAGGGTGATTGGGTTGTATCCTTCTGAGCCTCAAGGGAGAGGAAGTGGTGGCTTGGTATCTTTGACATGAGCAGGAATCTTTGGCCTTGCTTACCAGATCTAGCTTTCCTCTACCTCTCTGGACCTCAGCACTCAGGATAGTCAGACAATGTTGGTCCCAGCTGGCAGAGATGTAGCACCGCCCTTGACCTGGGACTTAGTCCAGGATGCCCTGAAGAGCCACCTTGGGCACAGGGTCCCACGAGACTCCCATGATCCACCTTTGCCTTGTGTGACCTGCATATTTCCTTAGGAACATTAAGACTGGTGGATCCCCCTTTGACCGAGGTTAGGAAAGTAACTTGGAGCCCAAGGGTTCGGAATCAGGAAGGACCAAAAGTGGAGGACGACCATATAGACAACCGCGACCTTCACCAACTAGGAGAGCAGCAGGGCTGATCAGGGAGGACAAGGCCATCTCCTGTTCTGCATCCTTTGGTGTCTGCGGGACAGACCAACCTCTCTCCCCACCTCTAGTCTGTGAATCAGCTTCAAAGGCGAGCTGAGTCCCCGAGGAAAGCAGAGCGTCACCGAGGGCTCCGTAGGGGGGTCACTACTGTCAGCCAGCTCCTTACACTAGGGGATGCTAGGACACCTGCGACCTCCGCAGAGGACTCCTCTCCAAGGGGACGGGCGGGTGCAAGAAAGGGCATTCCGGACTCAGGCCTGATTGGGACTGAGTCTCCAGCTCTCGCTCTCTCTCTCTCTCTCTCTCTCTCTCTCTCTCTCTCTCTCTCACACACACACACACACACACACACACACACACACACACACACACACACACACACACACACACACACACACACTTGAAGCAGGAACCCATCCATCTTCAAGCTCTCGGAGAGTTTGGAAGATTGAGACCTAGGCCAAACAGGACTGGAGGCGGGGTGGGAGTGTGCTGCTTTGTTCCCTGCGCGGCTCTGACTTGCTCCTGCTGAGTCTACTTCCAAACCAGCAGCTCCAAGAAGTTATGTGACTTGGGATCTCATGATAATTGTTGATAATACCATATTTAACAATCCTTGGGGTATGACCCCTCTTTCTTTCTCCCAGAATGACCCAAGCAAACATTAAGGGCGAAAGTACAGAAAAGTAAAGAAGAAAAACGTCTTGGGCAGGAGATTCTATTCTTTGTTGTTTTTCTAATCTGTCCTTTTCTGTTGATTTAGCAGAATCTGATCTCCATAGTAGGTATTTAATGCAAAATGAAAGAGGTTGCCCTCCTCTATGATGGGGATCCGCAGGGCCCCCCTTCTCAAGGTCCCTTCATTACCTCACTTAAGAGCAGAGGTAAGCGCTTTTTAACCTTTATGGAAGCGGGGAACGTATAAATATATCATCAAAAAGGAAGAAGGAAGAGTATCCCGGATATTTTAATAGTAACAAGAACAAAGATGACGCGAACCCCATCAAATGAAACAATACTATTTTCATTCAGTTGATCGCAAAGTGTCTTCGGTTAATAACTTGGCACTTATTTAAATGGTTTAACAGAAGTGGAGCCGAAACATTTTGTACTAACAACACGTCATAACAGCATATTTTGTTTAAAATAACTTAATACACTAGAAAAAATATGGCAAATATAAATAATTTTGTTTTCATGGAGAACAAATAGTTACAAAGCTCAACCACATACCGAAGTTCAGTAAGAAGAGCTTTTCCTCTTTCATGTAAATTAAAAGGGGGGGAAAAAGCCCTAAGCAGGCTTGCTAGAGAATTTGGGCTACAGGTTGCTTAGCCCAAGGTGTCCCTGTTTAAATAGCTACATGAATTGAAACAAATAAAAAAAAATTACTTGAATGAATACACCTTTGTGAGGAAAAAAATGCAAATGTTGAAAGTCAACCATTAGTTCACACATTATAGCCAAAATAAACTTTGTTCGTGTTTATCAACATATTATACACAAACCTAGTGTCTGTACCTAGCTGGGTGTCATTTAAGGTGAATTTGACGGGATAGAGAGGGGGAAATAAAGCATTGTCTTCAAGAAACCAGCAAGGAGAATTCACAAAAAGGGAGGGAACGGATGAAGCGTCTATCACGATGCAGGGCTGTATACCTTCAGGGCTTCGTTTGCTCTTTTTCCTTTGCCCATATTTTTCTATCCGCCTTTATCTTCTTGGAAGACTCGAAAGTGTATTTTATTTCCTTCCGACTTTTTTTTCCTTTGTCCCTTGGGATCAAAGGCTGGGCAAATTATGTATGGATTCCCATTCAGACGCTTTACATACTGAGAATGTGTGTAGTGAGGGTACATGTATGTGGGAGCGGAGGGGACACCATCAATGGAATACAAGTAACATGCAAACCAGAATTAACTGTCAGCAGTCTGGACAGTTCTGCCATAATAATTTTTTTTCAGAGGAATCATAGTCTGTGGCATCACTTTTTTTTTTTTTTTTTTGTATTAACGCCCTTCTGTTTTCCTCCTCGTTTTCACAGTCTTCCCCCTTCTTGCTCTTCCATACATGGTGTTTTTAAACTGAAAGCATCTGATTCAACGTAAAAGGAGGCCCGCCTCTCTTATCAAATGTCACATATTAAAGTGAACTTCGCAGAAAAAGGTCAGCTTCGAAACCTGTGAACTTCCCAGCTGCGTAATTTTTTTCATCTTATTTTTTTTTTTTTTTAAATAAGTATACCTCTTCCTTCTGTTTTGCTTTCTCGGCCCATTAAAAAAACAAAAAACAAAAACATACATTTTAGTTGGTAAACCCCTCCCCCCTTTCTCTCAAGATTCATCCAGGGTTTTTTCCGCATTTTTATGTACAAAATATTTTTTTAGACTTGTTTTGCTTCGTCGTTGTCTTTCTAATTCCAGCCAAATAGTAATAATAAGAAACAAGCTTCCTTTCTCCTTTTCTCTCTAGTTTGTTCTCTATTCTTTTTGTTTTTGCTCATTTGTTGATAGCAAGATTTTATTTCTGTGTAGGAGTCCATCATCGCAGTCTTGCCGCTATGCTATCCACTTCTCACTGTCCCCACACTCCTTTGTCCAATCTCTATCCAGACTCATCCAAACCCGCTCCTACAAAGCCAAATTTTAGTCCCAAGGGCAGATGGACTGGAGCCCCTGGGCCGGTGGCCCTCGTGAGATCCCGGGTCCAGCGCAGAGTACGGCCCTGGGAATCCAGGGTGCAGAAAGAAACGGGCGGCAGTCAGCGGGGAAGGGGCGGGCCTAGACGGTCCGAAGCGGGTGCGGGAGAAGCAGCGGGTTGCGGAGGGCGTGCGGGGTCGCGCCGATTGAGAGGCTCCACCGACCGTGGCGCTGGCGCCGGCGTCACAGACCCAGGGCGGCCGCGTGCTTTTTAGCTTTTAGTCTGAGATCTGCGATGCTGGAGTTCTTGCTGGTGGTCTTGGCGGCGGCGGCAGCAGCCACCACCGAGGCGGCGGAGGCCGAGTCCGCGGCCAGCGTGGCTAGCGGCAGTCCGAAGGGCGGTGCCGGGAACATCATGTAAGGCGCGTGCGCGGCCAGGTGCGGATGCAGGTGGTGGTGCGCGTGCGCCACGGCGCTGTCCAGCTGCAGCTGGGCCTGAACCTGAAAGGACAAGGGCGTCACGTTGCAATGACTATCCTAGGGTGACAACAGAATAGAAACAGAACATTAAAGGCGTCCAGCTTGGCTATGGGGAGAATTGGGGTTCGCGACAGGGAAGCTACATTTTGCTAAACATCTGTTTGGAGAAGGACATTATATACTCTAGTGCCCCATCCCTACTCCCAGGTCATTATAAGCATGTTTGCTTGGGTTCCTCATCCCTGTCTGTAGGAATGTTGCGGCCCCTTTGGGGGAACTGGATGGGTAAATGGACCTTGATATAGTCCCCATGCGCCACCCACCTCAATATAGCAATAGTATAGAACCGTTACCCTCCTCTCCTGTCTCTGTCACATACACCTTGGACACACTACTAAAACAAAATATATAACTTTTTCTTGTCACTTAGGGAAGCTATTGCATCTGCTTAGCTTCCTGCCATAAGAATTACCTGAGGATCTTGTTTCAGTGCCGACTTTAAGTCAGCAGATATAGTCTGGGACTTATTCTAAGTTTCTAATAACCCTGGTGCAGCTGATTCTGCTGGCCTGAAGATCTCCTACCTTCTTAGTAGGGTCCATTTTCTAGCAAGTTCTTTTCTCCTCTCTCCCCAACTATCATTATGTCAAATTCTTTCCCATGGGGATCCAAGTGTCTTGCAGTGAGGTAGAGAAACTCAGCTGTCTCTAACTCTAATTCTCAATAGATGAGTATCACCTACAGTCTCCTCAGTCCAGGGGACTGGTGACTGAGAGCTCATCTATGACATTACAGCCTTGGTGAGCAGGGATGCCTGCTGAAGATTGGGGAAGGTCATACAGTGGCAAGGAAAGGATTTTACCCTCAGGCTCAGAGAGCAGAGAGTTCAGAACACTGGGATTTCCCAGGATTAAATCATTGCTGCAGGCTCCCTTTTAAAAAAAGTTGTTCTAAAGGGCTTTTTTTTTTTATGGCTCAGAAAGGGATAGCTGAGATAGGGTAGCCAGCCCTGGGAAGACCAAGTCTTTTCTTTCTATCAGAGAGGAAGCCTTTTTTGTAAGGACAGCCTTTTGAAAATAAGTCTGAGTTGGGAATAGTTGCATTTATTTTTCTTCTGCTAGAGAGAGATTTAATGTGACTAGGGGTTAGAAAATATCTAGAAAGAATATATATGGGATTGCTTTTAAAACACCATTGGAGAAGTCTCTGTACTTGATTTGACAAAATCCTAATCAAAGGTTGTTCTTTCCTCTCCCCAAGTGCTATCTTAAATGCATTTTTTTTTTTTTTAAAGGACAGGTTACTGCCTTCAGGCTCCTTCGAGGGTTTCTATGAAAACAGAGAGCGCTGGGTATTGGAGGCCATGCCACTGTCTAGGTTTTTAAAGGAATGTGGGGCCACTAGATAGTCTTGAAACTGGTTCTTCAACTGAATGGACATTGAGGTTCCCAGATAGGGTCTGTTCAACAGTTCAAACAAACATCCAGGCCTTCTTACATTTAAAAACAGCTTGAAGCTAGGTTGTACTTGCCTGCTGAAATGGCATCCTTAAAGCACCTACGTTGACATAGGGTGCAACTCTACAGGCTTCAAACTGGCTAGCAGCCCCTATGAGGACACCTATAAAAAACAACAATAAAAACAGAAATGAAACACAAGGCATGAGGTAAACATTTCTTATCCAATTTTTACAGGTGCCAAGTGGTAGCAAAATAGAACCGATTCTATTAGAACCCAACTGTCATTTTTCTAATTTGCTGATATAATTAAAATAAGACGGAGTTGGTTTCTAAGTAGAAGGACTTTCATTAACTGTCCAGAAATTTTTCTTAAATCAAGCAATGTAATCATCCTTAAGATGTCTTTTGTCTTTGTTTGAGCAATATCCCTCCACTCCCGACCTTTACTTAATAACAAAATAACATTATAAGATCTACCTTTATGAAGTTGATTCTCTTGTTTTCTACACTTAGCTCTTCGATTTTGAAACCAAACCTACAAGTTGAGGAGAGAGAGAGAGAAAAAAAAAACACATAAAACTAGATGATTTAAAACATCTATCTTAACATCTTAAATTACAGGTAGTGCAATGAAAAAAAAAAAAACAGTAATGTTCAGACCAGTCTTGGGATATCAAAGCAAGTGTTAAATTATACAAAACAGTCTCAATTTCCAAAATGAGAAATGTAAATCAAGTACAAAATAGAAAGATTTCCTAGACTCTTTGTAAGATAAATTGTTCCTTGATAAATTACTATTAGTTCCGGTTTCATCTTTCCACATTACAGAGTCCCAAGGGCCTAAAACTCTCCCTGGTACCTGACAGCAATGTGATAATGGGTCTAAATGTTTATCCAGTTAAGATCCAAGAAGAATGGACTCAGTAATAGCCTGTAATATTAATTAGCTTCATCTTGAAGAAAATCCAAACAGTAAAGCAAATAATTACTCTTATTTTTGTGGTGGGAGGGACATTGAGGTGGGGGAGGTAATTAGTGTCATAAAAGCCTTACTACAAAGAAGTTTAGAATTTCTCTGTCCCTCTGTGCAGCAGAGTGTAACACAGTGGCAGAATAATTGTGCCATTATCATGAGAATCTAATTTGCTTCTATAGAAAAAGCCACTGCCTGCAGTTAGGACAGTAGGAAAGATTCCAGAAAATAGCTCCTGTAACTTAAATGAAAGTATGAGGGGGAAAGAGCAGCAATGAAGTCCATTAAAAAAAAAAAAAAAGAGTATGCCACAAAAAGGAGAGGTGGGACATGAATCAAGCAATCCCTAGATACTGGATACGATGTTCTTAAATAACTTGCCAACTTTTCAAGTCAGTGAGACATATTTTTTTTTTTACATTCAAATAAGGTTTGCTTTTTAATGCTCCAGTTCCAATAATAACAGCATATTGATTGATTCACAAATTAATGTTAAAAACCATGAAAGAAAAGTATTGCTTCAGTCTTTTGTAGCAAGTTTTTAAAATCAAGTGCCACAGTCAATGTAAATCTTCAAAAATTCTACTGATATTGAGTATAATAGAAGGGTGGATTTCATGCCAGGGTGGCATCCTTTGTGTGACTCACATGGCCTGAGGCTTCTTGACTCTTTTTTTCCCCCTAGAAGAGTTGGAATGGAGATACTATTACTCAGGGCTGCAATAATTATCAGGGTTTTAAGGGGTTGCGGAGTCTCTAGAGAGCCCAGTGCAGGCTGCAAAGCAGAACAAGCTTAAAAAGGAAGGCTCTAGGATTGACGTCGTGATGACCAAGGAGGCCTATTATTATTTTTTCTCTGTCCACGTTACTGCTGTTTTTTCCCCCTGATCCTATTACAAGATGCGGGGAAGCCCCATAAGAATTGCGCATAGTTCCTTACAGATGGTGGTCTCTCCGCCCAGAGACCCAGGGAGTATCTGTTACAGCGATACTTTGTAACAGCTGCAGATGTTCTAGGCTAAAACTGCTCCATGTGTTCAAACAAATAATGACCATCATTTTCTCTCAATTTTATTATTTGAGCGGAAATACAATCTGAAACGTTTAAATTTGTTCCCCATAAAGCTGGAAGGATATGTATGTGTGTTTATAATTCCCCCTTTAGATTATCCTTAACCCCACTTTTTGGTTTTACATTCACCTAAACAACCAATAATGAAAAAAGCTGCAGTTAGTTCTGACTTCACATGATATGGCACTTTCTGCAGGTTAGGCTTTGCAAACATCAATAATAAGATGTGTATGTTGGTTTAAAATGGGATTTTCGTGGGTTCAGGTTTTTTGCTTTGGTTCAGGGAAGAAACAAAGGGTGGCCAAATACATTCTGTGTCCTCTGTTTCACACTCGGTTAGAGATCGACCCGCTAACAGACACTGTAAATTTTTGCACTTAACAGATGCTAATTTTCTTTATAGTCCTTACATCTATAAACCTAATTGGTATATCCGTTTGGCAAACTCAAGACCCTCAACGAAACAAACTCCAGAGAGCAAAATACTCGTTGTAACTTTTAAGGCTTCAGAGATAAAACGTTTTCTGTGGGATTTTTTTTTAAGGCTTATAAAAGTAGGCCCATTAGGATTAAACCACATTAAAGACAGCACGAGGCGAGGGGGGTGTGGTTAATAGAAACTCTGGGAGCAAGCCCAGAGCAGCTTTCTTTTTCAGCGAACATATGTTGGCTTAGGGGTGAAAGAGGCTACGGGATCAAAATCCATTTTAGAAAATAAGACATCTAGCAAAGATATCCTACTCTTTCTCATCTCTCACCAGATACCTGCAACAGCAGCCTATGTGTATTCCCCTACGCTGCCTGCAAACATAGATGCAGCGCTTTAGCTCTTAGGGCCCAGCCTCCACCTCCTCGCAGTGGGGTACCTGTACTCGGGCCTCAGACAGCCCCAGTCGCTGGCTCAGTTCCTCGCGCATGAAAGCGTCAGGATAGTGGGTCTCATCGAAAAGCCTCTCCAGCTCGTTGAGTTGTTCCAGGGTAAAATTGGTTCGACTTCGCCTCTGCTTGATTTTGGTCTGGCCTTCGTCTTCCATCCCTTTAGCATCCTCTCTGCGATCCTTCAGTTCGGGGGACACTGGAGAGGGCACCACGGAAGGACCACACGTGCGTCGGAACACGAAACCGACACACGCGCGCGCACACACATACACACACACACACACACACACACACACACACACACACAGACAAAAACAGCAAGACAACCCCATTACCAGATCTTTCGAAAGGAAGGTTAGAGACTCCTAACCCCTGAGAAAGGGGATCCCCGTGAAGAACCGGCGAGAGTGTAAGTCCATGAGACTCGTACAGTGACATTTGTAAGGCTGCCTGGGGACAAGGTGGGCAGGCAGCCACCCGGCTCAGCTGTGGTCTCAGTCCCCTCTCTCACTACCTGTGCTCTTCCTTTCTTCTGCCAACACCAAATTCATTCCCGACCCTCTGGCACTCACTGCCCCACACAGTCACAGAAATCAAAAGCGCCGCGCCGGCCTCTCGCAGAGCGCGGCGGTCTCCGTTAAAGGGCGCGGCAAGGCCACGCGATGGCCTCGCATGCCAGCCGTCCCCAGAAGACTGTTCCTCTGTCCCACCAGCCTCTGCTGCCTCTGGCCCTTTGCCTCCCGCAAACTTGCTGGTCTAATTTAGGAACAACTGGGCCTGCTGAAAGGTCGCAGCGGGAAAAGGAGACACTGGTACTGAGAGGTGCCGAAAGTCACGTCCCTGGGCGCCCAAGGGCTCAGACCAGACCCCTAAGGATGGTTCCATCCGCAGCTAGACAGTCCCTGTACTCTCTGCCAGACCCGGGTCGAATTGGCACAGGCAACCACGCCATGTTGGCGGCCTGGAGTACTGGCCGCCCACGCTGGGCCAGAAGGGCAGAGGCGGCAAACCAGACAGACTCTGGTGGTCAGCAAAACCCACCTCTGCATCTCTCTTCTCCTTCTCCCTCCCTGGTGGAAACCAAGGCTGGACCCTAAAGGCTTAAACCCACTGAGATCAACAGGTTCAAGAACATTCCTCGGTTTCTATTGGCTGTTAAAACCTTTTCATGCATCCAGCAGCTGGGATGTTTAATAAAATATGCATTTTTGCACACATCCGTTGCTACTTTGCGGTCCTTTCCTTCCATATAAAAGATAAGAGCTCTGCCAGTTTGAGCAAACAGCCATAGAGGGATGATATATATGTATGCCAAAGGGCAATGATGAAGAGTGCCAAAGTCAGGCCCATTTCAATATAAGGTCCACCTAACCTTCATCCTCCGTGCCCGATTTGGAGATGGGTGTCCAGTGTCAAAGCTAAGTTTAGATGGTAAAGGCTGTTTGCGATTCCTCCCAACCCAGGATCCGGATCAACATGGAAAAAGAAAAATCATGTCTGGAAAGAGCCAAGCTACAAAGAAATTAACACTTGATCTGAGCGTGGAAGTCAACAACCTCAGGAACCAGCTCATCCAGGCTTCCGACCTCAAGGCTGAAGGGCTATCTAATCCAAGTCCCTGAGCTGTGAACCCTGGGGGGTTACTCTTGGCCCTTTTATAGTTATCCTGTCACTTTCTAAATTAAGGAGGACATGGTCCCGGATCTGGGAGAAAATGAACCGCCACATCTCGCCCCAGCCTGGCATTCTATGCCGTAATCTTATTTGTTGCCTGTATTTCTGCTGTTCAATTTGTGAAGGTTTGTCCTTCCTTCAGGAAGGAAGTAGATAAGGTCAAAGCAAACATTAGGGGGTCAATTCAATAGGAAAATACTCTCGCTAACATCTTAGTAAAATTTAAACAGGAACACGTATTCTTCAGATGGGAAGAGGAAGGCTTTTGTCTGTTGTCACCCACAGAGTAGATGCCCCTCAAACTTTAGGGGCTTCAAAGGAAAACAAGTCCAAATTTCAAGTTGATTAATAGACTTAATATAATGTCTCCTTCGCCCCCGACTTTCCACTTAATGGCCTAAACAGGAACAGACCGTGTTATAAACAAGTTAATTGCTTGCTTAAATTTGTGATTCTACGCATGCCACATATTTTCTTAATTGGAAAAATATGGCAGCACACCAGTTACCGCAGTACCGAGTGCTAAAATAATTTTTAACTTCGAATTGATAGACGCTTTACCGTTTAGATAAAGCCGGTTTCTAACGTGGCTAGCTCCAAAAGACACCCACCAACCAACCACACACACACACACACACACACACACACACACACACACACACACACACACAGAGGCACACACATACTCTTAAAGTACTGCAAGGTTCTAGGGCAGTAAGAAAATTATGTATATAGCGCACCCCGCCCCCACCTCAAGTACACCCCACAGACTCCTCAGTGCCTCCGCTGAGAAAAAAATCAGCTTGGCCTGGATCTTTGGCTGCTTTCAACGAAAATGTAGAGCTTGGTCCCCAAGATCTAGAGATTTAGGGACTTTGCAGAGTTACAGTGGTTTTGGTGGCAGCTCTAAGGAAGGGGAAACCTAGTGTGGTTCTTCTCTTTCTCTTTTTTTCCCTTCTCTCCTCTGGGCCTAGGAAAAGGGTTCTAGCCAAGTCCGGACTAGGCGCTGGTCACCACTGGCCTCCCGGTGAGCTCCTGCCGCACCCCCTCTCGCAGCGGGCCAGGCAAACTTCCTTGTCCCGCAGCGCGGCCCCATCCTCCCGCTCGGGAAAAAACGGATTTCGGTGCAACCGGAGCAACTGAGAAGGATGCACGCAACCCCACGTCCTTCCCCAAGCGAGGACCCCACCCACGACTGAGCAGTCTGGCCTCCTACCTCCCCCCCCAACACACACACACACACACACACACACACTATTCCTTAGCTTCCAAAGCTGTGGTCCAGGGCCCTCTGCGCTGCCGCCCTCCTCCCGGTTGGGCCCCGGGTCTTCTCTCGCCCGCAGGACAGGGGAAGGCGGGAAGGGGAACCGCGGCCGGGGGCAGGCCGTTACCCTCCGTCAGCCGCGGACTCCCGGGCTCCCTGCTCCGCTCCGCGGCTCCCATGTCCAGCTCCCGGACCGGAGAGCGCCCTCCTCCAGCTCCTCCGCCTGCTCCTCCTCCTCCAGCACCTCCTCCGCCTCCTCCGCCTCCTCCGCCTCCGCCTCCTCCCGCGCCGCCGCCTCCGCCGGCCGCCCGGACTGCCGGGCTACTGCGGTCGTCGCGGCCCGGCTCGATGCAGCCCGGCTCCTTGGTCCCACGCAGCGGGCCGCTCTCCAGCACCTCCCGATACGTGATGGCCTCCTTCTTCTCCTTCACTTTCTGGTCAAAAGACTTGGAGACGAACGCCGTAAGTTCTTCCATCGCGGCCGCTGCCGGTCAGCCTCACGCTCAAGCTCTCCCTGCCGAGCCCCGCTCTTTTTTTCCTCCTTCTTTTTTTACTGCTCCAGCCCCCCCAATAATAACACATCAATGGGGCAGGGGGTGGGGGAGGAGAGGGAGGAGGAGGAAGAAGAAGAAAAAGAGAAGAAAGAAGAGGAGAAGTAGAAGGAGAAAAAGAAGTAAGAAGAGGAGGAGGAGGAGGAGGAGAAGGAGGGGAGAGGGGGGACTGGGGGGAGGAGGGAAGGGGCGGGGGCCGCCAGAGGGAAATGGGAACTGATGCTTCCCTGCCGGAGCGCGCGTGTTCAATGTTAAGATCTTTGACAATTCTTCCTGCGGAGAGTTCAGATCTGATAGCGACGCAGCTCTTGAAGTCTCACTATTTATACTTCCTAAAGGCGGCCCCTTGTTCTGAGTAAATTACCTCCCCTCGCAACTCCGAGTGAACCCCTTCGCGGGTAGCAGGAGCGCCACTACCTGGGGTGGGGAGGAGTGAGGGAGAGAGAGAGAGAGAGGAAAGGGGGAGAGAAAGGGAGAGAGGGGGAGAGAAAGAGAAAGGGAGAGGAGAGGGTGGAGGAGAGAGGGAGGGAGGGGAGAGAGAGAAAGAGAGAGAATATGAATATGAATGTGAATATGAATGTGAATATTGAGGATGGAGGATCCAGGCAGGAGTCCACCGGGTTGGAGTGGGAGGGCAAGCAGGGGACCAGAAGGGGCGGGGAGAGGGGGCAGGTCCTCGGCGGTCGGGTTTTCTGATAGCCTCGGCCGCTGGTGCTCTTGGCCATTAATCCACGATTGACAAGAATCTCTAATTAATTTAATTAAGCGTGGATTTTGCGTTGGTGTCACGACTTAGTAAAACACTGGGGATCTGGATAGACTTCTCGGAGGCGGGGCCAAGAGGAAACTGACAAGTGCACTGCGATTGGAGTCAGTGGGCATCTTCAGAGAGTACCCGACCCTACAGCCTCGCTCTGGGTGGGCACCCCAACTGCTCGACCCTACACTGATGACCCCTGGTCTCTGGCCCGGCATTGGGCGCTCTATGGTTAATAGGCACAGCAACCACTCCAGCATTCCGGTCCCACACCCCTTCCTCCTTGACGCGGCTGCAGCTGCAGAACCGGGCATCCTGGCTTCGCGAGCCTGCTGAGAGTGGGGTTTCTCTACAGCTTCTTGGACTCCTTCACTTCCTTTTAGGATCTTTCCGAGCCGAGCCGCAGCCAGCCCTCACCGAGTGCAGGTCCCTGTAATTCACAGTACTACTTGCTCCTAAGAGTCAAAGCTGACTTCTGTGAAGACATTTCCCGCTACAAGGGGTTGGTCAATTTAACTTGTTTCTTGAACAGTTGGTCCCCTGCCAGATCCAGTTTTAAGGTGTTTTCTTAGAGCCGGGTCAAGGCGCAGTTCCATTTCGTTTCCTCTCAGAGGTCTCAGAATTCCTATTCTTTTTCCCTACAACTCCCTGAACCTTGTCCTTAATTATTTAGGACCTTGGGAAGCATTTCCTAATTTGAAAACAAAGGATTATCACTTTTTGAGTTCATCTGATTTTTTTTTTTAACCGACCTTATTTGTCACTCGTCTCATTTTTATTTAACTTGTACGGTTAAAAAGGCTTACTTTTTCTCCTTCTCTCTGGTTTATAACTTAAAAGTTATATTTTTGATTCATTTTATGAAAACTATTTGTTATATAGAGGGAACACGTCTGTGTCCTGTAAGCCAGGGCTTACTGTGAGATTTTTTTTTTAGCTATGCAAATACTTGCTTATGCGCACAAAAGAATATTTACATATGGCAAGTTACATTTACTTGAATGTGTAAACAAATATACCTCTTTAAGTGCGGGTTTGGGGGCATTTTCAGGGTACTGAATATTAATGAGGTTTGTCTGATGTTAAAAGACAATGTTTTCGTTATCTTGGATCGAGTATTCAGTAAAAATGAAAGTAATTACAGACCATTAATATGTATATCTTCTACTTAATTGGTTAAAACAACACACTTAGGAAATAATTTGAGAAGCTCCAATAAAACAACCTGAAACATTTGTAAAGAGAGCACACTTGTAATATGCCACATAAGTGTTTCTTAAGTAAGTGTAATTTAAGATGTTATATAACTTCGTGTTATAACCCTAACCCTAACTACTCCTCGGATAACACTGCACATCTAAGGGAGATGAAAATAAAGCTCATTAGAAACGTTGCTTTACTTTTTCTCTGTCGTTATCTTTCCTTCTTAAAATATTTTCTTTTCTGCTTTTAGGATAAAAGCTTACCTTTACACTAATAACAGTAAGAGCATTTAGGTATTTGTGAAGTCCAGGAACATTTATTATTCTACAAAACTCAGAGACTAACACTTTCTAAATTATAGGAATTTAGGAACAATGTCACATTGAGCATTGGTCTACTATCTGTAACACTGTAATTCCTGTATGTTAGTAAAATAATTACAAAATTTTAGTCTTTCGTGAAACGTTTAAAGAGATTTTTTTAGCAGGATGATCAGAAATGGGATCGGCTAAGTTGGTATAGTGTTCCAGTAGTTCTCAAACTGAATCATGAAATATATATTCACAAACACCTCCCAAATAAGCGCTGCTAAAAGCCTGATAAGGCATCAGGAGACCCTCTAGATACTTCTTAATGCTTTTAAGCACACGACTTCAATCCAAACTCATATGCCATCTTCTAAGCTAGAGGAAAAGATGATCACTTTAAAAGTAATCAAAGAAGGCTCAGTCGTGACTGTGGTGTAACTTAACTCAACAGATTTCTCCTTTATTTCATCTTCTTAACTCATTTTAACTATAGGGATGGTAGAAGGTATCTTCAGAGTCTGGCTTTGGAGCCCTACTTGCATAAAATATGTTTAATTAAAAATTTTATTAGTGTATAATTGTACAGATAGGTTTCATTCTGAATTTTCCATATATGATATACCTCTTCTATTAGTTTCTTATGCTCTCTGCCCCCTTCCCTTTTCACATATTCAATAATTCTTCTTTTAGGAAGTTTCAGTTTTAAGAAGTCCAAAGTTTTGAGATCATATTAATAAACACTATGAAGCATGATGTTTCACTAAAAAGCAAATATTTTTGTGAAATAAGACATTTTAAAAGCCACTTTTGAAAATAAAAATTACTGAGGTTAAAGCTCAGCTGACAGCCTATAGACAGATGTACAGATTCAAAAAAAAAAAAAAAAAAACGACAAAATCCAGGACCCTAAGAGTTTTCCCAGTTCTTGAATTATTTATTAAAAAATGTCGTGTTGTAGTTACGTTTAAAAATGGTTCCTCAAAACTGGTTAAAGATAGCTATTTCCCAGGAATAGAGCCTTATTGGTGGAGGTGATTTGCATCTCAAATGTCTGTGGAAATCTGTACTTCGGTATCTAGCTAACAGTCAGCCGGAACTCAGGCTAATATTTTATATATCTTTGAGCTTTGATTCTTTATACTAAATAATGAAAAACATTTTCATAGAAGGAAAATATGGTATGAGCTACAGAAAATGCTGCATATCTTTAATTTCAGTCGCTGAAGTTTTTGATAAATCTATACATTTGATTTCTGTTCTAGAAGAAACTTCTCTCATCGGGAAGATTTCTTCCCTCTATCCAATGGTTACTTTAATATGAGAACTAATTTGCGTCCAATCCGTGAATACTTTCACCTCCATGGCAGGGAAAAAAAAAAAAAAAACCACCGATTTTTAATGTATTTTTGCAAATAAATCATTACAATTTAATCACACACGACTCTATGCAGACACACTCCCATGATTTATTATTGTTGGGCGAATTTCCACCTCGCTCAACAGGAACTAGCCAATTTTGTTCAGCGCGAGTGTCTTAAACATAACTTCCCACGATGTAGATGTTTACTGATTATCTGTGACTATAACGACGATTACTAAGGCAGTAACATCCCCTAGTCCCACCTTTATTGCTTTTTGGAAATAAGAAAATCCAATTATGCAAACACGCGAAACAAACATTAAACAAAAAATTGGCGGCATGACAATCCACTCGCTCGGCACTCCTAGTGTCCTAGCGGCCTGCATCGACGCACTCGGCAGCTCGGCTGACGCTGCCTTGCGCTGGAACCAGGAAGGCGCTGAGCTTAAACTGAAACATGTTCTGAGGACGCCGGTGGCGTGGAGGTTTGAAGAGGGGGTTCCAGGTCCCCGCGTCCAGAAGCGCGAGTCCGAAGGTTGACCCAGGTGACACGGGGGTCCAGAGCTTGGGGGCGGCGCCCGCGAAGGAGGCGCTGTGAGGCTCTGCTTGGCGTGAGGCGATGTGGGGCCTGGCCCAGTGAGTGGCAAAGGTTGGGCCGTGGTCCACGGTGTACGGAGCGGAGCCTTGCGCATGCGCCTCACACCTGGGAGGTTCCTTGCTAGCAGGCTCTGTGCTAGGGGGCCCGCTGGAATGGGCTGTCAGGGCTAGTGAGCGACCTAGGCCTCGGGCTTGGCCTACAGTCTGTAGATGGTGTGGAGGGTTAGCCCCATTCCTCCGGTCCTGGGTCTCGATCGCCTTTCTTGTGTCTCCCAGTTGTCCTATCCAAATAGCCTGGTTCACTGTCACCTCCCCCAGGTATTGGGAGCTAGGGGGAGGCTGCCTCTAGTGTGCACTCAGTCCCCAACCTCTCTGCTCTCTATCCGCTTCCTGACTTGGGAGATGGTACAAGGTCAAACAGACCTTCCTGTCTTCAAATAGATCACTTTAAGCATTCCGTAAATTTCTTTTGACTGCAGGACTTTTGATCAGGTGATCAGATGGCTATCCCGGAATTCTACTTTTCTGAGAAGTTAAAATGTATGTTGCCTACCCTAGGTTTTAGTTTATTATTCATATACTTTCTTAGTTGTATTTTTTTAAATGCTTATTGAAAAAAAAAAACACCCTAGGATTGCCAGTAGCCGAGTTTTGTTCCCATAAAGTAAGTAATAGGTTGTTAAATAAATTCACATGTCATATGTTGGCATATGAAGGTATTCGAATTGTCATCTTTGAACTTAGATGTAAAAGCTCCCAGTGAATGAGGGTGTAGAGTTTTCAGGTTTTAAGGAGTGGAGCAGATATGACAGGTCCAACCTTGTGGGGAAACTAGATATCCTTTGAGAACCTCTCTAGTCTTAGAGTTTATGAATATTCACTTTCTTTGCAGACAAAGGAGATTTCTTGCTAAGTGGTAACATTTTATTACTGTATGTTCAATAAGAGGGCTAAAAATGTCTGAAGCTGAAAAAGCCAAAGGCAGCAGGCATTGTCTGTTAATTGGCATTGCTCACCCAGTCTTTACATATTCAGTATGTAGAGTTGTGATAGGAATTGCTAGTCACAGGGTTGTTTTAGGACATTTATAGATATCTTTTTCTGGTTGCACTCAGACCACAGAAGGAGAAATCCTGTGATTTGTTAGTTTAAGAAGAGGCATCTAATCTATTGAATTTTTTTTTTTGTTATCATTGCAACAGGTGTACCATTTTCTTTTTAAAACTGAAAGAAAGTTATTTTCATACAATATATTCTGATCACAGTTTATCCTCACCTCCCAGATCCTCCTCTCCTCCCCAATTTTATGACTTCTTTTCTTCTAAGAAAACAGGCAAATAAGAAAACAAACAAGGATAAAACAAAATGAACAAACAAAAAAGAAAAAAATAAAATAAAGAGCTTGAGAAATACAGACACACACACACACACACACACACACACACAAACACAACCCATAAAAACTCAAAATTGGAAACCATAATATATAAGCAAAAGACCACTATGGTTAAAAAATGCCCAAACAAAGCAATATGCAACGAAAAATCTCCAAGAATACCTTTGTGTTTATTTTGTATTGGCCATCTCTTGCTGCACCTGGGGCCTGCCCTGTTGGAGATAGCTTCTTGGTTGGGGATGGGGGCTCCTGTCTGCTTCTCTGTCTCAGTGCTGGGACCCTGTGCAGCACTGCAGATCTTTGTAGGCCCTTTGCATGATGCCATAGTCTCTGTGAGTTTTTATGTGTCAGTCCTAGCAGGAGTGTTCTGAGAGAATTTTTAATTTCTTGTGCATTTTGTTTTGCTGTATCTGAAGTTTCCCTCTACTTTTCATCCCTTTGCATCATTCTCTTCTTGTTTGTGGGTTACGTAATATGGTAAATAGTGTCCACCCCATTTTTGCTTTCTGTTGTTTTGTTTTTTCTCAGTGTGTCTGGCAGCTCAGGTTGGCCTTGAACTTGGTATGTAGTTTAGGACCTATGCTGCTTCTACTGCCCAAGTGATAACATTGTAAGCATGTGCCACCACACCCAGCCATTTTACTTTTTCTCCCTTTATTGAGAGAAGGTACATGTACCTAGGATCAAAGATTATATTTTGACTTTTAATGAAAAACTATGACAAAGTACTTATAAATTGTTATGTCTTCCATGAACCTTTGTTCTTTTAAACTAATCACCTATTTTCTAAAGCATAATAACTGCTTCTTTTATCCTTATTAAGTATACGTGCCTTTAAGTTCTCTATTATTAAATGGCCGTGTCTTGGGTTTATATTTTCAATCAGCAAACTGAACTTTACAATAAAAATTTTAAAATTGTTGTCTTATAATCATTACTTTTTATGGCTTCAGTTCTGTAGGAGTAATTGGGTGAGATTTGCAGCCAGGAAGCTGAAACCAGGAAGACCTATAACTGTGCTGTGCTTTACAATTACTGATAGGTTGGAATTTGTTACTTTGTGGAATTAGTTAAAAAAAAAAAAAAAGTCTGATGAGTTCATCATTGTCTTTAGGATAGCATTTTCATGCATTCACTTTACTAATGGAGTTAAGTGTAAAGATTCTTCCTTTACAAGTATATAGTATGAATTGATTACCATGACTTGATAAAGAATATTCAATTATATGCTGTATTACTTTCCTCATTGTGTTAACAAATGCTTGACAAAAGGAAATCACTGCTCCACAGTGTGAAGATTCACTCCATTTGTATGGAAATCATGCAGCAGTTACTGATGAGTCCTGGTGCTTAGCTCACCTTCCCATTTTTTCAGCTCAGGATTCTAGTTCTAATTCTGGTTCTTTCCTTTTCAGTCAAACCTGTCTGGACACACCCTCTTAGACACGCCTAGAATGTTGCTATGGTGATTCCAGCTCCTGTTAGGTTGACCAAGAACACCTTTGCTACCTGCCACTTAGACAGAAAATCTTTTTGTAGTCTCCCTTCTATTTTCTGTTCATGAGTGACATCTTTTGTAATGAGAATAAAGAAAAATTTATACCCACTACTTGCTATGTTCTGATTTTTGGTTACCAAAAGATACATGGCCAAATAGTTGTACTTTGTTATTCTTTTTCTTCATCTTTATGCTTAACTAGGGAATTAACTAAACAGGACAGGGATAGAGAATGGAGATACCAGCAGGATATTTAGGACAGTGCTTCTCAAACTTTTTAGTTTGAAGACCCTTTTATACTCTTACAAATTGTTGAGGATGCTCCATAACTTCTATTTATAAATGTTTAGAAGTAATATTTAATACTATTTATTAGTAATCTAAACAAAGTTGTAAACTGTATATAGATTAACTTTAATAATAAACATGGTACAAAGATTTTAATATGAAAAATAGCTTTATTTTCAAAAACAAAACAAACACTGAGAAAGCGGCATTTATTTTCTAGTTTTGCAAGTATCTGATATCTGGCTTTCTTGAAGACAACTGTATCATCATATTTACTTCTGCATTCAATTTATTGAGAACTTAAATTGTTTTTACATTTCTTGAAGGTTGGTCTTAATGTGGTATTTGAAACCACATCACTGAACCTTTTCTGTATTATTTATCTTTATTGCATTAACATCTTTTTGTCTTGCACTGTGAATGAATCTGTAGATGATTTTTCTGACATTATGCCTTTGCAATTGGAAAATACTGGTTTACTGAATTAGATATGTCTTTCAAATGTTGGCACCCTTATTGTATATCAAACATTCATGTGTATTAATATTGCCATTGATCTTAGAAAAGAAGATGTCTGAGTACTAGGCAGATACAAATGATCCAAAATTCAAATCTTTTTAAAAGAGCTGACTTTTATGATTGGTGATAAATACTGTTAATTTTTCTGGAGGTAAAGGCTATCTTTATTCACTTTGAGAAAAAGACTGCCAAACAACCAAGCCTAAGTGATCATTTAATGACACTTTTATAACAAAAATCATGTTTTATAATAAAATCAGCTAGTTCAGCTTGCAGTTCAGTTCCCCATTTGTAAAGGACAACCAGTATCCTTCACTATATGATAGAAATTATGTATATTGAAATTTAATAAATTCAATGACTTTTATTCTTTTGCCAGTGGTATTTTTGGGAGTGTGGTATATGTGCTATTGATGGACTGGGAATTTAACCCTGGGTCTCATATGAAGTAGACAAGTGCTACCACTGAGCAGTATTCTTGGTTGTATCAAGAACATTATTAATTGAGACTCCAGTGGTGTGGGGTGGGGAGATTGGGGAAGAATGCAATGACCCTCGTATAGTATGCTTCTGCTTTGATTCTTGCAAAAACTTAAAACGTTGGCAAAAGTTTTTGTATATTATAATGAAAATAAATTTACCTCTTGAATTGCCTTACTTGAAGGGTCCTCCGATTCTCTTTTGGGAGCTGTTGGTACACTAAAATTTAATACCTTGGAAGGCAAGGACTTCCTGTATCGTGCCCACTGATGTATCTCTTATCGCTCATCCTGAGCCCTTTACCCGTCTGCAGTGTAAGATCACTCACCTTTTGAATTTTGTTGTCTTGTGTCGTGTCTTGCTTCCTTCTGGTGAAGCGCTGTTTGGAAACTTCCTGCAGAAGGGTGAGCAGGACATCTAGTTTTGAGAACTTAAATTTCTCAACGTGTCTTTTTTTCCAATCTAACACTAGACCACTGATTTGATAAGACAGATGGAAAGAGATTTGAGGTTGGAATTGTTTTTCAGAAATTTGAGGGTGAATTTTTATTGTTTCTTCTTTTGCTATTTGAAAAGCCTGTGTGTATTATTATTATTATTATCATTTTACTCTGTGACTCTTTGGAATTGTCTGGGATCTTCTTTTTTTAATACTTATTTTTATTTTATGTGAATTAGTGTTTTGCCTGCATGTATAAGTGTGTAAGGGTGTCAGATCTTGGAATTACAGACAGTTGTTAGCTGCCATGTGGATGCTGGGAATCAAACTCAGGTGCTCCAGAAGAACAGTCAGTGCTCTTGACACCTGAGCCATCTCTCCAGCCTGGGGATCTTCTTTTTATTCTTAGTGTCTGATAATTATTATTTGTTTGGGTTCAAAAGGGCCTTCTGCTTACTGGGCAACATTTTCAGTGTCTGATTTTTTTCTAAGTTATCCCTAGTATATGTTTATTAATTTTTTTTACTATCCCAAGTACTTGAGAGAAATTCATACTTTATAGTTTTTAGAAATTCTTTGGTGTATTTTTCCTCACTTTTTTCCTGTTGTTTTTTAATGAAATCTTTATCCATTTAAATATTGAATTTTCTGGGTAGATGTCTTTACTTTTATTTTAAGGTTTTCAATTTTTTCATGTTTGTCTCATTTTCTTTTCACCTTCTATCAGTGTTTGACCTTTTCCAACTCTATCTTGTCTGTCATTTATTTAAACCGAGCTCTCTCCTTGGAGCATTTTCCCATTGCTTGCTGGGACATCTTTTTCATTACCCACCTGCAGATATTAATGAGTTTTTGTTCTTGAAGTTTTTGTTGTTGCTTTTACTCTATGTCCTCCTACTTTGCTAGGAGTTACTTTGTTTCTGTTTTCTGCTTTCTGGTTATTATTTAGTTTCGTGTTGCTGGGCACTGCATCCAGGACCTCACAGCATCAGTGATGTGCCGCAGTGCCGAACTATGGTCTCTGAGGCGTTCCTTACGTAGTTAGCTCTCTTTTGTTGTGTATTCACTAAAAAGTTAACAGAAAAAGACTTTATAAAAAAGTTGGCTTTGTTTATAGTTGAGCTTGTCAGCTATGGGCTTTGTTACAGGGTTGTTGGATATGAGCCTGTCATTTTTTTTCATGAGTTCTTCAGACCTGCTGCCCCTTGGGTACAGTTCAGTTTTTGTAGAGATCTTTTTTTGTTAATTTTATTTTTTAAAAATTTATTTGTTTTACATACCAAGTACAGTTTCCCTTTGCTTCTCTGCCCCCCTTTCCACCAAAAAAAAAAAAAAAAAATCTTCTCCTTCATTTTTCTTCAGGAAAAGGCAGACCTTCCATGGATATCAACAAAACATAGCATACCAAGTTGCAGTAAGACTAAGCACCTCCCCATGTATTTAGACTGGGCAAGGTGACCCAGTATGAAGCGTTGGATCTCCGGTAGAAGAGTCAGAGATAGTCCTCATTCCCACCATTAGGAGTCCCACAAGAAGACCACACTATACAACTTCACAAGTCTATAGACTGCCTAGGTCAATTCCAAGCAGGCTCCCTGGTTGTTGGTTCAGTCTCTGGGAGCCCAGGTTAGTTGGTTCTGTGGGTTTATAGAGATCTTATTTCTTTCCAAGGATGCACACTTAATCCCTTTAACTGTTAGTTTGAAATCACTATACCTCTACCACTTTTTAAAAAACTGAGCTCTTAGACCTTGTACTCCCATTCAATACACCAAATGTCCTGCTGGGGTTGGAGAAGGCTAAAAACCTGGCCAGATGGCATGGGGGGGGGGGAGGAGACCTGAGAGCATTTCTTGTACAGAAATTCAATCATTTCCGAGGTTTAGCTTTATACCTCATTTTGTCTGTGTGGTGTGTTTCAAAACTCCTGATTTATTCTGATTTTTGTTGCATGAGTTGACTTTTTTTCTTGTTGAAATTTTTTGCAAGTTGCTTAGTATTCAATTTTTGTAGTTCTAAATCCTTCATTAGTTTTTCATTTGCTAAAACTCGGTTGATTTATCTTGTCTGCTGTTCCCTGTTGTCTTCTAGTCCCCTGCCCCACCTTTTCAAGACAATTTCTCTGTGTAGCCCTGGAACTCATACATCTGCCTACCCCTTCCTCTGGAGTGCAGGGACTAAAGGTGTCCACCACCATCTAGATGTCTTCTAGTTTCTTTGTCCTTGTGAACTTACTTTTTTATTCCTTTTATAATGCTCCAGATTTAATTGTTTACTTTAGACCTGGCTGACCTCCTACTTGAGGAAATCCTCCTGCCTCTGTCTCCCAAATGCTGGATTACAGGTATTGTGCCACCATGACACTTTAGAATTTTTAAATAAGAGTATAAAATCCTGGCATTTTAGTATTTTCTAAATGAGAGTATAAAAGCTCTAATAAAAAGACATTTTAACTTAAATACTTGGTTTTGGAAAAGAAAGCCTATATGTTTTTGTTTCGTTTTTGAGACATGCTTGCACCATGCAACCCTGGCTGGTGTGATGACCTGTAACTTGTTATGCAGACCAGGCTGGTCTGAAACTCACAGAGATCTGCCTACCTCTGCTTCCTGAGTGCTTGTTTTTTTAATGTGTACTACTACACATGTCAATTTATCAGTTCTTAAGATGAAAATAAAACTAAGAAAAAAAAAAGAAAAAGCCAAAAAGTAAGAAAGATTATTTTATATATATATAAATATATATATCATTATATATATATATATATATATATATATATATATATATATATATATATATCGTTTGGCCTATGTCTTAGGCACATTGTTAGCTAGCTCTTTTATCTTAATTCAACCCATTTCTACCTGGCCACATGGCCCATGGTATGACCTAGCTGGGTCCCTTACATATTTCTTCTTTGGCGGCCGAATGGAGTCTGTCTAGGTATATATTTCTTACACTTAAAAAGATATACGCATTCGGGTCTTGGCTCCAAGATGACCAAAAAAAGAAGAACTAACGGTTGTGCCAAAAAGGGCTGTGGCCATGTGCAGCCAATTGGCTGCACGAACTGCACTTGGTTCGTGCCCAAAGACAAGGCCATTAAGAAGTTCGTAATCCAGAATATTGTAGAGGCCGCTGCTGTCAGGGACATATCTGAAGCAAGTGTCTTTGACGCTTATGTGCTTCCCAAACTCTATGTCAAGCTTCATTATTGTGTGAGCTGTGTTAATCATAGCAAGGTCATCAGGAATCGGTCTCATGAAGCCTGCAAGGACCGAACACCCCCGCCACGATTTAGACCTGCTGGTGCTGCACCACGACCTCTATCAAAGCCCATGTAAAGGGTGGCTACATAAAGACAGAAGGAAAAAACACCTTGGAAAAATAAAACGGGGATTATACTTAAAAAAAAAAAGATATACACATTCAAGGATATGTAATATATATATAGATCTAAAAATAGATATTGTATACATATGTGCTTAAAAATATGTACCTGTGTACTTTATACATGTATATATGTGTATGTTGTGTGAATATATATATATATATATATATAACTTTATAAATCTATTTTTAAATGGAAAGGATCATCGTGAAATCTTTGTTATTCAGGGCCGGTGTTATCTCAGTCATTTTGGAAGCTGACTAAAGGGTATTGGTGATTTACTGAAAATCTGAACTGCAAGGCGAAATTCCCAGTGTTTGTTAGACGTGTGCATTGAGTGCATGCTCTGAGAGCCTGGTGGCTTGAGTTTGACCCTCACAGTTCACGGTTAAAAGGAGAATCAGTTCCCCAGGTCGGCCTCAGACTTCCACATTACACCACTTGGCCTCACATGTCACATATACATATACATATATATATATATATATAAATACAGTCATAATAAATAAAAGAATTTAAAGGAGCTAGATTACAAATCTTTAATTCTGGTTCTAGGTAAATGGTTTAAAATTTTGAAGTAGCCCTAGCAGAAATATCTATACTGAAATTGACTCAGAGGTCCTGGATCATCTGATAATTCTCAAAACAAAACAGTATGTTAACACAATATTTTGTTGTGATATTTAACTTATTTTGAATAATTGTGGAAGAAAGGTGTGATGTAAATTATCGCCTAGGGTTAGTCCTGCTTTCTTATGATGCTGTGAGGTAACCAGTAAACATGTTATCAGACAGTCCTGCACATGAGACACCCAAGGCTACCTTCACAGTGATACATGGTTCTCATTGACTAATTCCTCAATATCACAATCCGACATCCTTTGGTTTTTTCCTTTTGTATACTCAATATACAACTATGTACCTATTTAGAAAATCTTCTGAAAAGTTATGCTTTATATTTTGAAACTATGTATTTAATCATTTCAGTACTATTACTTACCTTCTGGGGAAGAGGAGTTGGAAATTCATCTTTCAGATCAGAGTAGTGAAAGCAAAGTTAAGTTGCTAGTGATGGCACCTACCTTTGATTGCAGCACTTGGAGGCAGAGGCAAATCGAACTCTGTGAGAGCTACAGGCCACCATGGTCTACAGAGCGAGTTGCAGGCTACTTGGGTGACATAGAGTCTGTCTAAAAACAAACACAAAACCGCCAAAGGAGCAAAGCAGAGATCCTGGGCTGTGGCCGTGGTTCTTTTGGAGCTACCTCACCCACTATGCAGTTTCCATCATGCCATTCCTGCTGCGCAGATGAGGGGGCACTTTGATTGCTGTTATGCCAGGTGAAGATTGGGTTTATAGTGCGGTAGTCACATTCAGTTTTGCTATTATGCCTGCTTATTGTTTAGCCTGAAGCAACTGCTGCTTTCTTTTATGGGAATACATTCTGAACCATTTTTGCGTTTTTGGAAATTTTATAAGGAACTGTTTTCTTTTTTATTTTTCAAGTTATCTTTCTACATATTCTTTTTAATCTTTGTTTCCATTTACATGTTTTCTTATAACTTCTAAATAGATATAATGATACTGTAATAAAACTTGCATGAATTTTTCTTTCTTTTTGAAACAAGATCGTGTATCCCAGGCTAGATAGCCTCTTCTCTGTGTCTTTGTGTAGCCAAGGAGAACCTTAAACGTCTGATTCTCCTCCTCCCACATGCTGGGTTCTAGGCATTACCAACACTCAGAGTTTCTGCAGTGCAGAAACACAAGGACTTTTCTAACAGAGCAACATGCCAAGCCCACGCATTTATATATATATATATATTTTTAATTAAAGATTTCAGATATATTTTTAGAAGTAGGATTGCACTGTCAAAAAGAGCATCAACATTGTTTTTACTTTTTAAGTTAAATTGCTGGATGATTTCTGAAAGACTCATACCAAGCTAGCTGTGTGCAAAGAGCTGGCCGTCTTCCCAGTAATCATCGGCTTTGCTACTGCAGTTAACATTTCTTCCTCAGTTTCATAAATGAAATGTTAATAGTCACTGTTTCATCTCATACTCTCATAATGACTGATGAGTCTTTCCTTTTAAATATTTAGAACTCAGAGCCTATAGTGATGGCTCAGCAGTTAAGAGCACAGATTTTCCAGAGGACCCCGATTTAATTCCCAGCACTCACAGGTAGCTCACAGCAATTTGTAACTTCAATCCCCAGGAATCTGATACCATCTTTGGACTCAAATTTATATGGTGAACAGACATACGTTCAAGCAAACATTTATACACATAAAATAAAATTAAACATAATCTGAAACAAAAACCCCTTTTATTTAGAACTCAGCTTGAAAAATATGGCTAAGGTGATTTTTGCCTTCAGAGAATATAAAAATGGAGGACTAGATGGTTAATTACTAAACAAAATATCATACAGTTAATGATAAGAACAACTTAAACTGTCAGAAAATTAATATAATGAACTATCTTTAGGATTGACATTCAGAAAAGTTGGTGCAAATTCAAGTTGTTCAAAACGTGTGAAATGTTCATTGATGGGCTAGAAGATTCTGTGAAAACTATTTTCCCTGGCTACAACCACATTTTACTTTAAAAAGTTTTAAGCTGTAGCTGGGTATGGTAGTGTGTGCAGTAGTTGCAGCTACTCTGGAGGCCTGGGAAGAACATCAGTTGACTCCAGAAGTTTACAGCCAGCTTAAGGAACATAGTTAAAATTTTTTTTTCAAATTTAAAAATTTGTATCTTGAATTTTATTTGTTGTTTTACTAAGAATTTATTTATTTTTTTTGGAGACCTTATAGAAATGGGACGCCGGTCATCAGACACTGAGGAAGAAAGCAGAAGCAAGAGGAAAAAGAAACACCGGAGACGCTCCTCTTCGAGTAGTTCATCAGATAGCAGGACCTACAGCCGCAAGAAGGGTGGGCGGAGGCCAAGGTCCGACTCCAGGTCCTGGTCTAGAGACCGGCTGCCTCGCTCACATTCTTATGAGAGAAGGTTAATGCTCACATTTTTGTTTATGCAGTAGAGAGTAATGTTAAGACATGTTATTTTGTATTTTTAATTTTGTTGGATAAAATAATTTTCTTTTAGTACTTAGGGTTAAATCTCAACCTAGAGGGTGTTTTGTATTGTTTTGTTTTTCATTTTTACTTTTCTTCCCCCATTCCCCCAATCAGGCCTAGTATCTACATCTTTTGCCTGTAAGCAAGTAGATAGAAGTGGATATAGTTTTTGCATTATCTGATGATATTTGGAGAGATTATATACTATGACTCATTATATCTTAATTAGAAGTTAGTCTAGTTGAGAATCATCTGTCTGGATGTTGGAGATCAATAATGTTTATTTATTCTGCCTTTTTTCAGGAAAGAGTGAAAGGAACAAGAATGAGACAGTTTTACATTTTCCCCTTAGTGCTCACAGCCAAAGCATTGCCTTGCAATGATGCTTATGGTTTATTTCAGGCGCAGGCACAGGTCAAGCAGCAGCTCTTCCTATGGCTCCCGAAGAAAGCGAAGTCGAAGTCGTTCCAGGGGACGAGGAAAATCCTACAGGGTTCAGAGGTCTCGGTCCAAAAGCAGAACAAGAAGGTGTGCACATTAGTACTTACTACTTTGTAACCAGTGAACTTTCCAGATCAGTGGCCCCCAACAGCAGTAGTTTATTGTTTCCTGGCATCTGTAATTCCACTAGCTTCAGATGGCTTTTCTCATTGGACACTGCTCATGCAGTTCTCATTATCTGATGGCTCTTTTGGAACTGGAAGGTCAATGTAACCTCACTCAGATAGCTCGTGTTTGTTTCTGGCAGTGACTTCTCATTCTCTGAATGGTGTGGAGGTATCTGAAGAAGGAAGAAAGAGCTGCAAACTCTTTAGCTTTAGAACTGCTAACATGCTGTGGTATGGGCTGAACATTTATGTCTCTCTAAGATTTGTTAAGGCTTCTTCTATCCCTGGTGTATGTGTTTGTAAATAAGACTTTTACAGAAGAAATGATGGTTTAGTGAGGTTGTTTTGTTGAGGTCCTAATCTGATAATGCCTTGACCCTGTAAGAGGAGTAAGTGAGGGGCAGTTAAAAAAGTAGTTCACAGCTACATGTAACCCAGTGCTGAGATACTGCACATGTGTGGTACTCACGTATGCAGACATATAAATAAAGATGGAAATTCTTTAAAAAAGAGGGAAAGACATATCTTTCCATTTATGCTCAGAGGGTGTCACGGGAGGGCACAGTGAAATGGCTCCTCTTTTTACAAGACAGAAAAGAGTTCTTATAGAGAACTAAACTATCTGGCGCTTTGATCTTAAACTTATCTAAGAAAATAAATTTGGTATTTTGGTGTGGAAACTTGAGAAGACTAATGTGTGATGCATCCTTCCTGCATTTTCTAGCTTTGAGTTAATGTCAGCATATGGAATAGTATGTTTGAGGAGTTGGTTATTGTGGGGAGAGTAGGAGTAGAAAACGTGATTTAATAGAGTAGGGCTGTGGTATTGAGGGAAATGAAGAAAGTAGGTATTTAGAAGTTATTGAGAGTTTGTAGACAGAAGAGTATTAGAATCAATAAAAGAATAAAAAGTGTTTTGTTTTGTTTTTTTTTTTAATGAATAAAGTCATTTTTTATCCATGTATCCCCTTGTTCAAACTCTGTTCCCCCTCCTGTCCCTCCCAGTCACTCACTCTTCTCCCCATCTCCTTATCTCCTCCCCATCAAGGGCAGGAGCTCCCAAGCTCCCAAGCTCCCAAGGTGGCTTAGTTCAGCATCCACTGCAGACAGATCCCCTTTCCTCACCCCAGCATTAAGACTGGGTCAGGTGTTCCTCTGGAGGGAATGGGATCCATGATGTAAGTCCAAGGTGTTTCAGATCCTAAGCTGTTCAGTGGTTGTGGTTTGCAGCTTGGGAATGCTTTGCTTTTTGTTTAAAGTCCAATAATGAGTGAGTACATCCCCTGCTTTTCCTTCTGGGTTTGTGAGGCCTCACTCAGGAGGATATTCTCCAAATCCATCCATTTGGCTGAAAATTTTAGGATATCATTTTTTCTTACTGCTGAGTAGTACTCCATTGTACCATGGTTTGTTAATCCATTCTTCAGTTGAGGGGCATCTAGGTTATTTCCAGGTTCTTCCTATTACAAATAATGCTGCTATGAACATAGTTGAGCTAATGCTTTTGGGGTGCAAATGTGCATCTTTAGCGTATATGTCCAGTAGTGATGTTGCTGGATCCTTGAGGAAATTGATTACCATTTTTCTGAGCAACCACCATACTGCATTCCAGAGTGGCTGAACAAGTTTACACTCCCACCAACAATGGAGGAGTGTTCGTTCCCCTTGCTCTGCATCCTCTCCAGCATAGGCTGTCATCTGTGTTTAATCTTAGCCAATCTCACAGGTGTAAGGTGATATCTCAGAGTTGTTTTGATTTACATTTCTCTGATGGCTAAAGATGTTGAGCACTTTTTTAAGTGCCTTTCAGCCATTTGTAATTCTTCTGCTGAGAATTCCTTTTTAGTTCTGAACCCTTTTTTTAATTGGGTTATTTAAGATTTTGGGTTCTAGTTTCTTGATTTCTCTCTATATTTTAGAGATCAGTGCTTAGTCACTTGTAGGGTTGGTGAAAATCTTTTCCCATTCTGTAGGCTGTCATTTTGTCTTATTGACTGTGTCCTTGACCTTCAGAAGCTTCTCAGTTTCAGGAGGTCCCACTTATTGAGTGTTGTTCTTAGTGTCTGTGCCACTGGTGTTATATTTAGGAAGTGGTCGCCTGTGCCAATGCGTTGGAGGGTATTTCACTCTTTCTTTTCTATCAAGTTTAGTGTGGCTGGTTATGTTGAGGTCCTTGATCCACTTGGATTTGAGTTTTGTGCAGGGTGACAGGTTCAGATCTATTTGCATTTTTCTACACACTTCCATCCAGCTATTGTCAACACCATTTGTTAAAGACACTATTTTTTTTTCATTGAATATTTTGGACCTCTTTGTCAAAGATCAGTTGTTCATAGGTTTTTGGGTTAATATTGGGATCTTCAGTTTAATTCCATTGATCCACAAGTCTGTTTTTATGCCAGTACCAGGCTGTTTTTATTACTATAGCTCTATAGTATGTAGTATGAAGTCCGGGATGGTGATACCTCCTGAGGTTCTTTTGTTGAGCAAAATTGCTTTGACAATCCTGGCTTTCCTGTTATTCCAAATGAAATTGAATATTGTTCTTTTAAGGTTTGTAAAAAGTTGAGTTGGGATTTTGATGGGAATTGCATTGAATCTGTAGATTGCTTTTGGGAGGATGTCCATTTTTGCTACATTGATCCTACCTATCCAGGAGAATGGGAGATCTTTCTGTTTTTTGATATCCCCTTCAATTTCTTTCTTCAGTGATTTAAAGTTTTTGTCAAACAGATCTGATACTTTTTTGGTTATAGTTACTCCAAAGTATTTAATGCTGTTTGCAGCTATTATAAAGGGTGATGTTTCCCTTTTATTTTTAGTGTATAGGAGGGCTACTGATTTCTTTGAGTTAATCTTGTATCCTGCTATATTGCTGCAGGTGTTTATTAGCTGTAGAAGTTCCCTGGTAGAATTTTGTGGGTCACTTATGTATACAGCCATATCATCTGCAAATAGAGATAGTTTCACCTCTTCTTTTCCAGTTTCTTCCCTTAATCTCCTTTTGTTCTCTTATTGCTTTAGCTAAATCCTCGAGAACTATATTGAATAGATAAGAGGAGAGAAGACATCCTTGTCTGGTTCCTGACTTTAATGGTATCACTTTGAGTTTTTCTCCATTAATTTGGATGTTGGCTGTTGGCTGCAATCGCCTTTAGTATATTTAGGTATTTTCTCTGTATTCCTGATCTCTCCAGGACTTTTATCATAAAGGAGTGTTAGATTTTGTCAAAGGCTTTTTCAGCGTCTAAGGATATGATCATGTGGTTTTTTTCCTTCAGTTTGTTTATATGATGGATGACATTTACAGTTTTTCATATGTTGAACCATCCCTGCATTTCTGGCATAAAGCCTACCTGATCATGGTAGATGATATTTTTTATATGTTGTTGTATACGGTTTGCCAGAATTTTGTTGAGAATTTTTGCATTAATATTCATGAGGGAAATTAGTATGTAATTCACTTTCTTTGTTGTGTTTATGAGTGACTTGGGTATTAGGGTAATTGTGGTCTCATAAAAAGAGTTTGGCAATATTCCTTCAGTTTCTACTGTTTGAAACAGTTTGAGGAGTATTGGTAGTAGTTCTTTTTTGAATGTCTGGCAGAATTCTACACTGAAACATCTGGACCTGGGCTTTTTTTACTTGGGAGGCTTTTAATGTCAGCTTCAGTTTCCTTTAGGGTTATAGGTCTGTTTAGGTATTTTATCTGATTTTGATTTAATTTTGGTAAATAGTACCTGTCCAAAAAGCTGTCCATTTCTTCTAGGTTTTCCATTTTTATGAAGTATAGATTTTCAAAGTATTACCTGATATTTCTTTTGATTTCCTGGGGGGTTTGTTGTTATGTCCCCTTTTTCATTTCTGATATTGCTAATTTGAATACCCTCTCTCTGCTTTTTGGTTAGTTTTGATAAGGGTTTGTCTATCTTGTTGACTTTCTCAAAGATCCAACTGTTTGATTCATTGGTTCTTTGTAGTGTTCTTTTTGTTCAATTGTATTGATTTCAGCTCTGGAAACAGGTCTGGGTTTCAAAGGCATCAGTCAGTCTCTGATGATGCAATTTCCCCTAGAGGCAGGGCCTGTCCATGGGAGGTTCTTTTTCTTAGGGGTCACTGAGCAAGGGCCCTTCTAGCTAAAGCCTAGCTACAGAACCTTGGGTGTGACCCCAGGCCTGGAGAGTGATTCTCCGGATGGGCAGCCCAGGAGCTGGAATCTGGTCACCTCTGATTCCGTTCTGGACACAGTTCTGAGTTTCAAAACTGTTACTTTGTTTTAATTCATTTTTTACAGCCTGGTCACAGTTTTTCCACTTTCATCTCTTAGACCCTTTTCTCTCCCCTTCTCTTCCTAGCCCCCAATCCTTCCTTCGTTTCTGTAAAAATGTTTTAAAGATTGTTTTTTTTCTCTACTTAGCTGTGTATAGTATTAGGCTCTAACTGGGGATTTTCATTAGTGTAATGGGCATAAAATTTATAATTCTCTTTGCATATGAAGTCTGATTACAGTAAAGTCTAAATGTTTAACTTTTCTGGATTTTTGTTATTTAACATTGACCCCCTCCTTCTCCATTTTATTTATTTTGCTTACACACCACTTGGTATAGTATACTGTTGATCTTTGTACATGCCCCAGGGTGCCAAGCTTTTATTTTAATTTGCATATATCCTTCCAGTTTTTCTAGCCATCGTCTTTATTTTGAAAATAGTTTTTATTCTTTAATATTCAGCTCTTTTTATATGACCCTTAATTCTTTTTTTAAAATTTTTTTGATATCTATCTTTTTTCTCCAAGTCAAATTTAACTCTTCCCTTTTTGAACATTACAAATAGTTTTTGATTTGTAAAAATTATTAATATTGTGATCTGTTTTAATTAACATACATAGGTATTTTCTTGGTCTTATATCAATTCTGCTATAGACACTATAGCTGCAGTTATTTTTAACTAGGGATATTCTTTCATTTCTTTTACCTGCTCTTTTCCAGTGATTATCTGGTGACATTTCATCTAAGTTTGCTGCTAACTCACCTAGTTCTGTTATAAAAACTTGATGTTATTTTTAGTCACATTTTATCAAGTTTAAAAGCTAAGGTCAATTTACACTTTTTGTCATGGTAAATTCTGTTTAGAGCAGATTCTAGGTGTTATTTTATTTTTATAACTTTTTTTTAACTTTATTTATTTATTATTTATTTATTTATTTGCCTTGGTGTTTGCCTGGAACTGGAACTACAGACAGTTGTTAGCTGCCATGTGGGTGCTGGGAATCGAACCCGGGTCCTCTGGAAGAGCAGATGGTGTTCTTAACCGCTGAGCCATCTCTCCAGCCCCGTTATTTTATTTTTATAAAGAATGTTTTCCTCATAAAACTGTTTGTTCATTTCTTGTTAAACTTATACCAAAGTAATTTCACTTCTTCCTCCTATTATACACAGAGATTTCTGTACATAGGATATGTAACTGTTAGGTTTATTTATGAAACCTTTGGAATTTGTATTAATCTTATATCCTATGCCACTCAGTTCTTTTACTGTTCTAGTTTGTGTGTGCCTCTCTAGGGCTTATCTACTAATTGTAGTTCTGCTTCTAATTCTCATTCTTTCCCTTCTTCCTGATATTTGATTGTATTGCTTTCAAACTCTAGGATAATATTGAACAGCATTGGAAAGGATATACATTTTTCCTGTGATTTTATTGAAAAAATATCTTGTATTCCCCATCTCTAGGCTTATAGCATATATATTTTGCTGTTTTAAGAGAGCACCCTTTTCCCCACTGGAAATTAGTGAGTGTTACGTTTTCTTAATACCTTTTCATTCAGAAATGACACATGATTCCCCCGGTTTCTTGAACCAGTATTGCATTTCGGGAGTAAACCTCATTTGATCTAAATTTGTTATTTTCTTGGTGTGGTCTGTTCTCTTAACTTTTTAATTTTTTACTTTTACATTGATATTTATACGTGATATTTATCTGTTTTGTACTTCTTTTATTAAATTTAACAGCTACATATTTTGCTTTTTCTTCACAAAGAGAACTCCAAAGTTTTCAATGCTCAGGAACAATTTCCGGTTATTGGGACTCTGTTCTTGTCATGAGACCCTCTGGATCCAGTGCTGTCAGAGTAGCTTTCTTGATTTCCTTAACAAAAATCATACAGCTTGAATATTGTACTTCGTATGACTTACTTTTGATAAATTTTTTTTGTTTATACATCATTCTATATGGATTTTTAAAATAAATGCCTATATGTCTGCAAAGTACCCTCTAGTGATTCTAAGCTTTTCTGCTATTTCAGTGATTGCTTTTATTTTGTCTTTTATTAATTTGTTTATTGTAACTTTTTTCTATTTAAATTATCTGGTAGATTACGTAGACTAACAAGAAAAAATGCCAGCTAGTACATACCTACAATGCCAACACTAAGGAAACAGAAGTTATTCTCATTCTTAGCAAGTTTGAGACCAGCCTAGGCCACACAAACCCTGCTTCAAAAAACAAGCACATTAAAAAAATTGATTTTGATTAATTATGCCTTCTGTCTTTTTCAGTTATTAATTATTGCTTTTATTCTTATTTCCTATTCTGTACTTCATTTTTATTTACTTATTTTTCTAATTAAAAAGAAATTTGTGTGCATGTATATACATGGACATGTTCATGCTGTGGCATGTGTGTGGAGATGAGAACAACTATGGGAGGAGCTCATTGCTTCATTCCACCTGATGGTGGATGCTCCAGGGATTGAATGCAAGAGTGCTGGCTGTAAGCACTCTACCCACTGGCCATCTTTCTAGCCCTTTTGTTTCCTGCCTTTTCAGTTGGAAATTTATTTATATTTGTATGTGTAACTTTTTTTTATTTAAGAAATTTTAAAATTCATTTTACATACCAACTACAGATCCCCCTCTCATTCCTCTTCCCATTCCCCCATCTTTTCTGCCCACCCTGATCCCCTCCTCCAATAGGTTAAGGCCTTCCATGGCAGTCAGTAAGGGCTGGTACATTTAGCAAATCCA
This sequence comes from Sigmodon hispidus, assembly GCA_004025045.1. Lineage (NCBI taxonomy): Eukaryota > Metazoa > Chordata > Mammalia > Rodentia > Cricetidae > Sigmodon > Sigmodon hispidus. The sequence goes on from PVIH01001052.1 coordinate 80,615, forward strand.
AGCTACCGCCCCTGCTCCCCCCCTCCCCCAACCATTCAAGCTATGCAAGGTTTCCCTCCACAGGTAGTGGGCTCCAAAAAGCCAGCTTATGTACCTGGGATAGATCCAGATTCTACTGCTAAGGCCCCTTAAACAGACCAAGCTATACAACTGTCTTCTGATGCAGAGGGCCTGGTCCAGTCTCCTGCAGGCTCCACAGCTGTCTGTCTATAGTTCCCACTAGCTTGGTTTAGTTGTCTCTGTGGATTTCCTTTTATGATCTTGACCCCCTTGCTCATGTAATCCCTCTTCCCTCTCTTCAACTGAACTAGGTCAGCCCAGTGCTTGGCTGTGGATCTCTGCATCTGCTTTCATCAGTTACTGGATGAAGTGTCTATTATGACCGTTAAGGTATTCACTAATCTGATTACCAGGCTAGGCCAGCTTCAGGCACCCTCTCCACTATTGCTGAGAATGTATAATTTCTATTGATAAAAGTGTGTAGGCTACAAATTTTCTTGAAACCACTGCTTCAGTTATATTAAATAGACTTGTCTCCCTGAAGATATTAAAATTTTCAAGTGTATAGAAAAATTGATATAATTTCATATTTAATACTCATATAACTCATATATTTACTACTAGACATTTCTATTAAGTTTCTGCTTGATTTACCACACACTTACTCATTTCTTCCTCTCTGTTCACTAATTCTTCTTCAAGTTTGAATTCATAGTTTCAGACATCAGTGTATATTAAATATTTTAGCTTAGTACTTTACAAAATTTTCTTTTGAAAAGATACTTTAAAACTTTTTTTTCATGGTAAAATACATAAGTATTGCAGTGTACAGTTCTAATCATTCATTTGCTGAGCTTGACAAAGTCATATACCTTCTTAAATAATAGAACTTTATCATTTTCTGATAGGTGACTCATAACTCTTCTTAATTTCTGCTTGCCAAATGAACTTGAACTATAGTTTTTGTTTCTTTTTGAGGAGGTTGGTTTCACATGCCTACAATCATATACCATGTACTTTTTTGTTAAGGCTCCTTGTTAACCATATTACTTTTGAGATTTATTTATTTTATACATGTTGATAATTATGTCTTTCCATTATGAACAGTATTGTATAGTATGAATCTATTATATCTTATTGGAGAATTTTGTGTAAATGTAATCATATAGTAGTAATATTTTACATATTCCTTCTACTAAGCTTAATGCTTTCATTTCTATGTCAGTACTTGTTATTTTTATTGCTGAATGGTAAATATGTCATACTTTATTTCATACATATACTCAAATATACATATTTTACATATTATACTAAAAGTAATCATTATTGAAAATTGGCTATTAAAATTTTCAGCAGGCTGGCAGGATGGCTTAACTGTCAAGTCTGTTGTCAAGCGCAAGGGCCTGGGTTTTACTCTGAGATTCCCATGGTAGAAGAGAAAACCAGCTCCCATGAGTTATTATTTGATCTCCACATGTGCACCGTGATATGCACATGCCCACACATCTTCACAAAATAAGTATATAAACATTTAATAAAATCTCCTACTATTATTGTTGGTAATATTTTTCATGTAATCTTTTCAATAATTGCTTCATATACTTGAGTATATGTAAAATGCATGTATGCTTAAAACTGTTAGGCCTTTCTGCTATATAGGCTGACTTATTATATCACCACCTTTTTTTTGTGACAGATTTTGACTTATAGTCTGTATTGTTTGATCTAAATTTGGCTACTTCTTTTGGTTACATGTGTGTTGAATATCTGTTTCCATCCTTTGTTGAATATAGGTCTTTAAAGCTAAGGGTTGTCTCTATTTTATTGATCAAATCTGTTCTTTGACAATTTTATATTTGTATATAATGCTTTCTCTTTTTCTCACTCTAACTTGTGTTATTTCCTTTCTACTTCTGTCATTCCCTCTTTTTAAGTCAAAGTCCCCTTTTTACATTCATATCTTTTTATTTTCTGACTCACTAATTTTAACTAGGATCATTTTGTGGCCAGGGGTTTGAAACTATCCATTGGAACCTGGTAGGTTCATCATGGGCTACACAACTGAAGATAATCCCTGATGTTCTTCAGGATCTATTGGTAGCCATTTGTTCAGCAGGGAGGAGTAGAGTCTCAGATCCTCCTCCCAATCTATGATTGGCTACAGACAGGCACAGTTTTGTGCAGGCCCAGAGCTGCTGTGAGATCATGATTGCAATGGCTGTGTTCTGCTCTGAAGATAGTATTTTACAACCTTTCCTCCTTCCTTTGGGCTCTCCATTCTCTCTATTCCTTCTTTTGGGGTGATCTTTTTTTCTGTTTGTTTGTATTGAAATTTCTTAAAAAAGGTACAACATTTGGGATATTTTAGAGGGAGAAACTTGATAAACACAGCTTCAAATTTAACAATAGTTGTAGTTAGTTTGTTCTTATGTAGGCATATTAAATAATGTTTTAAATCACTTTATTTACCATCATCTTTCCATGAAATAAGAATGCTTTTGCTTAAAGTCCACTAATGAGTGAGTAATCCCCTGCTTATTTTTCTGGGTTTGTGAGACCTCACTCAGGAGGGTATTTTCCAGATTCATCCATTTGCCTATGAATTTTACTATATCATTTTTCTTACTGCTGAGTAGTACTCCAATGTGGAGATGTACCACAGTTTGTTAATCCATTCCTCAGTTGAGGGGCATCTAGGTTGTTTCCAGGTTCTTGCTATTACGAATAATGCTGCTATGAACATAGTTGAGCTAATGCCTTTGGAGTGCGAATGTGCGTCTTTAGAGTATACACCCAGAAGTGGTATTGCTGGATGCTTGGGCAGATTGATTCCCAGTTTTTTGAGAAACCTCTCCATACTACATTCCAGAGTGACGGAACAAGTTTACACTCCCACCAGCAGTGAAGGAGTGTTCCCCTTGCTCTGCATCCTCTCCAGCATAGGCTGTCATCTGTGTCTTTAATCTTAGCCATTCTGACAGGTGTAAGGTGGTATCTCAAAGTTGTTTTGATTTGCATTTCTCTGATGGCTAAAGATGCTGAGGATTTTTTCAAGTGCCTTTCAGCCATTTGTAATTCTTCTGCTGAGAATTCCCTTTTTAGTTCTGACACTTTTGGTGGTTGTTGAGTGATGGTTAGTTTCCATGATCTGGTAGGTTTTCTGTGATTTTTGATATTGTTAAACTCTAACTTTAGATCATGGTGATCTGATATGGTACAAGGAGTTATTCCCATTTTTTTGTATCTGTTGATACTTGCTTTATGACTTAATGTGTGGTCAATTTTAGAGAAAGTTCCATGGGATGCTGAGAAATATGTATGTTCTTTTTTGTTTGGGTGGAAGGTTTAGTATATATCTATTAAGTCCATTTGGGTTGTAACTTCTGCTAGACTCCTTATTTCTTTGTTGAGTTTCTGTCTGGTTGATCTATCCAAGGGTGAAAGTGGGTTATTGAAGTCTCCCACTGTTAGTATGTCAGGCTTGATATGAGGTTTAAGCTTTAATAGTGTTTCTTTTACATATGTAGGTGCCCTTGTGTTAGGGGCATAGATATTCAGGATTGAAATTTTGTCTTGGTGGACTCTTTCTGAGATGAATAAGTAGTGTTCATCCAGGTCTCTTTCTATTGATTTTAGTTTAAAGTCTCTTTTGTTAGATATTAGAATGGCTATACCAGCTTGTTTCTTAGGGCCATTTGATTGGAAAGTCTTTTCCCAACCCTTTACTCTGAGCCTGTATCTGTTTTTGAAGTTGAGGTGTGTTTCTTGTGTGCAGCAGAAGGATAGTTTCTGTTTTTATATCCATTGTGCTAGGGTGTGTCTTTTCATAGGTGAATTGAGTCCATTGATATTAAGGGATTTTGATGACCAATGATCAATATTTCTTGTTATTTTTGGAGGTAGCTTGTATTTTCTTTTTGTCATTACATGGGTGTTTCTGGTTTCCTTAGGTTGGAGTTTTCCCTCTAGGGCTTTTTGTATAGCCTGATTTGTGGATAGATTTTGTTTAAATCTGATTTTGCCATGAAATATCTTGTTTACCACATCTATGTTGATTGATAGTTTTGCTGGGTATAGTAGTCTAGGTTGGCATCCATGTACTTTTAGTGTCTGTATAACTTCTGACCAGGACCTTCTTGGTTTCATTGTTTCTATTGAATAGTCAGGTGTTATTCTGATGGGTCTGCCTTTATAGGTGATTTGGCCTTTTTCTTTGCATCTCTTAGTATTTTTTCTTTGTTTTGTAGGTTTAGTGGTTTGATTATTATATGGCGAGCAAACTTTTTTTGTGGGTCTAGTCTATTTGGTGTTCTGTAGGCTTCCTGTATCTTTATAGGCTTTTCTTTCATTAAGTTGGGGAAGTTTTCTTCTATGATTTTGTTGAATATATTTTCTGTGCCTTTGAGCTGATGTTCTTCTTTTTCTTCTGTTCCATTTATTCTCTATGAAAAGGTTTGTCCTTTTCCTCATGTCCTTGAGTTCTTAGACATTTTGTGTTATGACTCTTGGTTTTTGTGTTTTCTTTAACTGATTATATTTATTACCACTATTGAGTCTTCTACTTCAGAGATTCTCTCTTCCATCTCTTGGATTTTGTTGGTTATGCTTGAATCTGTGGTTCTAGGTTTTTTCTTCAGGTTTTCTATTTTCATCTTTGTCTGTGTTTGTGCCTTCTTTATTGCTTCTATTTCAATTTTTAATTCCTGGAATGTTTCTGTTCCTGTTTGCTTTCTTTTTCTTGGTTTTCTTTATTTTCTGTCGCGCGCCACCTCTTCCCTCAAGGAAGACGCGACACCCAGGCTCTTCTTTCAGCAGTTTTATTCAGGAACCTTGAATTCTGACTTCTGACTTACTTACTTACTTATGACAGGGACTGACTGACTTGCTACATGTTCTCTCTCATTCTTTCTCCTTCTGACACTCCCCCCCCAGCTTAAATAGCCTTTGGGCAACCAACCCCAGTATGCCACGTAGGCACTACCCATAGGTCCAGAAGCAAGCCAGATCCTCAGCCTTAGCCATATATGGAGTTGTTTACCACAGAGAGTGCTCCCCATCGGGAAGGTGGAGGCGTGGCTACACGCAGCTCTCCACAATTTTCTTTCAGGAATTTGTTCATCTCTTCCAATTTTCTGTTTGTATTTTCTTCTGTTTCTTTAAGGGAGTTTTTTATATCCTCTTTTAAGCCTTCTATTAGTTTCAAAAATCTGTTTTTAAAGTCATTTCTTTCTGTTTCTTCTTCATTGTTATGTTCAGGTCTTGAATCTGTAGTAGAACCACTTGCTTCTTCTAGTGGTGTCTGGTTGATCTTTGTATTATTGTATGTATAGTTCCACTGGAATCTGCCCATTCTTTCCTCAATTCACTCTTGGTTATTTCTTGGTGGGCTCTTAGTCAGTTGTTGGTCTGGGCCCTCTTAATCAGCTGTGTGTTCAGAGAGGGTCAGCTGCTCCCCGGAGGTGGCAGTGCTGTGATACCAACTGTGGTCTGAACAGGCTGTGACCTGTCGAAGCTGTGTCTCAAGGCCTTTGACCTCCAAGCTATGCACCCAAAAGCTTGGCTGCTCCCATGCTGTCACAGTGCTATGATGCCAACTGTAGTCTGTGCAGGCTGTGTCCTGCTGAAGCTGCGCCCCATCTATAGGCCTGGGTTCAGGGCTGGGGTGATCTTTAGAGGGTTGTGTAAATGTCCTGTTTGGAGCTGAGTGCAGTATTGTCACTTATTCTTAGTCGTTTGAGCAGTCAGGAGTTTTCTGTGTTTATTGCAGTTCACTGTAAAGAGAAATTTCTGTGATTAAGGCTGAGAATAGCCTTGTCTGTGATTATAAACATAAACATTTGGAATGTAATTTGGTTTGGTGGTGGTTTAAATGAAAATGGCCCCATAGGCTCAGAGAGAGGCACAATGAGGAGGTGTGGCCTTCTTGGAGTAGAGTGTGTCTTTGTTGGAGGAAGTGTGTCACTGGGATGGGCTTTTTGATTTCAAATGCTCAAGCTAGTCTCAATGATACTCTCTTCCTGCTGCTGGCTGATCCAGATGTAGAATTCTCAGTTCCTTCTTCAGCACCAAGTCTGTCTACATACCACATTCCTTTCTGCCATACTGATAATGGATTAATTCCCTAAAATTGTAAGCCAGCCCAAATTAAATGTTTTCCTGGGGCTGGAGAGTTGGCTCAGAGGTTAAGAGCTCTGGTACCTCTTCCAGAGGTCTTGAGTTCAATTTCCAGCAATCACATGATGGCTCAAAATCATCTGTAATAGGACCTGATGCCCTCTTTTGGTGCTCAGGCACACATACAGGCAGAACACTGGCTACAAAATAAGTAAATAAATCTTTAGAAAAGGTTTTCTTATGAGTCTTGTTGTCTCTTCACAGCAATAGGATACTGACTAAGACAGGATCCATTCCAATTTATTTTCTGAACCCCAAAGCTTGTGATCTTTCTACTCATGGGATTTTGACCATGTTTTTACTATTGTAAGGCTTGTTTGTTGTAGAGAGCAATTAATTGCATATTGTCTTGATAATCCATTCAGTTATGCTATGATTTTTTTGGGGGGAGGGTTGGAGAGATTTAATATTTATATTTAAATACAGGGATAGGGAAATGTAGTTAAGTTGGTAGAGAGCTTGCCTAATGTGTAAAGCCTTGCCCAGCCCCCATTCTATAAAACTAGGGGCACACTTTTTTGTTTGTTTTGAAATCATGTAATTTTAATTGAAATATTATAATTAAATTACTTTCCCTTCAACTAGACCCTCCCATGTGCCCTTCCTCCATCCCTTTTCAGCTCCCCCCACTCTCAAGATGATGACCTTTTCTTACCTCCTTTTATTGAAAATTGACTGCTAGGGTGACATAGAAATCCTATCACAAAAGAAAACAAAACAAAAACTGAAAATGGTTTCTTTTCTCATACAGTATATCCTAGTTACACTTTCACTTCCCTTTACTCTGCCTAATTCCTCTTCACACCTCCTCCCATCTAGATCCACTGCCTTCCATTCCCTCTTTAGTAAAGGCAGACTTCTAAATGTTAACAACAAAACATTACAAAGTAAAATACAATAAGATAAAGCAAACACCAACATTGAAGTTGGACAAGCAAACCCATAAAAGGAAAAGAATCCAAGGAAGGCACAAGAATCAGAGACCTACCCATTCACACATGCAGGAGTCCCAAACCGAAAGCTGTAATATATATGCAGAGGACCTGGTGCAGACCTACCTATCCAGGCCCTGTGTTTGCTGCTTCAGTCTCTATGAATTTATATGGTCTTTGTTCAGTTGATCTAGAGAGCCTTGTTCTCCTGGTGTCCTCCACCCACTCTGGCTCTTACACTCTTTCTGCCTCCTCTTCCATGGGGTTTCCCCAGCTGAGGGGAGGGATTTGGTGGAGACATCCCATTTAGAGCTGTGTTTTCCAGGGTCTCTCCCTCCCTATCTCCCTTCCTCCCTCCCTCCTTCCCTCCCCTCCCTCCCCCCTCTCTCTTTTTCTGCTGCAGGAGGAAGCTTCTTTGATGATGGGTGAGCAAGAGACTGATCATAGTTAACTTTCTGGGTCTGGGTTACCGAACTCAGGATGAATTTTTCTAGTTCCATCCTTGTGCCTGTAAATTTCATGATATCATTTTTTTTTAAATAGCTGAGTAATACTCTATTGTGTAAATATATCATATTTTCTTTATTCTTCTGTTGAGAGACATCTAGGTTGTTTCCAGTTTCTATCTATTATAAACAGAGCAGCACTGAACATGATTAAACAAGTGTCCTTGTTGTAGACTGGAACATCCTTGGGTATATGCCCAAGCATGGTATAGCTGGAGGTAGATTGATGGCAGCTTTCTGAGGAATTGTCATATTGTTTCCATACTAGCTGTGAAGTTTGCTCTCCCACCAGCAATGCGTGAGTGTCCCCTTCCTCCACAGCCTCCCCAGCATGAGCTGTCACTTGTTTTGTTGATCTCAGCCATCCTGACAGGTAAAAGATGAATCTCTGGGTAGTTTTGATTCTCTCCCTGATGGCTAAGAGTGTTGAACATTGCTTTAAGTGTTAATCAGCCATTTGAGTTTTCTCTGTTGAGAATTTTCTGTTTAGATCTGTGGGCACACATTTGTAATCCCGGCCCTGGAGAGGTAGTGACAGGAGGACCAGAGCTACACAGTGAGGACAAGGTCATCCTGGACTTTGTGAGACCCTGTCTCCAAACAGAAAACTAAAGTAATTACACGTGAAAGACACTGTTGCCACTTCGTTAATTCTTTCTCATTGTATTGTATTCTAACTCTTTTCTTCTTTGTCACCTTCCTGTGTGCCTGGTTTGGGTACTAACATGCTTTCATTTCTTTATTTCCACTGGTATATCTTTTGTATCATTCTTTGTAGTTATCATGGAGGCTTATGAATATCTTATTTTAATCCAAAGAAACCTTAGTTGCACATAGAAACTTTACTCATACATCTCTGAATAGAGCTGTGTGAGAATTCTGAGTGCTTGTGAGAAAACTCCAAGTACATAAGACAAGAGTCTTGTGACCTCAGTTTCTTCAGAACACAGATTGTTCTTGGAATGTGCTTTTGTGCCCTTCAGTGACTTCACTTCAGCTGTTGTTACTTGTGTGCCTCTGTGGAAAAACATGTTTTTATCACATGCAGCTTGTCCTTATGACTGCATACCCTCTGTAGCCCTGGCTTTCCTGGATCTTTCACTGTAGACCAGGGTAGCTTCTAGCTCACAGAGATCCCACACCTCTGCTTTCTGAGTTCTGGGATTAAAGGTGTACCCTACCATCACCACCTGGCTCATGCAATTCTTAACCCTCAGAATATAAACTGCCTGATCCTTAGAGTAGAATATCTTTCTGGGTCTGGGTTACCTCACTCAGTATGAAATTTTCTGCCAGGATTAAAAGTACTTTATGAAATATGGAGCTATAGCTCAGTGGCAGAGCATATGCTTACCATACATTAGGCTTGGGATTTCAGCATCAGAAAACAAAAAAATATAAAAATATAAGACACCAACAATATGTTATGTATCATTAGAGTACCTGCAGTGTTGTGTTTATTATTTATTTGTTTTTCCACTGAGCTTTTCTCCTGTATTCTTATATTGCTCTCCAGGAGTCTCTTGTTTCAACTTGCACGGCAGCTTTAGTATAATTTTAAGGCTGACTTACCTAGCAGTGAAGAACTCCTTCAGCTTTATTTGAGAAATATTTTTTATTTTGCAACACAGTTTTGTGTATTTTAGTATTTTTAGTTGACAGTTTTGTCTTCTATCAGGTGCTTATTTTCTGCTATATTTAGACAAAAAGTCAGCCATTATTTCTTCAAATAAAATTTCTATCCCTTCTTTGTCATTTTCTCTCTAGAACCCTCAAGTACATATATTTATCTAGCTAATGATATTTCCTATATTCCTTTCATATTTTTCACTCAGTTTTATAGACTAGATGGTCCTGGAGTCCACACTGTAGACCCTTCTAATGTCTCAAACCCTTAGTACAGTTCTTTATTGTTGTGGTGACCTCCAAACATAAAATTATTATTTTTTTTGCTACTACCTAACTATAATTTTGCTGCTGTTATGGATTGTAATGTAAATATTTCTGTCTTCTAGTGGTCTTAGGTGTCCTCCATGAAAGGTCCTTTGAGCCTCCAAAGGGGTTATGATCCACAGATTGAGAACCAATGATGTAGACCATGTTACACTTTCTTTCTGTCTGTACTTCCAGAGTGATGAGATTAAAGATGTGTGCCACCACACCCAGGTTTCTGTTTGTTGATATTCATTTTTAGTTTTTGTTCCTTCTCTTAGTTTTGAGACAGTAGCCCAGGTTGACTTGGAACTCACTGTATAGCACAAACTGAACCCAAACTCTTGATTTGCCTACCCCAGCCTTTCAAGTGCTGGTGTCAGAGTGGAGTGTGATCATATCTGTTGCCTTGCTTTGCCCTCTGTTACCTGCCCCCATTCTCCCTCCCTTTCTCCTCCCTCTCCCCCCTCTTTCCTTTCCTTCCCTCTTCCTGCTCCCTCTTCCCCTCCTTCCCCTCTTTCCTTCCTCTTTCTTCTCCCTTTTCTTATAGCCTTGTTCTATAGTCTATATTTCTTTAGGTTGATTTCTGGATAATTATTGACTGAACCAAGTTTCCTGTGTCTTTTTGTTTTTGTTGCTGCTATTTTTGTTTACTGACTTGCCAGAGTGTAGCACATCAACTCTTTAAATAGGAGTTACAGACATTCTTTCTCTGGTAGCTCTTAAAAGTGCCAAGATGCTGTAGCATATGTCATTCTCAAGGGTGGCTTTGCCCAATGCCAGCCAATCAGATGAGCCAGCCTCTGTCTTACTACTGTGGCTCTCTGGTGTCACAGCAAACTATCCTGCTCTATGTTGTTGTCATTGGCCTTGCCGGGTCTACTAATGTTCGCCTGTTTTGGGAACAGTCCTTTGTAAACCTCAAATCCCACTTTTTCTTTTACCCTATGATACCTTCTAGAATCACTGGGCTGAGCTGAGGTTTGCCAGTTTGGGGTATAGGCAGGTGCAGTGAAGTGGTTCCTGCCTGTTTCAGTGCAGCTGTGCTCAGTTTTCACATACCTGGGTTTCTGCCACTTAGTTGCTGTTTTCTCCAGTTCTCTTAAGGCATTTTGATTTGTACATTACTGTTCTGACACTGTCTCTGTTTGGCTCTGATGCCTAAGACTTTTGGCTGTAATAGCTTGCTGTCAGTCATTGTCAAATGATTACTCTTTTTAAATAGTCATTTAAAAAAAAAACCTAATACTAGACTAGCAGGCAAGTTGCAAAAAAAGAAAATCCTACAGAATTCCCAAATATCCTGTTATAATCTCACATAGCTAACAAGTAGGTTGTTAACAGCATATTAACTAGATCACAGATCCTCTCAGTCTTCTTAGTGCCCCAGCAGGATTCCGTCCAGGGTCCTATTGCATTCAGCTGTTGTTTCCCTTATGTCTGTGGCAGTCCGTGCTCATCTTTCCTAACCTTTATTCTTTTGAAGAATATTTCATTTGTAGACTGTTTCTCAGTTTGGGTTTATATGAGCTTTTTGTTATTGTTTTACATTATTTGAATGAATTACATATTTTTGGCAAGATTATCAACTAGTGAGTGTTCTTTAGTGAATGATGTTAAGGAGTTTCATAATACTGATGCCACTGGTGGTGTAACTTTATGTGTGTAAGGTGATAGGCTTTGCTTATAGAACTATTCTTTCTTTTGCAGTTAAGAGATATCTTGTGAGGGAGATTTTAAAGATTGTAAATATGTGATTTTATAGACACTGGCTTATGTTTTTTTTAAGCATATCTTATCTACAGTAACCACTTGATATTTGCTTAATGGTATTTCTAATTTTTTGGCTATATAGTAAGGAGTCTTAGGCCTTTCTGAGAGGAGACCCTGCCTCAGAAAACCCAAACCAAAAATACAGCAACAAATATATGTGTATGAATATATATGGATATATATGAATATATATGGAATAAAAACGGGGGGCTGACCTCAGGTACATGGTGAGTTTGATGCAATTTGGGCTATATAAGACCCTTGTCTCAAAATAAATAACAAAACAACCTCAAAATATTACAGAATTGTTACAGTTGCTATCTCTGGCATAGGACTGGACTTCAGATAGAGGAGAATTTACTTTTAAAATATATTATGAACACAACTTGAAAGAAATGCAAGAGATTGTAGTTGCTATTAGTTTGCCACTTTATACATTTTTCTACGGTATATATTTGATACCTTTTAAATTGGGAAGTAATGAGATAAATCATAAAAAGAACATTGAACTATTTTAAGATTGACTTTTTAAATTATTTACTAATATGTAATATACAATTAATTTTATATTATTTATATTACATATTATATACTTATTGCATTTTGTTTTGTGTATTTTCTGACCTATAATTTTTCTGTCTTGAAGCATCCTTAAGATTTTCTCTGAAAACAGTTGTATTGTCTGATAAGGATTCTGTTTTTTGTTTTTCAAGACAGGATTTCTCTGTGTAGTTTTGCTTTTCTGGAACTCACTCTGTAGACCAGGCTGGCCTCAAACTTACAGAGATCTGCCTACCTTTGCCTCTGGAGTGCTGGGATTAAATATGTGAACCCCCAGTGTCCAGCAGGTAAGGGTTTCATTCTCTTGAACTGTTTATGTCATCTTACATGTATAGTATGTAAGTGGTAGTGATGAATAGAACTGGCGAGGGTAGGCATTCTTGCAGTTCTTTTTTTCTGTCTTAGGGAAATTTTCACTCTTTTACTTTTAACAATATTAACTATCTTTTTTTTTCCTTCTCCTTTCTTACTAGTGGCCTTAAAGACTGAAGAAAAATCTTTCCAGATTTTGTACTTGCTGAGAAAGGTTTTTTAAATATTAATTGGTGTTGATTTTTGTTAGTCTATTATCTTTTGAAATAAACTATAGTTTGCTTTCCAGTGTATTATCATGGTTTTTTATCTTACCTCTTGATGGCTTGTCTGACTTTGGTAGTCATTTGTGTTTATTGAAGATTAATTATACCGCTAACTTGACTCGTTTTCTTTGTTTTGGGTATGGTGTGTCTCTGTGTTGCCCGGACTGATTTTACATTTTTTTTTTTTTTTAATTTTTGAATAAAGTCTTGTTTTTTCTCCGTGTATCCCCTTGTTCAAACTCCCTTCCCCCTCCCAACCCCTCCCAATCACTCTAATTTCAAATTCTTAAAGTCAGGTTACCTTAGTCTCAGAATTACAGACCTGTTCCACCATGCCAGTTCTCTAGTTATAATTTTCTTTTTCTTATTTAAAAACTTACATTTTATTTATTCATTTAGTGTGTCTGTGTCTCTGTGTGTGTGTCAGAAGACAACATATGAGAATGAGTGTTCTTCCTCCTCCTTTTAATTGAACTCTAGTTTTCGGGTTTGACAGCAAGTACATTCACCCTCCCAGTCATCTGGTCAGCCCTGATTGTCCTTTTGATTTCCCAGTTTGATAGGGCAAAGCAATCACTGTATTAACTGCATTAATGATATAATTTATTAAATTATGTTGGAAGACCCATTATGTGTATGTTTTAGAATTTGTTTGTTTCTTTATTTTACTTTCTCAAGACAGGTTTTTCTATTTAGCCCTGGCTGTCCTGGAAACTCTCCTTGTAGACCAGACTGGCCTCAAATTCAAAGAGATCTGCCTGCCTCTGCCTCCCAGTGCTGGGATCAAAGGCTTGTGCCACCACCTCCTATTTTAGGATTTAAATAAATATATTTTAATATAAACTAGGACCTCTCAGACAGATATTTACTATTCAGTTTCTAAGTTTATTTGAATGAGTCATATTTTGCTTTTAGAAGATAGAGATAGAAGATTTTCCCAGAAGAAACTGGCTAGAGAGACTTACCAATATGTGAGCTCTGGGTTTGTTTGCTAGATCATGACCACTGAGTAAGGTAGAAGAGCTATGGAATGTGGTTCCTGATATAACCTCTGGCCTCCACATGCATGTTACCCTTACATGTGTAAACATGTTACCCCCAACATATGCAAATATGCATACCCCACACATATAGGAAAATGGAGTAAGAAAAAAACGTTTTGTAAACTATGCATATAAAAGTTATTAGGGAAGATATTGATTATTGTATATTAGAGAAAGGTATGAAAATTTCATTAGTAATATGGTTTCACAGGTAGAGCAAATAAATATTTACTAATTGAAAGGAGTGCAACATGTTTTCAGGAAATGTATTTGTTTATTTAATAAGATTTATTTCAAAAACACTTTGTAGCCGGACTTATTGACATACCCCTATAATCTTAACTCTCTGGAAAGTCAGACAGGAGGACCAAATGTTCAAGGCCAGCCTGAGCTACATAGGCTGTCTCCAAAAAAGATAACTAGCTACGATCACAACTATCAAAAAAAAATAAATAAATAAAAGGATCATTTGTAAAGGCTGTATACTCTTTTGTAAATAAATATTTTCACATTTTTCTTAATACTATCCATTATTACATTTATGAATTTGCTTCTATTTCATTGGATTTTAGTGATTTAGCAGAATTTTAGAAAAGGTCTAATTCTCATATTCTTCATGTGTTTATCTAAGGAACAAAGGACAGCATCTCTGATCATCTAATTTTCTCTACATTATGTTTTTGAATATTAAGTAGAAAGGCTGGATCACATTAATATAGTGATCTTTGTCTCTTTGATTTTGAACAATATTGATTTTCTTCAGTTCAAAGTTAGAGTAGATTCTTTGGGATTGTAAAATTTTTATTGTACTTTATGTGAAACAAATGATCTTTATTCACCTAAGCAAATATCTGGGAACCACAATTTTATATTGGATGATCTTTTCTTGGTTTTGTAATATCTCTTTCATACTTCTATCAGTTTTACTAGTTATTTTTCTAATCAGTGAATAAACTCAAAACCTCTTCTGCATTCATTGTTTGCAACCCATTAGTATGTCCACGGATAATGAGATGAGATTCTGCTTAGAAACTATCAGGTGTATAGGATCATATGCTGAGGTCAGCCTAGGTAGAAGCTCAAATATGGATTTTATCCTTGGAAGGTTTTTGGATTTGAAATGATTATACCTTGTATAGAGTTCTGGAATATTCATATACCTGAAAGTAGAAGATAAGGTGAAGGGAGAATTTAAGCAACATTGTAATTTTTCATTATTTTTTCTCATTACTGCTTTAGATTTTATTGTAGTCATATTAAATATCCACCTATGTCTTTTTATAGTAAAGTGCCCATGGAATAGTTATTAAACTTAAAACAACATTTAAATAAAAACATTGTAACATCTAATTATGAACATTTTATTAATGATATAAATGGTTTATTTCTTGCTTTTATTCTTTTTTATCCTGTTGATTTTTGTTTTGCCTATATCTGAAAATAAGAGCAATATGTGTGCTTAGAGAGCAATTATTTTATTTTATTTTATTGAGGACATATCTTAGAAGTCAAGAAGTGAAGCCGCTTGGTAATGCTATAAATTTGAAACTGTCCTACAGCAAGACACTACGATGCAAATATGACTTAATAAGATCACAAACTGAATTTCAGTGAAACAACCAAGATTTACATTAAATTAGGAATTTTAAAACTGATTTAGTTTGTTTTACTGAGCATTTGCTTAATAACATTTTGCCTTCTTGCAATCTTTTTAAAGACAATAATTCGTCTGTGAAATGCAGGCACATCTTCAGTAGAAAAATTGAAAGTAACAGCTCACTTTCTGAAACCACACATATAGCGATATAAAGAAATATTTCAGCTCTACAAAATTTAATAAATCATCCCATTTCCTAATTTGATCATATTAGATGCTGATGTGGAAGAAGCATTTCAAATACCATCTCCTCATTAATATACATCAGTCTAGGGAATAGAATGGAATACTTATGCAGAGATGTCACAGTTCCTGTTTCTTAGTTTACTAAGTGGAACAGGTTGATGTGATACCGAGTGCTATTTGTCAATGTCTTGTTAAAATGGTTTGGGTCGAGTTATGGAGTCCAGAAAGACGGCGGCTGATAAATCAAAAGTGGATTGAGTGGACAGGAGGCAGTGATTGATACTGTGACAGGATATGAAGAAAGGAACCTTGATACAAGCATGCATGATATTGAATATGAGAAAGAAGATGGCCCTGGAGTATGGATATTATTCAAGGAAATGCGAATAATATTATCATCCTGAAAATATTGCTGGGTGAAGATTAGGATACTTCTTATTAGAGCATAATACTTTTCCAGAATGGTAGGGATAAATGTATGTAAAAATTTATGTGAGAAGAATGTTTAATTTCTTACTGGAGACTCTTGAATGATTACTTATTCTTAAAAATATTTTTAGCATTATTTTTTCTAACTATATTATATATATCACATATTTATATATGTCCTAACTCCTATGAAATTAAAACTCTTTGGAGATTATCTTGAAGAACAATTATCATTACATCCTGATTTCACAAAATTGATAAATTTCATTGATAAATTATGAAAGTAAATAGTTTACTATCACTCCATTTTCACTCATAAAATTATATTGTTATTATTTTCAAGTGAGAAATCTGCATTACATCTTTTTTGGCATTTTTTTTAGGTAGTCATTTTGAGCAGAAAATAGGAGATTCTTGACAGAGGAATCTCTTGGCTGTGTAAGAATCAAGGCTGTGTAAGAATCAAGGCTGTGTGGGCTGACTAGTCTTTACTGAATTATCATTGAGATGCAGTTGATGGTAGGGGACTCTGAGGATCTTTTGATTGGTCTGACTTTTGTTCTTGAGGAAGTGTGAGTAGGAAGAACTTCCTTTGCTGTGTTACCAGAAGTGTTGTATAACAGGCAGAAGAAG
The DNA here is from genome assembly GCA_004025045.1 of Sigmodon hispidus. Classification (NCBI taxonomy): domain Eukaryota; kingdom Metazoa; phylum Chordata; class Mammalia; order Rodentia; family Cricetidae; genus Sigmodon; species Sigmodon hispidus. The sequence goes on from PVIH01001052.1 coordinate 97,019, forward strand.
AGGCTCTTTGCAAAGGTACTTAGTTAACTTGTAGTTATTTCTTTTTACAAGACAAATAATTATACAGTTGCTAGGTATTTGTAGCTATAATAATTGACTTTTATGGTCAGTTTTTTTCTTAAGTTATTAATACTTTGTTATTCACTTTTTGTTTAGTATCTAATGGAAAGTATTTGAAATGAGGTATTATGAAACATTCAGGTAACCTGAATCATTAGTGATTAGTTTATAATTTATTGACTATATTTCCAATGATAAAGATTCTGATGATAATGTGAATAGTATTTCCTGATTTTGTGGTAGAAGATTTCCGGCCCCGTTTGGGCCAGAAGTTTGGACCTTGCCCGCGGTGGCTTTTTTCTCCCCAAAGAAATGAATCAGACACTTATATTAATTTCATACTGTTTGGCCTATGTCTCAAGCACATTACTAGCTAGCTCTTTCATCTTAATTCAGCCCATTTCTAGTATTCTATCTGCCATGGGGCCCGGCCTGTGGCTCACCTGGATTCCTTAAGTGGTTCTTCCTCGGGGGTCAGATGGAGACTGATTAACTCCACCTTCCTTTTACCTGTCTGTCCTCTGATCCTCCACCCACTTCTATGGTGCTCCACATAGGCCAAACCAGTTACTTTATTTACAGCATACAGAGAACATTTCCACCACATGATTTAAGGCTAATTTAATTAGATAAAAGCTTCTGTTTCAGAGTTTATCTCCCTCAGTAATTGAAAAATAAAATAAATAACATTTATCCATCCATCCATTCATGCATGATGGCTGATGAGCTTGTGATCCTCCTGCCCCAACTGCCTTTTCTTAAAAGGATGATATGCAACTGACCCAATGGCTCTGAAAATTTATTTGTTTGGACATTATTGCCTACTTGGTCATTGTCTTAGTTTCTTTTCCTGTTTCTATGATAAGATACCTGACAAAAGTGACTTAAGGGAGAAAGAATTTATTCTTGTCCACAGTTTAGGGGCACAGTCCATCATGGTGGGGAATTCAGGGCTGTGGGAACGAGAAGCAGCAGGACATATCACATCCACAGTCAAGAACAAGGAGCAGTACATGCCAAGCTGACTCCATTTTTATACAGTCCTGGATTCCTTACTTTGAGAAATGTGCCACCCACAGTGGGTAGATTCTCCCACATCAGTTGTTCCTCACAGATGTTCTTAGAGTCCTCCTAGGTAATTGTAGATCTCATCAAGTTGACAGTTATTACTAACCACCACAGATGACTTTTTTAATACAGGAGATTTTATTTTATTATTTCCTACAGTACAAATGGACTACACTTATTTAAGCCATAATCTCTTTTATTTATTATGCTGTGTAAGTGTGGTTCCCATTGAGGCCAGAAGAAGATTTCACATCCCCTGGAGCTAGAACTGCAGATGGCTGTGAGCCACCTGACATGCTGGTGCTGGGAACAGAACTCAGGTCCTCTGGATGAATACCTTATGTTCTTAACTGATGAGTCATCCCTTCACCCCCCACAATCTGCTTTTAAGTACAACTTAAATAAAACAGAAACCTAAAAACGCTTGTATTTTGTGTCCCTGTAGAGCTTGAGTGTGCATTGAGCTATATGACTTAACATTTTGACATTTATACATAATAAACAGTTCCTATTCATGATTTTTTCTGGAGTCCATTTATAATTTTCCAAAGTAAGTGTGGGACCCTGTAGAAGTTTGAATACTAAGCTTTTCGGTTAAGATACTTTAAATTACAGACATAAGTCCCTAAATGATAGGAGAAAATTTTGAGAAATGTATCAGGCAAATTCATTGTATGAACCCCAATAGATGTACTTTCACAAACCTAGATGGTATAGGTTAGTTAGTTGACATAGAATTATGATGTAATGAATGTGAAGCTGCTGTCTTGTAGGTAATGACATACTGTTTTATATAGTAAACCTTTTTTAGATAACTGGAAGTACATTTAGAAATAATAAAGTTGGGGCTGGAGAGATGGCTCAGCAGTTAAGAGCACCATCTGCTCTTCCAGAGGACCTGGGTTCGATTCCCAGCACCCACATGGGAGCTAACAACTGTCTGTAGTTCCAGTTCCAGGCAAACACCAAGGCAAATAAATAAATAAATAAAGTTTTTTGTTTTTTTTTTAAAAAAAGAAATGATAAAGCATATAGAATGATAAGCACATAAACTTGTAACATGGATGTGATTATCAGCATTTTGTACTGTATATAGTTTTGTATACCATACTTTTCTACTGGCTGAACAGTCCACCAACATGTATAATACATTGAAGTATGAAATTAGGATGATTGCAATAGTAATTTTTCTACTGTTATAATCCTACTGGGTTATCTTATATATACAAATCATTGGTGACAAAACACCATTATATGGCACATGTCTGTCTGTTTTGGGTTATTAAACTGAGGCTGAAGAAGTCAGTTCTGAGGAGGATATCAAGTAGTAGTAGCCAAAGTCACTCTCTAACCGTGGTGATTTTATATCTGCTCTTAACTGAGGGTGATACTTTTTTCTTCTCATATCTAAGGTTTTGTTGTTGTTGTTTGTTTTGTTTTGTGTGAATGAAGAGTGTATAGTGTTAATAGAGGCCATGAGAAAGACCTGGAGGAGAAAGCTGAGCAGCCTTGATTTGAACAGGTAGCCTGAAAAGAGAGCTGTATGCATTTAGTATAGGAGTTGTAAGCTTGAATTTTAAAATCTATCCTGTTTCTGTACATATACTTTGAAATAAAAAGAGCTAATTCTGTTTTATTTACTTTAGCTAGAGCATATTTATAAAACTTGCTCAAAATAAAGAAGCCCAGTTTATGGTTCTATCAGTGTTTTATTAACATTTCCTAGACCAAATCTAGAAGCAGTTTTGCACTGATATTCAAAACAGATGGAGTTTTAATTATTAATCTTTTGGAATTAATGAATTTCATTATAAAGCAGGTACTCTCTCCTTACTCCACCCTACTTCTCTATCTAGTTGCTTTAATTGTGACTTTCTGGCTTATTCCAAATATCCAGATTGGACAAGAGGTAAGTAAACTGTTAGATATTAACTCTTAAATCCTTCAGTTTTTTAGATAAAAGATTCAGTGGTGCATTTTGAATAAGATACTGATTTTTATGAGGCAGGGCTTTGCTGTATTGCACAGGGTGACCTCAAATTCTGTCTTTGTGCCTCAGCCTCCTGAGTGCTGAGATTACATGTGCGTCCTCATTCCTTGCTCAGAGTCAAAGATTTTATGTAGGTCTGTAGTGTTGGGCTGATGAAATGAGTGAACACTGTTATTTTCAATCAGTTTTAAGACTTGGTATATGAGTGTGGTATATGTGATGTATACACATGTGTTTGTGCACATGTGGGGGAAGTCAGAGGAGGAAAGCAGGTGTGCTGCTGTATTGTCTTAGACAGGGCCTTCCGCTGAAACCTGACTAGTAGCCTGCAGCCCTGCCACAGCCTGGCCTTACAGGTGTGCATGTGACCTCTCTCATCTCTTGATGTGAGTGCTGGGATTGGAACTTAGGTCTTCCTGCTTGCACAGCAAAGCTTCTTACCTTGTAAACTTCCTCTCCAGCCTGCAGAGGATTATGTTCTATAGTGACAAAGTAGATGACTTTAAACAAACATTTCTTTTCAGCTTTTAAACTGTAGTACAAAGCTGGAGATATGGCTTAGGGGTTAAGAGCACTATCTATTCTTCCAGAGGACCTGGGTTCAATTCCCAGCACCTACATGACAGCTCACACCTGTCTGTAACTCCAGTTCCTAGGGATCTGATACCCTCACACAGATATACATGGAAGCAAAACACCAACACATATAACATAAATACATAATTTTAAAGAGATTAAGCTGTGGTGCCATTTTAGTTTCTTAGCATCTGACTCACATCAGATCATTTTGTGTCTGGCTACAATTAGGGTCCAGATTTCCACATAGACTGCATCTGGGCCCTGTGCAATCCTGTCTGGAAATCCTTGAATTGATTGAATAGGCCCTTTGTCACCAAGCTAAGTTAGGGTTTCTTTTCTAGTTTTAGCCAAATTTGGCTTCTGTATAAAGTGAGGCCATGGCCCCAAACTAGCTGAGTGGATGGGTTGTCCATTTTGATAGTTCTTGACTTTTTCCCCCATTGATATATTGAGCTAGAAGCTGGCTGTGCTTCAAGCAGTGTTTATTTTTGGTAATAGCTGCTGTCCTTCCTCTCACTCTTCCATTTGAACACAGGGCTTGCTTTACCATGGAGCTACACTCTCAGCCTTCTTAGCTATATTTACTGCTGCCTGTAAATTGTGCCTCATTTGTCGCAGAGATAAAAAACAACTGAGCATATTCTATGTGGAATATTCCCTTTCCAGGTTAGAGTTTACTAGCAAGCTTTGCCACATGCATTTCTTCGATATAGCTAACTGTGAAGGGAGATCACTGAGTGCCTTCATAAATTGTACGCACCTAAATCTAGTTCCTGTCCAGAATAGCTTATTGTCATACACTTTTCATTTAAAGATTTAAAAAATTGTGGTAGTAGTAGTAGTAGTAGTATGTGTGTGTGTGTGTGTGTGTGTGTGTGTGAGTGCATGCATGTATTGACATCTGCATGTTTGTCTGTATTCCACCTGAATGCCTGGTACATTAAGAGGCCAGAAGAAGGTGCTGGATCCCCTTGGACTATACTTAACAGATGTTTCAGTGTGTATGCTGAGAATTAAAGCTGGGTCCTCTGTGAGAGCAGCCAGTGCTCTTAAAAGATCTTCACATTTTGCTGTATTGAGTAAAAATAGTGCTTAATATTTGATGACATTTGGTTGTGGTACATTCTACATATTTTTTTAGTGTAGAGATGGATAATTGGTTTCAAGACCATGTTTCTTTTGTGGGTGCTGCAACAGGAAGTACAAATAATACCTTTGTAACTATATATTAAACTGAGTATTCCTGTTAATGGTGAATGTCAGTAGTTCTCTAGTATCTTTAACTTTTCATCCAAAAACATTAGTGAATTTAGTAACGATTATATATATATGTATATACATATACATATATATATATCTTTGTATCACAGACTGTGGTGGAACTTACTATGTAGGCAAGGTAGTTCTTGAACTTGGAACAGTCCTCCTGTTTTAACTTCCTAAGTACTGGGCATACAGTTCACCTTTTTTTTTTTTTTTTCCTAATGTTAAGTATAGGAAAGGCCATTTTATACTCTTACTTTTTCTCCCCCATATTTAGTTTTTTTCTTATAGGATCATTATAACAAGAAATGAATATACTTCCTTAGAGTCATCTACTCTAGAAATTATTTCTGTTTATTTTCTTCTTCAAAATAGACTTTTTAGAGTTTCTATTATTTGCCAAATCACCTATCTTTAGCTCGTGTTACTATCTCTTTGCTTTGGAATCTTGGCACTTTATACCAGTTGCCTTTCAGCATTATTTGCAGGCTGAAAATTCCCAAGTTTCATAGTTTCCTTTCATGTGAAAGGCCTACACCTACTGACACTTCTTGAGTTATTTGATTTTCGCTTGCATATTTTGTCTGCCTCTTGTTAAGAAATGGTTTTGTATAAAATGGACACAGGTAGTATTTTTTTCAGTATGTGTTTCCAGCATGTTTTCTGTTAAAGGCCGCTGTTGCAGTTGACCTTTCTAACTATCAGCACGCTGGCATGTTACTCTTCAGGAAGCAGTATGTAATGACTACCAGATCTCTTTCTGCCTCTCTCTTATTTCATGAGTCTAGTCATTCTTTCTCATTAGAATTTCAGATTGGATGTAGATTTACTTTTGTTCTCTGTATAAGAATCTCTGCTGGACATCTGGCTCACTTGTTTCCACCTTCATTCTTCTTAGGAGCCAGTTGCTCCTAAGGCCATTGGCCCTGTAACATACGAAGAGTCATGGAAGCATAGTATACTTTATATGGATCTCTGTGTACTGCTGTGTGGTATTTTTAGTCTTTATAATAGTGAGCAAGAAGAGATTAAAAAGAGTGTTATCTGTCCTATCAGAACGATTCCTGTCACAGTAAACGTCTAGGGTTGTTACTCAGAAAGTACTTGACAGTGTCAGATGAAAGACAGGTTGTTAGCTCAGCCTACAAACAAGAAGGGACTTTGCATAAGAAGTGCAAATGACCCTGCCAACGTGAAGCTTGTGGAATTCCAAACATTCAAAGCCCCAGGTTATGGACCAGAAAATTGTAACCTCATAGTTTAATTTTAATTTGTAACGCTGGCAACTCTGTTTTGTGAAAAGTGGTTTTTATAAAGTAGTCTTTTCTATGTAGTAATCCTTTCTCATTTGTTATTTGGCTTTATTAGAATTTCAGTTACAATGTAGATTTACTTATGTACTTTGTATATTCTTTAGAATCTGTGCTGGACATCTGGTCTGTAGTATATATAGACCCTTTCTTGGGTCACATCACATGTAAAAGTAGGGCATCAAAGGAAGGATTTAAGTGTAAGCTATAAATCTTTCCAGAATTTATTTATTTGTATGTGTATATATATACATACACACACACACACACACACACACACACACACACAAACTTCAGAGAGGTTTATTTATTCTTTATGAGGACATTTATTCTAGTACCAAAAATATTTGAGCAACTCATAGAATTTAACTTAAATAACTATGCAACTATGAATACTCATGAGCTATTGGGGAAGGCAGATTCCTTCAAGGAATTATGTACATTCTTTCCTTCTTATTTTAGCTGCATTATCACCTACTCTAGCCTCAGTAGTAGTATATCCTCTCTTAATTTGAAGCACAATTGAAAAGCATAGCTTATCAAAGTAGGGTGGGGAAATGCTGTGGGATGCTAAGTCACAAACTTTTTTTTTTAAATACAAAACATTTTAGGAAGCTGTGTAGATTGTCTTTCAGTCTCATCAAAGATCAGATTATGAGTTCTTTTCTTCTGTGATAATTTTCAGGAACTTTATTGTGTATTGTGTGTTGTGTGTGTACTATGTGTTTCTGTCTGTCGGTGGTCCTAGAGATTGAACCCAGGTTTTTTTGTTCATGCCAAGAGCACTCGACTGCTAAGCTCATCCTATGCACTTGATAGTTTGAGAGAAAAATGTATTATCCATTAAATTAGTTTTAATTAGTTTAAGTTAATGCTTGCTTGTATTGCCAATTTGTTTCTTTGTACATATTTCTCCAGCTTTTTTAAACTGTTGACCTTTGCCAGGTCTGACATTGACCTGCCATCCTCATTATAAAACTTCAGTCATTTGTTTTTTATTCTAGCTAATCTATACAAATATTAGGTGATACTTATTTATAGGCATACTGAAATAATAGTTTGTTGGGGCTTTGTTTTGTTTTGTTCCTATAGCACATAACACTCATTATAGAAAATAACACTTCTATCAAGATTTTTGCTACTTGTGTTTCTAGTTGTATGAGCCTCCTGTAACACAGAAATTATGTCTTGCTAAAACCTTGTTTTATCAGTTTCTTACATGATGCTATCTATCTAATAGTTGATTTTTAAAAGTATTTTCAGTGGGTTGAATGAATGGAGAATTTCTCAATTTCCAGCTCATATTTCAGAGTCCAGAGTGCTAGCCATTACACCATGGAACCTCATACAGCACACATTTCAAAGGCATTTTCTGCATGGGATCGTTGAAATTTTTTGAAAACAAAACAAAACAAAAAAACCCCAGAATTATTTGTTTAGTTTATGTTTAGAAAATGACCTAAATATGTGGTAGATTAAATAAGCTCTGATGCTGTATTGGGTCCTAAAATTATGGCTGATTTGAAATCTTGTAAGAGAAAGTTGCAAGGAAATATCAGTGCTGTATTTTTAGAGGCTGTAGAATAAAGTCTGTGGAAAGGCATTTGATAGGCTTTTAAATTGATAATCAGGTACTGTTACATCAAAGAAAGACTGAAAAATAATTTTTCTTTAAGAGTGCTACATTAAATATATCATAGTAGATATGCTTTTTCTATAGCAAATGTTTTTAATTTACTAAGAAGGAATATGGTAGGATCTTCCTAATGCCAGTTTATAAATGTATATGCATATATTATAACCAATACTATATATACTATAATATGTATTAGTATGTTATCATAACATAATAATACTCTAGTGATTGTATAACATATATATCATAATCAATAATGTCCTAGTGATTATAGCATATAATATATGTATTTTCTAATTATTTTTCTTTTAAATGAATAGTTTAGAATTACTCTTTTTTTATATTTTTAAAAATTTATTCTCCTCTCTTATAGTAGTACATCTTGACCACAGTTTCCCTCCCCTACCTCCACTCTCTCAGTTCCCTTCATAACCTCTCTTCTTCCCCAGATCCACTTCTCTTCCTCTTCAGAAAAGATCAAGTCTCCCAGGAATATCAACCAAACACAGAATAACAAGTTATGATAAGGACTAGGCACAAACCTCAGGCTGGCTGAGGCCAGAGCAGGCAAAAAAGAGTCAGAAGCAGTGCCACAAAAACCCTAAGCTAAACAACCACAACATTTATGCGGAGGACCTAGTGTAGACCCATGCAGACTTTGTCATTGCCACTGCCATGGGTTTGAGCCCCTATAAGTCCTGCTTAATTGATTCTGTGGGCCGGGTTCTCCTGGTGTTCTCTGTCCCCTCTGGTTCCTACAATCCTTCCTCCCCATCTTTGGTAAGGTTTTCTGAGCGCCATCTGTTTCGCTGTAGGTCTCTGCATTTCTCCTATCAGTTGCTGGATGAAGTCTCTGTAATGATAACTGGGCTAGGGCACTGATCTGTGAGTATAGCAGAATATCATTAGAAATCATTTCATTGACTTTTTTTTTTTTCCAGTTTTGTTTGGTTCTATTCTAGGTCTCTGACTACCCAGCCTTCAGTATTTGGCCATCCAGGCAGTATCTGGCTTGGGCTTCCTCTGTGGTTTGGGCTTCAAGTTAGACTAGTTGTTGGTTGGCCACTCCCACAAGTTTTGGGCCACCATTATCCCAGTATATCTTGCAGGCAGGACAAAATTGTAGGTCATTTTGTGTCAGGGTTGGTGCTCCGGTGTCTTTAATGGAAGCCTTGCCTTGTTACAGAGGATGGCTGGTTTGTTCAGGCTCTGAGTCCCCCATTTCTAGGAGTCCTTGCTAGGGGAACTCTTGTAAGTAGTTTCACACTGCACTAGGTTTTCACATCCCCTCTTCAATGCCCCTTAATATCAATCATCTTTCCCAACACTCTCTCTACCACCCACCCTCTCATCTGATGCCTCCTGTTCTCATCTCCACCTGCCTCCAATCCACCCATAAAATCTATTTCCTCTTTTCATGGAGATCCATGCTTCTACCCTTGAGCCTTCCTTGTCATTTTTTACTCTCTGGTCTGTGGATTGTAGAATGATTATTCTTTACTTAATAGCTAATAATCACTTATAAGTGAGTATATACCATATTTGTCTTTCTGTGTCAGAGTTATCTCAAGATGATTTTAGGTCTATCTTGTTTGCCTGTACATTTTATCATGTAATTTTTTTTTTAACAGCTGAGTAATACTCCTGTGTAAATGTACCACATTTTGTTTTCCATTCTTCGGTTGAGGGGCATCTAGGTTGTTTCCAGCTTCTGGCTATTATTAATAAAGCTGCTGTGAACGTAGTTGAGCAAGTGTCCTTGTGGTAGGATGGAGTGGCCTTTGGGTATATACCCAAGTGATATACCTGACCTTGAAATAGATCCATCACCATTTTTGTGAGGAATAGCTACATTGATTTTCATAGTGACTGTAAACGCTTGCATTCCCACCAGCAGTGGAGGAGTGTTCCCCTTGCTCCACATCTTTGCCAGAACTTGTGATTTTGATCTTATCCATTCTGACAGGTATAAGGTGAAATCTTAAAGCAGTTTTGGTTTGCATTTCCCTGATAGCTATGGATGTTGGATATTTCTTTAAATGTCTGTTTGTTTGTTTAGTCATTTGACATTTCTCTATGAGAATTCTGTTTAGTTCTGTACTTCATATTTTAATTGAATTATTTTGTTTATTGATGTCTAGTTTATTCAGTTATTTATATATTTTACATATTATATTTTTACATACTTAAATATTAGCCCTCTGTCAGATGTGGAGTTGGTGAAAATCTTTTCTATTTTGTAGGCTGCTGTTTACATGGTGTCCCAGATTTCCTGAACATTTTGAGTTATGGCTTTTTTAGTTTTACTATTTTCTTTGACTGATATATCTATTTGAGCTACTGAGTCTTCCACTTCAGAGATTCTATCTTCCATCTCTTGAACTCTGTTTGTTATACTTGTATTTGTGGTTCCAGCTTTTTCCTTCAGGTTTTCTCTTTCCATCTTTGCCTCATTTTGTGCCTTTTTTATTGCTTCTATTTCAGCTTTTAGTTCCTGGCATGTTTCTTTCACAGATTTGTTCATCTCTTCCAATTTTTTGTTTGTATTTTCTTCTATTTCTTTAAGGCTTTTTTTCATATCTTCTTTTAGAGCTTCGATGATCATCAAAAAGGAATTTTTGGTGTTGCTTCCTTCTGTTTCCTCTTCATTGCTCACTTCAGGTCTTGTATTTGTAAGATCGCCACTCTCTTCTGGAGTTACCATGTTGTCCTTTGTATTATTATGTAATTTCTTGTACTGACGTTTGCCCATGGCTTCAGTGGTTCACGATTAGATGGGTCCTGGTCAGTTGTGGCACTTGGGTTTGTGTGTCACCTGTCACCTCTCTGGTCAGGGCTTGATTCTGTCTTTCAGAGACCCCTGCAGTTGTTGGTTTGCTCAGTTCGAGGTTGTAGTCTGGAGCCCTGCAAATTCCCTCAGCAGGAGCTGTGGGTGTGGCCAGGGGCACAGTTCAGCTGCCCCTGCTCCAGAGTGCTCTGGGACTCTGCAGAGAGCACCGGGTCTCGGGAGCGGAACCGGAAGCAATGGGAGCTCAACTCTCCCTCCCAGGCCAGGATACAGGCGCTGAGGCCTGCCGATCCCTCCTCACCTCTGGTCAGGGTCCGAATCTGCCCCTCAGAGACCCCTGCAGTTGTTTCGCTCAGTTCGCTCAGTTCAAGGTTGTAGTCTGGAGCCCTACAGATTCCCTCAGCAGGCGCAGTGGGTGTGGCCAGGTGCACAGTTCAGCTGCCCCTGCTCCAGAGTGTGCTGGGACTCTGCAGAGAGCACCCGGTCTCGGGCTAGGCTGCTGTTTTGTACAGAGAAAGTGGACAAGTCATGTCTTGTCCTGATTTTAGTGGAATTGTTTGAATTTTTCTCTATTTAAGTTGATGTTGGCTTTTGGGTTTCTGTAAACTGTCTTAATTATGTTTAGGTATATCCCTTGTACCCCAAATCTCTCCAATACTTTTATCATGGTGGGGTGTTGGATTTTGTCAAAGGCTTCATTTGCATCTAATAAGATGATCATATCTTTCAGTTTGTTTATATGGTGAATTATGTTTATTGATTTGCATATGTTGTACCATCCCTGCATCTCTGGGATGAAGCCTACTGAGTACATCGTGGTGGATGATCTTTTTGATGTATTCTTGGATTCCGTTTGCAAGTATTTTATTCAGTTTATTTATTTATGCATTTATTTTTGCATATATATTTACATATATATTTGCTCAGAAGGGAAATTGGTTGCAATTCCCTTTGTTGGGTGTTTATGTGGTTTGGATATTAGGGTAAGTGTGACCCCAGAAAATGAACTGGACAATGTTCTTTATGTTTCTGTTTTGTAAAATAATTTCAGAAGTTATCATTAATTTTTTTTCTTTTTTGAAAGTCTGGTCGAATTCTGCACTGAAGCCATCTGGCCCTGGACTTTTTTTATTTGGAAGACTTTAATAACTTTTTCTACCTCACTAGTGTTTATTATCTATTTAAATTGCTTATCTAATCTTGATTTAAGTTTAGTAAGTGGTATGTAGTGAAAAAATTATCCATTTCTTTTAAATTATCCAATTTAAAGTATTACCTTATTCTTTGTATTTTCTCAGTGTCTCTTGTCATGTCCCCCTTTGTATTTCTAATTTTCTTAATTTGAATATTTTTTTTCCTCTGCCTTTTAGTTAATTTGTATAAAAGTTTGTCAATCATATTGATTTGCATAAAGAAACAGTTCCTTGAATCTTTGCATTTTTTTAAATTTTAATGATTTTAACCCTAAGTTTAATTTTTTTTCTTGACATCTTCTTGTAGGTATGATTTCTTCTTTTTGTTTCTATAACTTTCAGGTATGCCTGTTAAGTTGCTACTACATGATATCTTCTGTTTCCTTTTTTTAATATTTATTTTTTATTTTATGTGAATTGGTGTTTTGCCTGCAGATATAACTGGGTAAGGGTGTCAGATCTTGGAATTACAGACAGTTTTTAGCTGCCATGTGGATGCTGGGAGTCGAACTCAGGTCCTCTGGAAGAACAGTCAGTGCTCTTACCACTGAGCCGTCTCAGCCAGCAAAAACTTTTATTTATTTATTTGTCTTGGTGTTTGCCTGGAACTGGGAACTGGAACTACAGACAGTTGTGAGCTGCCATATAGGTATTGAAAATTGAACCCCTGTCCTCTGGAAGAGCAGTCAGTGCTCTTAACTGCTCAGCCATCTCTCTAGCCCCCTGTTTCTTTATGTAGAAACTTAGTGCTATGAACTTGCCTGTTAGAACCTCTTTCATTCTGTCCCATGTTATAAGAAATTTTTGGGCCATCTAGGCCAAGATTGGGACCGGCAGACCCACAGTCTCATAGAAACACAGAGGCTTATATTATTTACATGCTGTTTGGCCTATGGCTCAGGCTTATTGCTAGCTAGCTTTTGCATTTTAAGATTTTCAATTAATCTGTTTTACCATGTGGCTCGTGGCTTACCTGTACTCCATTATATATTGTTTCTTTAGCGGATAGGTCACATCTCTCTTGACTCTGCTCTCCTTTCCCTGTATCTATGCTTGGATTTCCCATCTGCTTCTCAGCTGCTCTGTCACAGGCCACAACAATTCCCTTATTATCCAATGGTATTCACTGCGTATACAAAGAAACCCTACATTAGTCCCATAAGTTTGTGTGTACAGTGTATTCATTTTTAGTGAATTCTAGAAAGTTTTTAATTTCTTTCTCTTTCTTTTGTGACCCATTTTTCATTCAGTAGGTAGTTGTTCAATTTCCATGCTGTTGTTTCTTTTGTAGTTAATATTTGGCTTTCATCTGTGGTGGTCTAATGGTATGCAGAGGGTTATTTTAGTATCTGTTGAGACTTGCTTTGTGTTCAAGTATGTGGTCAATATTTGATAAAGTGCCATGAGGTGCAAAAAAAGAAGTGATTTTTTTTGTGTGTGTATTTGTGTGAAATGGTCTCTAAATATCCACTGAGTCCATTTGGCTTATAATGTCTATTTGCTCCAATATTTTCTGTTTAGTTTTTGTCTAGATTACCTATCCATTGATGAGAATGCAGTATTGAAAAATCTCCTGCTATCAGTGTGTGAGGGTCAGTGTGTCATTTAAGCTGTTGTGGCCTCTTCTTCTTTAGGTTAGGTAATTTGTTCCCAAAATTTTGTTGAATTTTCTCCAGTTTGGGTTTTCTTTATTGATTCTACATCCACTGTCAAGTCTTGAATTGTTTTATTCATTTCTTCCCACCACTTGTGTTTTCATAGATTTTTTTTTTTGAGGGATTTATTCATTTCTTCTGTAAGGACCTCTATTGTATTAGTAAAGGCTGTTAAAAGGTCTTTTTCTTGTGCGCTTCAGCTGTTGGAATACTCAGGGCCTGCTGTGGTAGCATTGCTGGCTCTAGTGAACGAGTTGTTCTGCCTGTTAGTGATTGCACTTTTATGCTGCTGGTATGTAGACATCTGGGTTTGGGAAGATTGCAGTTCTTGGTGCTGATATCTGGTCTTGTCTTTGTTGGGTGCGCGTTTTGTTTCTTGGTTTCTGTTTCCGCTGGATTTTAGGAGAGGGTGATGGTTCTATGTTACTTCTTAGGAAAATCTTTCTGGGTCCTTATAGGTCAACACTGGGGTTCCAGCTAAAATATGTTTCTGGGTCTTAGGACTTATTAGTAATGGGAATGGCCTGGGGTGGGGTGAGGTGGAGGAGCTTCACAAGAAGGAGGAAAGCTGAGTGTTCCAGCAGGATTTGCTCAGTTAGTACCCTGGAATGGGGCAAAGAGTGAGGAGAGACCACAGCAGAAGGTCTGCTACAGAGCTGGGGATGAGACTAGGGTATTGAATTTGGAAGAATGGAGGAATAGGTGAAAATTTGCTGTTAGCCTGATGGCTATCATGGTCAGAGAGGCTTGTGGGTTCCCTGGTAGAGTCTGCTAGTATTGGGGGCTGGTACAAAGCAACATGTGTTCATTGCAATGAGTCATTGGTTCAAGGCCTCTGGCATACCATCATCACTGGATCCTCACCAAAACTCCTTTTGGACGTCTTGCTGTTGCCTCAAGTTATGTAGATTCTGTAGTTATCTTTCTGCCGGACCAATCGCTTCACAAAGTCCAGCAGGTCATAGATGGGTAGATGTTGGGTGGGCCAACCTAAGGCCCAGGGTATGGGTCTTTGTAGTAGCTGAGTTGGTCTGTCTGGGCTTCTGGGACTACCCCCACTCAGGTGTGGGGCAGGGCCAGCTCTCAGATCCCTGTCATCCATCTGGGCCAGCTAGCTTACATCTGTGGTGAATAGTTGGGTCATCCCTTCCAGGCCTTACAAATTTTTAAACTACATCTATGTGTTGTGTATGTATATGCTTGAGTGCTTCTGAGAAAAGTTTTTGGGATCAGTTCTGTCTTTCTACCATGTGTGTCGTGGAGAATTGAACTCAGGTTGTCGGGCTTGAACACAGGCCATCTCACTGGCCGGAATTTTGATTCTTTAGTGCTATACTTTTACATTTTGGATACATTGTAATTGTAAACAAGGAGTTGGTTTCACATATGAGCATGTGGCTTCTGTTTTATTAAATTAGGCACAAGACATTTTGTCCTAGGCACAAGAGCTACTTTAGAAACAGTTTTAAAAGTTTGGATCTTAGTTACTCTATAAATCTAATGCCCAAGAAATCTAGAATTATAAATGTAAGGTGCTTGTGTAGACCCTACATGTATTTGGAGCTGCTCTGTAAATTCTCATCTATAGTAGGGATCTGTGTAATGTAAGAAGACTTTTCCAGATAACTGAGAGTTATTTCTGAGCAGTCTTCCCTATACATTCTTTGTTTTGTTCTTTTACTATAGGGTCTCACAGAGCCTAGGGTGATCTTGAACTTGGTTTACCATAGAGGGTGATCTTAAACTTTCATCTTTTTTTCTCTCCTATCTCCAAGTGCTGGAATTACAGTCCTATGCTACGAAGCCCTGTTTTCCCCAGGTTTTAACACATTTTTTTTTCTTCTGTGTACCTTCTATGTTTGTGGATCTAAAGTTAAAATTATGCTTAGTCATATTTGCCATGTAGATGCATGGCTGTCTCATTTACTGAATTGCTTCTTTAGAGATTGCTTTATTATAGTGATCTCTAGGGCTTTCTATTTGGAAAAACTTGAAGGCTGTAATATTTTCTGATTTCTGAGTTATCAATCGAGACAATTTCCCTGTATTTATTGATTACTTACAGACTTTTTTCTTGAACTATTTAAATTTTTTTCATTCTTAAATAAATCACAGAGAAAGACAGTGCTCTCTAGCTAAGCTGTTATTTCTGATATAGAGAATGGCAGTGTGGCATGGTAGTATTGTGCCATAAGATAATGTTGTCATTTAATGAGAGCTTTGAAGGGCAAGAATCCTGTGAGTACCCTAGAAGGAAAGGGACTAAGACTGAGATAGTCACTATATTGGGAGTGAAATTAGAGAGACCTCATGGATGTTCCCTTAATCTTTAACTGTATCGATCTTGCATTCGTAGACAGGTTGGCTTTGACTATAGTTGACCTTTAAGGAAAGTTGAATATTTCAAGCTTCTTGTTCATTATATTGAACCTCTGCAAAGTTTTGTGAACCAATATTATCTTTTTTGGACGATGAGCATGTTTTTGAGAGCATTTAGAAGCTTCTGGCATCATTAAGATAAAAAACTTTTGTTTTATCTATTGCTCATCTGCTGTGTTATCTTGGGTAGATTAAATTTATATGATAAGAAATCTCATAGTTAAGACTGGGATACATATTTTCAAAATACAGAGACATAACTTTCCATGCTTTTTTTTTCTTGTAATTTCTAAAATAAAACCTAAAATTTAAAATAATTTGAATTTTTGATATTGTCCGATGCTGGACTTTACCTCCCTAGTAGCTAGGGTTAAAGATGTATGTTTAATGAGGTTCTGGGAATTGAAACTAGGCTTCATGTATGCTAGGCAAGCACTGTACCAATGAACCTGCATCTCCAAACCCCAGATTGTGAATTGTTAAAGACAAATTATATAATTTCTGCCCCTACTTCCTTCTAAAATGACTGAAATTTCAGGTTACGCTAATCGAGGCAGTGCCTTTGGTGGTCTTAGACTAAAGACTCACTGTGGATCAGTCTTTGTCCAGGAAGACACAGATTGGGTCAGAACAGATCTTTCTGTTCAGAGACTTTGTAGTTCTGACAGTGTCATGACTGCCTGGTAGGCTTAAGTTTTTTTTTTTTTTTTTTTCCTTTCCCTGTGTCTTAAAAACAATTAAAAGTAAGTAATGCATAGCCTTTTAGGATTATTATCACCTTGTTTTCACTGATCTTCAAAATTATTTCTCTTTTAAAAATTTGTCTTTTCTTTCCCTTTTTTTAATTTAAAAAATTCTCCCCCATATTTATCACTGTTCCTTCTCTCTTCTCTCCTTTCAGTACCCCCTCAGTCTTTCTCTGCCTTTCCTCCATATCCCCATCCACTCCCCAATTAGGGCAAGGAGTCCTAAGGTGGGTCAGTTCAGTCTCACATATCCAGTTGATGTAGGTCCTATTTCCTCATTCCAGTATAATGCCTGAGTTAGGTGTTCTTCTGTAGGGAATGGGCTCCCAGATGCCAGTTCATGCACCAGGATCCAACTGCAAGAGGTTCCACAAATTGCCCATGCCATTTGACAATCATCTAACTTTGGAGGGCTTAAGTCCTTTCCATGAAGGTTCCTCAGTGGTTATTTTAGAGTCAGTGAGCTCCCAATAGCTCTGGTCAGCCATCTCTGTGGGTCTTCTCCTCATGATCCTGATCCCTTTGCTCACATACTCTCACTCCTCTCTCTCTCTCTTCAGCTGGACCAGAAGCTCTACCTGGTGCTTAGCTGTGATCTCTGCTTCTGTCTCTATCCATTGCTGGATGAAGGTTCTATAATGACAATTAGGGTGGTCATTCATTTGATTATAGGGGAAGTCCTGTTTAGGTACCCTTTCTACTATTGCTTGGAGCCCTAGCCAGGGATATCTTGTGGGTTCTTGGAGGTTTCCTTAACAGCTGGTTTCTTTCTAATCCCACAGTAGCTCCCTCTGTCAAGATATCCATTTCTTTTTTCTTCCTTTCTGTTACTCTTCTCACTCAACCATCTCCTTCTTTCATGATTTGTTTTCCCCTTGCTCGCTTCCTGTTTTAACCCCAACTTACTCAGATCTTCTCTATTTCCCCTTTTCAGGGAGATCCCTGGATGTCCCTTTAAGTTCCTTTTGTTACCTAGCTGTTCAAGGGTTCTGGCTTGCATCCTGGATATTATTTGCTTTATGTCTAAAACCTACTTGTGAGTGAGTACATACTATGTCTTTTTCTGGGCCTGTGTTACCTGAATCAGAATGAAATTCTTCACATCCATCCATTTGCCTGCAAATTATAGGATGTCTTCTTCTTTTTTATTCTGCTGAGTAGTACTCCATTGTATAAATTTGTTACCACAAATTGACTACAATTTGTTAGTTTACTCTTCAGTTGAAGGGCATCTAGGTTGTTTCCAGGTTCTTGCTATTACAAATAATGCAGCTGTGAACACAGTTGAGCTAATGCCCTTGGGGTAAGAATGTGTGTCTTTTGGGTATATGCCCAAGAGTGGTATTGCTGGATCCTTGTGGAGATTGATTCCCAGTTTTCTGAGAAATGGCCATACTGTTTTTCAATGTGGCTGTACAAGCTTACACTCCCACCAACAATGGAGGAGTGTTCCCCTTCCTCCACATCCCCTCCAGAATAGGCTGTCATCTGTGTTTGTGATCTTAGCCATTCTGACAGGTGTAAGATGGTATCTCAGAGGTGTTTTAATTTGCATTTCTTTGATGACTAAAGATGTTGAGCAATTCTTTAAGTGCTTTTCAGCCATTTGTAATTCTTCTGTTGAGAATTCCCTTTTTAGTTCTGAAATCCATCTTTTAATTGGGTTATTAGGATTTTTGGCCTCTAGTCTGTTGAGTTCTCTCGAGGTTGTCATTTTGTCATATTGACCATGTCCTTTGCCTTACAGAAGCTTCTCAATTTCAGGAGATGCTTTTTATTAATTGTCATGCTTAGTGTCTGTGCTACTGGTGTTATATTTAGGAAGTCTTCTGTGCCACTGTATTCAAGGGTATTTCCCACTTTCTTTTCTATCAAGGTTAATGTAGCTGGGTTTATGTTGAGGTCTTTGATCCATTTGGATTTGAGTTTTGTGCAGAGTGATAGGTTAGGATCTATTTGCATTCTTTTACATACTACCATCCAGTTATGCCAGCACCATTTGTTGAAGATACTATCTTTTTTTCCATTGTATATTTTTGGCCTCTTTGTCAAAAATGACGTCTTTATAGGTATGTGGATTAAGGTTGGGGTCTTCAGTTTGATTTCATTGATCCACAAGTCTGTTTTTATGCTAGTACCAAGCTGTTTTTATTGCTGTAGCTCTATAGTATACCTTAAAGTCAGAAGTGGTGATGTTTTTAAGTTCTGTTATTGAACAGGATTGTTTTGGTAATCATGGTTTTCTTGTTATTTCATATGAAGTTGATTATTGTTTTTTCAATGTCTGTAAAAAATTATGTTGGTATTTTGATGGGGATTGCATTGAATCTGAAGATTGCTTTTGGTAAGATTGCCATTTTTACTATGTTGATTCTACCTATTGAGAAGCATGGGAGGTCTTTCCATTTTCTGCTATCTTCTTCAATATCTTTCTTCAGTGACTTAAAGTTCTTGTCATATAGGTTTGTCACTTCTTTGGTTTGAATTACCCCTAAGATATTTAAATGCTATTTGCAGCTATTATAAAGGTTGCTGTTTACCTGATTTCTTTTTAGCTCTTTAATACTTTGTGTTTAGGAGGGCTATTTTTTTTTTTTAAGTTAATCTTGTACCCTACTATATTGCTGAAGGTGTTTATCAGCTGTTGGAGTTCCCTGTTAGAAGGTTACTTATGATGTATATTGTCATTCATTTGCAAATTGAGATAGTTTAACCTCTTTCTTTTCAATTTGTATCCCCTTAATCTCCTTTTGTTCTCTTATTGCTTTAGCTAAAACTTGGAGACCTATATTGAATAGATAATGGGAGAGAGGACATCCTTTTTTTTTGTTTCTGATTTTAGTGGGATTCCTTTGTTTCCATTTAGTTTGATGTTGGCTGTTGGCTTGCTGTATATTGCCTTTATTATGTTTAGATATTTTCTTTGTATTCCTGATCTCTCCAAGACTTTTATCATGAAGGAATGTTGGATTTTGTTGAAGACTTTTTCACTATCTGAGGAGATGATCATATGTTATGTTATTTTTTTTTTTTTTTTCCTTTCAGGTTGTTTATATGATGGATGACATGCACAGTTTTTCATAAGTTGAATCAACCCTGCATCTCTTGATTATGGTGGATGATGTTTTTGACATGTTCTTGAATTTGGTTTACCAGTATTTTATTGAGTATATTTGCATCAATATTCATGTGGTAGATTCGTCTGTAATTTTCTTTCTTTGTTGCATCTTTGAGTGACATGAGTAGCAGGGTGACTGTAGCCTCATAAAAAGAATTTGGCAGTGTTTCTTCGGTTTCTGTTGTATGGGGCAGTTTGAAGTGTATTGCTATTAGTTCTTCTTTGAATGTCTGAATGTCTGGTAGAATTCTACCCTGAAACCATCTGGCCCTGGCTTTTTTTTTCTTGGTAGACTTTTAACAACAGCTTAAATTTTCTTGAGAATTATAGGTTTACTTAGGTCATTTATGTGGTCTCGATTTAATTTCGGTAAGTGATACCTGTCCACTTTTTTTTTTTTTTTTTTTTTTTTTTTTTTTTTTTTTTTTTTTTTTTTTTTTTTTTTTTTTTTTTTTTTTTTTTTTTTTTTTTTTTTTTTTTTTTTTTTTTTTTTTTTTTTTTTTTTTTTTTTTTTTTTTTTTTTTTAGGTTTTTCAATTTCAATTTAGTGGAGTACAGATTTTTGAAGTATGACCTAATAATTTTCTGTGTTTCCTGAGTGTCTGTTGTTATGCCCCCCCTTTTATTTCTGATTCTGTTAATTTGCATACTCTTTCTGCCTTTTGATTAGTTTGGATAAGGGTTTGTCTAGTTAATTTTCTCAACCAACTCTTTGATTCGTTGATTGATTGTATTTTTTTTTGTTTTAATTTTATTGATTTCACCCTTGAGTTTCATTATTTTCTGACTTCAATTCCTTCTAAGTGAGTTTGCTTCTAATTGTCCTAGGGCTTTCAGCTGTGCTGTTAAATCTCTTGTATGAGATTTCTCTAGGTTTTTCATGTAAGCATTTAGTGCTATGAATTTTTCTTTTAGCACTGCTTTCATTGTGTCCCATAAGTGTGGGTATGTTGTGGATTCATTTTCATTAAATTCTAGGAAGACTCTGATTTCTTTAAATTCTTTCTTGACCCAGAGGTGGTTCAGTTGAGAGATGTTCACTTTCCATGAATTTGTAGACTTTCTGTTGTTTTTATTGTTGTTGGACTCTAACTTTAGTCTATGGTGGTCTTATAACATATAGGAGTTATTCCCATTTTTTTTTTGTATCTATTGATATTTGCTTTATGACAGAGTATGTGGTCAATTTTAGAAAAAGTTTCATTGGGTGCTGAGAAACAGGTATATTACTTTCTGTTTGGGTGGAAAGTTCTGTCTGTATATATTAAGTCCATTTGATTCATAATATCTGTTAGATCCCTTATTTTTCTGTTAAGTTTATGTTTGGTAGACCTATCTATTGGTGAGAGTGTGGTATCGAGGTCTCTCACTATTAATGTGTGGTGTTTGATAAGAGATTTAACCTTTATTAATGTTTCTTTTACATATGTAGGTGCCCTTGTATTGAGGGCATAAATGTTTAGGATTGCAACTTCATTTTGGTGGATTTTTTTTCTGAGATGAGTAATATCCGTCCTGGTCTCTTTTTATTAATTTTAGTTTAAAGTCTATTTCATTAGATATTAAAAGCCTTTTCTCAACCCTTTACTTTGAGCCATTGACTGTCTTTGAAGTTGAGGTGTGTCTCTTGTATGTACCAGAAGGATGGATTCTGTTTTTGTATACATTGTGTTAGATTGTGTCTTTTTATAGGGGAATTGAGTATATTGCTATTAAGGGATATTAATGACCAGTGACTGTTATTTCCTGTTATTTTTGGTGGTAGTATGTGTGTGTTTCTCTACTTTGGGTTTTTCTTCTGTGGGATTATCTATTACTTGTGGTTTCAGGGTATATGTAGCTTCCTTAGGTTTGAGTTTTCCTTCTATTGCTTTCTGTATGGCCAGATTTGTGGATAGGTATTGTTTAAATCTGGTGTTGTTGTGAAATATCTGGTTTACTCCATCTCTAGTGGTTGATAGTTTTGCTGAGTATAGTAGTCTGTGCTGGCAACCATGGTCTTTTAGTGTCTGTATAACATCTGGCCATGACTTTCTAGCTTTCACTGTTCCCATTGAGTAATCTGATGTTATTCTGTTGGGTCTGACTTTATAGATAACTTGGTCTTTTTCCTTTGCAGCTCTTACTTTTCTTTCTTTATTCTGTAGGTTTAGTGGGTTGATTATCTTGGATCATTGCAGGATTTTTCTGTATCTCAGGGAGCTGATTTTGGTGCAATCTGTTCTGGCTATGTCTGTGTTTGAAGGAAGCCTGTTTTGGTCCTATCTGGATTTTTTGGTCCACTTGGAGGCAGTATATCTGTGTCACAGTGACGCCTTTTAATCCAGTAGGTGCTGACACACTGTGAGTCTCAGGTGGCTGTGCTTCATCCACTAGGTGCTGAGAAACTGAGCGTCTTAGGTAGCTGCTCTTGATCTAATAGCAACTGAGGAACTTTCTTAGTATGATGGGTGCAGAGGATCTGTGCATTTCTGGTTGCCATTGAGGTCATCTGTTGATGTGGTGGGTTTGGGGACAGGGTAGAGTTTTGTAGCTGGGGGTGTTTAGTGAACTGAATTTTACTGGGGCTTCTGGCCAGTAGGGGTTTTCCCTGCTGGCCTAGATTTAGGTCAGAGATGAGGGCAGTATAGAGTTACAAGGATTATGTCCCAGGGCCAGGGTCCTGGAGACTGGGATCTCTGCCTGGGCTGGTCGAAGTGTCAGTCACCTCTTAGTCTCATGGGTGCAGAGCCCTCAAAATTATTTCTACCTGTAGACAAATTAAAGTAAGAGCTTGGTCTCTGAGGAACTGAAATTTGTTCTCAGAAAACGAATTTATGAAATACTTATGAGTAATCTATTCATGAACAAGTTTTGAAATACGTATGAATTCAGGACTTAAGTCCTATATGAGATCTTGCCTTTATAGCCTGTATGACAGTCAATAAGTAACTTGTGAATGAAATCTACTGCTGTTTATTGAATAAGGGTGAATGATTATCTTTGTCTTTTGTACACGTGGTGCTGGGGATTGAACTCAGGGTCTTAGACAGACTGATCATTGATTCTACTACTGCCTTGACCTTTCTCTTATAATATATTTTAAAAATCTTATTCCAAGAGAAAAGATGATGCCTTTGAAACTCAGACCAGTGTCCAGACTGGAATCAAAGGTGAGCATATTCCAGCTCCGGGGCCAACCGTCCGGAGAATCCCTCTCCAGGGCCAGGGTCACACCCAAGGTTCTGATTTCAGACTCATGCTAGCAGACAGGCCCTAGACTTTAGTTCTAAGGGGCCTCCTCCAGTGACCCTTAAAAGAAGGGACCTCGCAGAGCTGGGCCCTGCCTTCAGGGCTAACTGTATCATCAGAGATGGGCTGATGCCTTTTAAACCCAGACCCGTGTCCAGAGCAGAGTCAGAGATCTTGCAGACCCCATATTCAGAGCAGACAGGAGACACAGAAGCCCTTTAGCCACAACTGAATAGGAGGTGACTAAGTCTTAACATCTGAAGCCTTGGGAAAACACCAGTTCTAAAATACATATAACAATATAAAGAAGAAAAAGGCAACACCAGAAGAAACTGGTGGTTCTACAACACCAAGACCTGAACAGAGCAATGAAGAGGAAAAAGAAGGAAACAACAGCAAAAACACCTTTAAGAAGATTATAGAAGCCTTAAAAGAGAATATGAAAAAATCTCCTAAAGAAATAGAAGAAAATACAAACAAAAAATTGGAAGAGATGAACAAATCCTGGGAAGAAAACCAAGAAAAGAAGAACCAAAAAAATGAAAGAAACATTCCAGGAACTAAAAACTGAAATAGAAGCAATAAAAAAGGCTCAAAATGAGGCAAAGGTAGAAATAGAAAATGTGAAAAGCTAGAACTACAGATACAAGTAAAACCAATAGAATCCAAGAGATGGAAGAGAAAATCTCTGAAGTGGAAGACTCAATAGTGGAAATAGATACATCAGTCAAAGAAAATATTAAAACCAAAAAAGCCATAACACAAAATGTTCAGGAAATTTGGGACACCATGAAAAGACATAACCTGGGTATAATAGCAATAGTAGAAGAAGAAGAATACCAGCTCAAAGGCACAGATAATGTATTCAATAAAATCATAGAAGAAAACTATCCTAACTTAAAGAAGGAAATGCCTATAAAGATACAAGAAGCTTACAGAACACCAAATAGATTTGACCCCCCCAAAAAAGTTCACTTGCCACATATAATCAAGCCACAAAACATACAGAACAGAAAAAAAAAAAACTTGAAGATCTGCAAAAGAAAAGGGCCAACATACCTATAAAGGCAGACCCATCAGTATAACACCTGACTATTCAATGGAAACAATAAAAGTAAGAAGGGCTTGGTCAGAAATTATTCAGACACTAAAAGAGCATGGCTGCCAACCTAGATTACTATACCCAGCAAAATTATCAGTCACCATAGATGGAGTAAACAAGATATTTTATGACAAAGTCAGACTGAAACAATTCCTATTTACCAATCTGGCCTTTCAGAAAACATTAGCGGGAAATCTCCAACCTAAGGATCCCAAATACACCCATGAAACCACAAATGATCGATAATCCCACAGAAGAAAAGCCCAAAGAAAGGAAATACAAACAAGCTACCACCAAAAATAGCAGGAAATATATATCAGTGGTCACTAATATCCCTTAATATCAATGGACTCAATTCACCTATAAAAAGACACACAGTAACACAATGGATACAAAAACAGAAGCCATCCTTCTGTTGCATATAAAAAACACACCTCAACCTTAAAGACAGACACAGGCTCAGAGTAAAGTGTTGGGAAAAGATTTTCCAAGCAAATCGTCCTAGGAAACAAGTTGGGGTTGCCATCCTAATTTCTAGCAAAGTAGACTTCAAACTAAAAATCAATTAATAGAAACTGAATGGACATTTCATATACATCTCATAAAAAATTGACTAAGATGAGATTTCAATCCTGAATATTTGTGCCCCTAATATAAGGGCACAAATCTATGTAAAAGAAACACTACTAAAGCTCAAATTCCACATCAATTCTCAAACCCTAATAGTGGGAGACTTCAATATTCTACTTTCACCCCTGGATAGGTCAACCAGACAGAGACTCAACAGAGAAATAAAGAGTCTAACAGAGGTTATGATGCAAATGGATTTAATAGATATTTACAGACACTTTCAACCATATGCAAAGGAAAATACATATTTCTCAGCACCACATGGAACTTTTTCTAAAATTGACCACATAATTGGTCATAAAGCAAATATCAATAGATACAAAAAAATGGAAATAATCCCTTGTATCATATCGGACCACCAGGGCCTAAAGTTAGAGTTCAACAACATCAAAAATCAAAGAATGCCTACCAACTCATGGAAACTAAACATCTCTCAGTTGAACCACCTCTGGGTCAAGGAATAAATTAAGAAAGAAATCAGAGTCTTCCTAGAATTTAATGAAAATAAATCCACAACTTACCCAAACTTGTGGGACACAATGAAAGCAATCTTAAGAGGAAAATTCACAGCAGTAGATGCCTATATGAAGAACCTAGAGAAATCTCATGCTAGAGAACAGCACAGCTGAAAGCCTTAGAACAATTAGATGCAAACTCACCTAAAAGGAGTAGATGGCAAGAAATAATCAAACTTAGAGCTGAAATCAATACAATTGGGAAAAAAAGTAGAAAAATACAAAGAATCAATGAGTTGGTTCTTTGAGAAAGTCTACAAGATAGATAATCCCTTATCCAAACTAACTAAAAGGCAGAGAGAGAGTATCCAAATCAATAAAATCAGAAATGAAAAAGGCACATAACATCAAACTCCCAGGAAATCCAGAGAATTATCAGGTCATATTTTGAAAATCTATATTTCACAAAACTGGAAAACATAGAAGAAATCGACAGCTTTTTGGACAGGTACCATTTACCAAAATTAAATGAAGACCAGATTAATTACTTAAACAGACCTATAACCCTAAAGGAAATTGAAGTTGACATTAAAAGCCTCCCAAGTAAAAAAAAAGCCCAGTTCGAGATGGTTTCAGTGCAGAATTCTGCCAGACATTCAAAAAAGAACTACTACCAATACTCCTCAAACTGTTTCAAACAGTGGAAACTGAAAGAACATTAGCAAACTCTTTTTACGAGGCCACAATTAACCTAATGCCCAGGCCATTCAAAGATGCAACAAAGAAAAAGAATTATAGACCAATTTTCCTCATGAATATTGATGCTAAAATTCTCAACAAAATTTTGGCAAACCATATGCAACAACATATAAAATATATCATCCAAGTAAGCTTCATCCCAGAAATGCAGGGTTGGTTTAATATATGAAAAACCGTAAATTTCATCCATCATATAAGCAAATTGAAGGGAAAAAAACCACATAAACATATTCTTAGACATTCAAAATGCCTTTGACAAAATCCAACACCTTTTTATGATAAAACCCCTGGAGAGGTCAGGAATACAGGGAAAATATCTAAATATAATAAAGGCGATTTATAGGAAGCTGACAGCCAACATCAAACTTAATGGAGAAAAACTCAAAGCAATGCCATTAGAATCAGGAACTAGACAAGGATGTCTTCTCTCCCCTTATCTATTCAATATAATTCTCGAAGTTTTAGCTAAAGCAATTAGAGAAGGAAAGGAGATTAAGGGGATACAGATTGGACAAGAAGATGTGAAACTATCTTTATTTGCAAATGACATGTTTTTATACATAAGTGATTCAAAAAATTCTACCAGGGAACTTCTACAGCTCATAAACACCTTCAGCACTGTAGCAGGATACAAGATTTACTCAAAGGAATCAGTAGCCCTCCTTTACGCTAAAATTGAAAGGGCTAAAAAAGAAATAAGGGAACCATCACCCTTTATAATCGCTGCAAATAGCATTAAATACCTTGGAGTAACTCTAACCAAAGAAGTAACAGATCTATTTGACAAAAATTTTAAATCACTGAAGAAAGAAATTGAAGAGGATATCAGAAAATGGAAAGCTCTCCCATTTTCCTGGATAGGTAGGATCAACATAGTAAAGTGGCAATACTACCAAAAGCAATCTACAGATTCAACCTTAGTCCCATCAAAATCCCAACACATTTTTTTACATACCTTGAAAGAACAGTAATTCAATTTTGTTTGGAATAACAGGAAAACCAGAATTGCCAAAAGAATTTTGCTCAACAAAGGAACCTCAGGAGGCATCATCATCTCCGACTTCAAGTTATATTATAGAGCTACAGTAGTAAAAACAGCCTGGGACTGGCATAAAAACAGATGTGTGGATCAATAGAATTGAATTGAAGATCCCAACATTAAACCAAAAACCTGTGAACACCTGATCTTTGACAAAGAGGCCCAAAATATTCAATGGAAAAAAGATAGTGTATTTAACAAATGGTGTTGGCATAGCTGGATGGAAGTGTGTAGAAAAATGCAAATAGATCCTCAAGGATCCAGCAACACCACTACTGGGCATATACCCTAAAGATGCACATTTGCACCCCAAAAGTATTAGCTCAACTATGTTCATAGCAGCATTATTTGTAATAGGAGGAACCTGGAAATAACCTAGATGTCCCTCAACTGAAGAATGGATTAACAAACTATGGTACATCTACACAATGGAGTACTACTTAGCAGTAAGAAAAAATGATATCCTAAAATTTTCAGGCTAGTGGATGGATTTGGAGAATATCCTCCTGAGAGAGGTATCCCAAACCCAGAAAGATAAGCAGGAGATGTACTCACTCATTAGTGGACTTTAAACAAAGAAGCTAAAAGGAAAGCCTGTTCAAGCTGCAAACTACAACCACTGAACAGCTTGGACCTGAAACACCTTGGACTGGCACCTTGGAGCCCATTCCATCTAGAGGAACACCTGACCCAGTCTTGATGTTGGGATGAGGAAAGCAGATTTGCCTGGAGTGGATTCTGTAGTAATCCACCTTGGATCCTTGGGACTTCCTGCCATGCAGATAAGGAAATGGGGAGAAGAGTGACTGGGAGGGGCAGGAGGGGGAAGGGAGTTTGAAGAAGGGGATAAAACATGAGACTATTCCTAATAAAAAACAAAAAAAATAAAAAAGCCTTATTCCATTTAACTGCATTTTACGCACTTCTAAAATTTTCCTCAAGTTTGCATTCTCTGCCTTTCTTTTCTTTTGCTGTCTGTCTGTGTGTGTGTGTGTGTTTGTTAAATTTTTTTTAGAATAGTTCTTTATAATTTCCCCTTGTATGTGTCCATTGGTAAGTGATGGTAGATGATCATTTCTGTGGCTGTTATAGTTTATCTGTCCACTTGCCCCCAAAGCCTTAAAAGCCCTATCTTCCAGATAGTGAGAAGTAAGTAACCCGGTCTGTCAGGTGCAAAGGAGTAACTGTACACAACCTTTTGTCTAACAATGCATAGTACACACTTGTCTGGCCTGGCATCTGTTCCAGTGTGTCAGGGCTATAGAGTTGGTTGTCAGCTTGGTAAAGAGGTGAGGGGCGTAGGGAAGGTCCCAACTTGGTTACTAGTTTGAGCCAAACAAGATACATTGTTGAGATAAAATAAGGAATAAGCTGCCTGGACAAGTTGGAAGTGATCTAGAGAATTTTAGAATAAAATGTGATAGCTCTCTTGTAATTTAAGTTTTCTAAAATGGCTTATGAGAGGTTCAGAGGAGGAGACCATGCAAATAGTAATATATAGCAATATCATAAATTAAGAGCAGTTTTAGTATAGCCCTTTCTTAGCTTGCACAGAATACGTTGACATGCATTTTGGTTTGTTCCTCATAATATTTACAGGAGTTTGGATTTGTCCTCATTTCATGGGTAAAATGAGTTAGATTGTTTTATTGAAGTTCTCCAAGCTGGTCAACTATATTCTGGCTGTTTTTTAAAATGGAAGAATTGCCGTGATTTTTTAGGTAGATGGGAGTGTAAATAGTGGCTGGCCATCCCAGCAACTGAATATTTCATCACTCCTTAAGATGTAGCTAAGAAAACAGAGAATTTATTTTTTAAAAAATTATATTTTTTGTTAAATTTTGACAAAAATTTTGAGCCCTATTCATGGCATTTAAAGAATTTGATAAAATACTTTTTTGATTTCTGAGTTGGCCATTTTTCAAGCGTGTTTTTATTTATGGCTAAGCATTTAACATAATTTTATACAGTTTTAGTCATCTTTTCTTCATGCCTTGTGAGCGTGTGTATGTGTGTGTGTGTGTGCGCGTGTGTGTGATTGTGTGTGTTTGATCTGTTCAGTCTTGCAGAGCTTTTATCTATATTGCACACTGTTAATGAATGAAATGATAAAACAAATGGTGTTTAATTGCTTCCACTTATTCTGCATTTGATGGGTATCCTCTATTTTGTATGTTTGTAAGTATGAATGAGAAAACAAAATCTGCCTTGGGAATTTTGTAATGAATATGAGAGACATCTTGCCACAGGTAGTTATTAAAATGTCCCTTGAAGTCATTCATGATGAATGATTGTGTATGTACCCTTGACCTTTCCTGAAGCCTCTGTTTTTAAAGGAAATCTGCATTACCTTAAGGCATTCACCTATTAAGATTTTAAAATAATTTTGCACTAAGTTTTAATTTTGCAAGGTACCTTCTGAATAGCTCAAATAATTTCTGTATGTATTATTTGATGAATACTCCCTAGAGCAGACTCTGAGTGAGTAAATTCAACATTATTGTGATACCAATCAGTTATCAAAAGGTTTGTTGTATTGCCAGAGATCCTTCATTGGCTTAATTTCTTTAGATTTGTTTTTTGGTACAAGTAGAAGGGTGAAAAAGAAGAGAAGAGCATTCTTGTAAAGTGTACATTTGGTTTATGATAAATGGAAGTGGTATTCTTAGTTCTTCAGGAAAGTAGAAAAAGGAGTGCTATGTAATGATCGAACCTTTGGGGCGATGCATTTTATCTTCACTTCCCTCCTTTCTCTTTCTCCTTAGAGTGATATGGATTTGAGTGAACGTGCGTTGTCTTGGGAACCTATTCCTTATACTGGATTTTCTTGCCACACCTAAAGACACAAGGCAGTGCTAAATCTTAAGGCAACTTGACATGCCATGTTTTCTGGATACCCATGGGAAGCCTCTCTCTTTCTATATAGAAACAGAGGAGGAAGGGACTGGGAAGGGGGTGGAAGGAGAGAAGGGAGGGAAAACTTCAGGTAGAATGTAAAATTAATAGATATATTAAATAATTAAAAATTGGATTTACCAAAAGAAGAGAGAAAGAGTTAGCATTGACTCATGATTTAAACAAAGAAACAAACAAACAAAAAACAAACTAATGCTTTTCACTTTGAAGTTGAGGTGAGGCATCTTGGGTTGTTTCATAGGTAAGGTTCAGGTGTGTGTCACTGACGTGACTGAAACAGAGTCCAGGGCAGTGGAGATGATTCAGTGGTTTAAGATCTAACTACCTAAATTCAGTTCCTGTAATCTATATGGTGAAAGGAGAGAACCTGCAGCTGGCTTCTCATGTATATGTGTGTGTGTGTGTGTGTGTGTGTGTGTGTGTGTGTGTACACTTGTGCATACACACACAGAAATAGACACAGACAATAAATTAATGTTCATATTGAGTTAAGTACCCAAATCCAGAAAAACATTTCTGTATGTTCTCTTTCTGTTATTTCTATTGGCAAATCCTCAGTTCTTAGTATACAAATGGAATAACCATAGAAACTAGGTAAGTGTAGCTTATCATTCCTCATAAAAGGAGCTTCTTTTTACAGCAAATGAACATCCCAGAAAGCCACAAGTAGATATAATGTAGAGAATGATGTATCATGGGGAGTACAATGCTAGTGGGTCTATCATCACAGTTTCTGCATCTGTGGATCTGGAAACATTGCAGAAGTGGTCGGGAAGAGCCTAAGAGCCAGAACACCAGGAAGTAGCCTGTGAAACAGTTTCTCCTAGAAATAGTTGCACAAACAAGGCTAGAACAATGACAACATTAATGGACATGTTAATGTGGAAAGGGGACATTTTCATAAGGTACCACTCAAGGTAAAAAAGTATGAGTAACTAATGACTGCTGAGAGAAGGAGAACTATCGTTCCAGAGATGAGATCCCTTACTTGTTGTCCAGTGCAGAGTAGTCATCCTTCAAATCATATACACACAAAAAATAAAAGTGGACTCGGCAGATTATATTTATTTGTGCATACTCATAAATACATACTTACATATATATGTGTATATATATATATATATATAGCATTAGTCACCAGAGAAAAAAAACTATCAACTTGAGGGTACAGGAGAGGTTTGGGTGAGGGTAGCTGAGAGGGGCTCGAGGGAGGAAAGTGTGGGTGGGAAATTGATGTAATTATTTTAATTAAAAATATATTTTAAAAGGTGTAGAAGATAGATGCAGTGAGGTGACTAAGAGCACTTGTTGCTCTTACAGAGGATCCATGTTCAGTTCCCAGCAGCTATGTGGGGCATACAGCTATCTTTAACTCTAGTAGCGGAGAAGCTGATGTCCTCTTCTGACTTATGAGTGCACTAAGCATGCCCTTGTACATATATACATACATACATACATACATACATGTGTACATACATCAGGCACTCATACAAATAAGATTAAAAAATCTTAATAAACATTTTGAGTGTAGAAGATAGAGATGCCAATTCTAGTATTCTCATATTATTTATGTTTATGTAATGTCATGATTACATTCTTTTTTATACTGTAGTGCTTCTGTTTTGTATGGCCCAATAATCCCAAGATTGTGATGGCAAAATATCTTCTTTCAAGGGTTTTTTGGGTATACTAAGACATTTATACTCTTGGTATTAAGAATGATTTCATAGTAATCCAGTTGTAATAATTAAAATTTGTGGTTACCATCAAGTTACTACCTGCTGTTGTAATCATTTATGGCAGAACTTATCTCTTAGTTCCTACTATATCCTTAGTATCTTCAAATTTATCTCAATTATTGAAGGATGAATGAATGAATGCTTTTACAAAACATGAAATCTCCCTTCACTGTGAACTTCCATCTATCCCTCTAGCAAGTTATATTTAATAAGTCCCTAGTTTCAGAACTTCTATTGTAGGAACATAATGAATGCCATAGTAGTTTTTATAACACACATTTTGAAAGTATATTCTAGAGAAAATTATGCTTTAAGTTATAATTATTATAATTTCTATGGAGAAATGAACTTTTCAGAAATTTACTTGTAAAACTGAAGAATTTCTTGTTTTATTAGTAAAACATCAATAGGCTTATTTTCCATAGAGAAACACAAGGAGGAAAGATTAATGAACAAATGTAAATTAAAGAAGTAGAAGACATCTGTCATGTGGAACTATAGCTTAATTTCTAACTTCTAAAATTAGTACATTAATAACTGTCTTTTTAAAGTAAAGAAGCTTTGCACATTTGGTTTATTAAATGTTGGAGTTTTTCATTGAAAATGAAATTTAGTTTTTAAAAATTATGAATACTTTTATTACATTAAAATTATTTATACCTATATTTAAAAAATTTTCAAAACCAAATATTCTTGTTTATAAGAAGATTATTTTTCATGTTTGCTTTGAGTCATAACAAGTGTTTTTCTTAAGTACTGTTTATAGTACTGACATAGATTTTATTTTGAAAGAACATAGGCTAGCTGTGCTTCTAAAATAGTATGAGGTAGTGCTAATGGTAGGAGATGTGTAAGGTTTTCTTGATGGCTGACAATTTACATTTAGTAATTTTTTATAGTAGCAATTTAGCTGGGTAACCTAATATAAATTTAAATGCATTTATTTTAATAGCATATTTTATCTCTCTTACTTTCTAATTGAAGGAAGGGGCAAAAGCTAAGTTTGTATGTACTTTAAATCCTCTTGGATATTGTACTTAAGTATATTAGTCAATATTTATCAAAAAAGATGCACTAGCATTTTCCTATTAAGATTTTAAGATTATTGATTGGAAAAGAGTTCAAAAATCTCTTTTTGCCCTTATTTCTTTTTGTATAACCTTCTTGAAGTTTCTCCAAATTAGATTTTAAATGCCAATTAGGAGGTTGAGTATACTGAAATAAAAGCAGATGCAACTGAAATGGCCTCACCTTATGGTGACTTAGGCTTTGAGGGAATCAGTGGAACCTTTGCTCTGAGCATGGCTTTGAGAAAGATATTCGTCTTAATGAACACATTAATTAGAACCATAACTATTTATAAGATAATTAGAAATGAAGCTTGGTAAACTGAACTTTTCCTGCAATTAATGGAGGATTAATTACTGGAGGTAATGAAGTGGATTTTTAAATGCATTAAGGTGAAGTACAGAGATGAGCAAGGCTTTGTGATAGTTGCATAATTATTTCAGGCTGTTTGAGCATAGCTCATGAGATCGTTAATAAGCATCATTGCATCGTTATGTATGCACTTAAAAAGACTCACCACTAAAATGACTGCCTAATTATTTCTAATTGGCAGGACTCTGTGTAGTCATTGAGCTGTTTGTAGCCATTTTAAGGTTCATTTAACTATCCTTGGGGCCATGTGATAGATGGAAAAAGCTTCAACTACATGCTGGCCTTGGCTGGCGCCGTTAATCAATTTTGGTGGGCTTCGGTTTAAATGCATTTTCTCATGCAGAGGTCAAAACCTGAAGTAGTCCAAGCAAAGTTTTTCTTTTTGAAGCCTCTTGACTGTATTCATTAGCAATTAGTAAAATAATTGTGTCTGTCACTATATTTGGATTTCCATATGACTTGGTAATCTTTTATCACTGTCCTTTCTTATTCCATATTTGCTTCGTTGGAAAGAAAATATTCTTCCAACAAATCCTTTTAGCGACTTCAGTGTAGTGGCATATGTTCCGATATACTACCTTTCTTCATTCATTTGTTAGTTTAAACAGTGTAGGACATCTCAACACTATCATCTAATTTGCTCCTGATTGATTGCTGGTGAAAGTTTCTTCCTGAGGACAACATTTTAGGGCTTTTAAGGACATCTCAAAGGAATTAGTCATTAAGCATTAAGAGAGGAAGAAGTAGTGAAATTGAATTCTGACATATACCAGAGTTTGGCAGTTAGAAGCATTTATATAAGCATTTGTGTGGAATCTAACTATGTGGAAAGCAATATATATGTGTGTGTTTGTATGACTTATATACATATATCTACACATCACAGATATATATATATATATTACACACATCTACTTCCTGTAAGTAAAATAACTGTGATGCAGGCATGTGTGCTGGGGGTGAAATGTTATGTAATATTGACATTTATTTTTTAAGCTTTTTAAAGTAAGTATATTAGTAACCTGGTGCATTATGGAATTGATTTAGAAATGCTTGAGTGTCAATTTTAAATGGTATATCAATCTTATGATTTATATAAGGTTTTTAATCTTATGATATTAGATTTAATGTGACATCTCATTAGGTAAGCATCTGTAAAGGTTTTCAATGAGCTTGTTGTTTTGTTACTCATAATTACAACCATCTGTGGAAGGTTGTCAAGGTATATGTGCCAGTAGACTGCTTTTAGAGAACAGTGGTGAGGTAAATTGTAGACTACTAATATATAGGTCAGATATTCCCCCTTTGTTATGAAAAATGTGATTTTAATCATTTCCTTAAATGTAAATGTTTAAGATTAAAGTTATTCATGCAGAATATGTTAAAGTGTTGCCAACCTTATTGAAACTAGGTATGAGTGTTTACTTCCCATAACCATTTCATTATTCAAGAATTTAGGGGCTTAAATGTTAATTAGGTTGTGCATATTTTTTAGAAACTGACTTAATTACTATGGATTCTAATCTGTTTCATTATTTAGAAACAAAAGGGTTGAACTACAGAATGCTTAGATTATCTTTGCTATTTTCAGCTAGAATCATGAAGTTTTTAGGGTTTGGTAATGTGTTTTGAATATTTTTAGCATATATGTTAGGTTAAAGTGTAAATAAGATCACTTATATAAAGTATAAAATTATACAAACTTGTTAGACTTAATAGAATTTACTTTTATATTTTTATTAGATAATAATAGGGGTTTTGAGGCTTAGAATAAAAAAATTAAAGGTAGGAACAGAATTTTAGTTTTATGAACTTAGAAATTTATATTGTTTATATTAATTTAAAGTTGTATGGTTGTTTTATTGAGGGTGTAATTTGAAGCTGATATTTTAGAAATTGATATCTAGTTTATTTGTCTGATACAGTATTTTTATGCTGAATTTTAGGTGGTTATCTTAGGGAATTGTGGTCATGAAACTCTTGTTGTTAATTGTAAATGGCCAAAATGTTAATATTTCTTTTTGGCTAAATTTTTATTGCTTTTAAAAAATTTGTTTAGAACATAATTTGTAAAAAATTATCTACTGTGCTTCAGAAAAATATGGCAAGACTAAGGTGCTGTTTTTTGGCTTTATAGATTTATATTGAAAACCATTGTGAGGAGTCAAATGATTAACTTGTTAGTTATAGCATTTCAGTAGGAAGACACTGCTGCAGGCTTCCACTGTGTTTCAGTTCTTTCACATGGATATTGTAACTGGGGCTTGGTCCCACTTGTCTTTTCTTCACTTGACTAATTTTTCTTTATGCTTTGCAAGATTTAGAATCTATTCCTAAAGAAATCTTGGTTTTAGCTGACTGCTTTTCTTGGCTCACCAAACGAATGGAGTAGGTTATTCAACTATTCAGCCTGTGGTGTTTTTTTGTTAAGATACTCAGTTGTGATACGAGTGTTTTACTTGTATTTCTTTCTGGGTTGATTGGTAAACTGTACCTGTAGCCATATAAAGTGGTTGCCTACCCTGTACTTTGAGGAGATAGATATAATCTCACTGTTATGCAGAACCTCTTGGAAGCTTTGCCAAGAATAACAATATTTATGGGGTGCTTCAAGGGTATATTGTGTATCTATTTCTTTACCAGTTTAAAGTCCACCCCTTAGTTAAGCCCAAGTCTTATAACTAGATTCACTCTGTTGACCTTGGTGTTTGCCTGGAACTGGAACTACAGACAGTTGTTAGCTGCCATGTCGGTGCTGGGAATCGAACCGGGGTCCTCTGGAAGAGCAGAGGGTGCTCTTAACTGCTGAGCCATCTCTCCAGCCCCCTCTGTTGACCTTTTCTAGAATGGATTTAATTGTACTGAGTTGGTTTTTGGCATGTGGCCTGTGAGGAAAGTTTTTAGAAACTAAAATTCAATGGAAGCTTTATTTTAAGAATGATCTCAACGTTAGTGACAGTTGTATCTGAATTGATCTGCTAGTTAATTTTTATTGTGTGGATATTGTGAAATTGCTTCTTTTGGGATACTTTTATAAAGATTGAAGCCATATTTTTGTTCTGATTCTAGTAAAGATAAGAGTTTAATGTACTATTGTGTATATAAACTTAATTTCTGCTTGCTCTCTCTCTCCAGCATACCTTCCTCCTTCTCGTTTTCACTGTGTGTGTCACACATATTCATCTCTTGTGTATTCCTCTCTAAAAAAAATTCATCTTTATTTTTGGGAATCATATGTGGGGTCATATATGGAAGTTATATATATAGAGTACTTTGAATTTCTGGTGCTTGACATAATAAGGCTCATACAACCTCTCTTTCTCATTGAATATGTGCACAGAGTATTAATGAGGCTTGGAAAGAGTAACTTGTAGGTTATAGTCAACAAAGACTATAGTGACTTTTTTTTTGGTCATTTCATCTGGCCCATGAAGCCCTTGATGTTAATAGTGGAATCTCTGTTGGGTTTTCTCTCTCTTTTCTTTACTGCTTTTTTTTTTTTTTGCTCCAAAAGTCCCACAGAAACACATGATGGTAACATAATGGTTAAAACTCTTAAGAAAAGAGATCTAGGAAAAAGTTCCTTTTGAGAGCCAGAAAATGAGGGAAATTTCATAAAGTAAAAAACCTGGAATTTATGATTTTGTGTTCTCATTGTGATTTGCACAAGAACTGGGCTCAACCATGAGGTGTACATTAGTGGACAGATTCAACAGAAGTCTATGAAACTTGAAGTGACATTGATCCACATCCCAGAGAAAAATAAGATAGAGAGCACTGGATTTAAATTCAGTTTGGGTTAATTGCTTGCTAAAACAACTAAATTGATAGACTATAAAGCATTTTGTTTAGGTTATAGTCTTCACCATAGAGTGCTCCGTATGTTCAGAATAGAGTCCAAAAATACTCAACATATTGACAACTGAGAAAATGTAACCAGGATTTAAGGGGAGAAACAATCAGCAAATGCTAGCTGTAGGATGCACTAGATGTTGGAATTTTCAGATGCAGACTTTAAATGCAATTATAACTTTGCACTGTGAAGTAAAATTCAACACTTTTGAAACAAATAGAAAGGTACAATAAAATAATTACATTAATTTACCGTGTGTGTGTGTGTGTGTGTGTGTGTGTGTGTGTGTGTGAGAGAGAGAGAGAGAGAGAGAGAGAGAGAGAGAAAGGGAGGGAGGGAGAGAGAGAGAAAGGAGGGAGGGAGAGAGAGAGAGAGAATGTGTGCCCATGTGGAGGTCAAAGGTCAGCTGTATGAGTTGGTTCTCTCCTACCAAGTTAGTTTTCTCCTTTACCTTGTGGTTTCGGGGGTTGAAGTCAAGCTTGGCAGTAATCAGCACTGCTTGCTGAATCATCTCGCTGACCCAAGATAGAACTTTTTAATAGAGAAATAGAACCCCAAGCAAACAAAAACCCCAAAGTGGATATTTTAGAACTAAGAAATACAGTGTCTGTTATGACTTCCATCCCCTCTGTATAATATTCATTGTTATCTTGAAGGCAGAGCAATTGCGATTTTCTACATAGATTGGCCTCACTAACTGTCGTAAATAGGCTTTTGACCCTGACTTTCTGGGCCAGGACCAGAGGTTTGACCGGCAGTCTACATTCGGAGAGACCCACAGAAACACACAGATGCTTTCATTAATTTTATGCTGATTGACCAGACATATAATTTGCTAACTCCTTCATCTGAACGCAACCCATCCTGTTCAGCCGTGCGGCTCGTTACCTTTTCTCAGAGCAGCATTTCAGTTTTTTTTCTTAGGCATCTCTCTGGTGGCTCTGTCTGGTGTCTGTGTCTGCTCTGAGAGGTTCTCAGAGTTTTCTTAGCCTGTTAGCCCCACCCACATTTCCTATCTGCCTTTAGCCAGTCAGCTTTTATTAAACCCATAGGCAGGACAAATATTTACAAAGACAGAAAACAGCAGCAACATAACTTAATCCCACTACATACATATCCCCCATTTTTTCTTTTAAAAACAAGAACCCCAAATCTGATATTCTTTTGCTTATAACCAACACTGTAAACAGATACAGACATTCATAATCCATTTTTTGGGAATGTGGGCACAGTTCTCTAGGCTATTTCCTGCTGAATGGGGATGTTGACAATCCTTTGGGGATCCAAAGAAAATTTTAGGATTATGGATAAGTCTTTAGTGGAGTAGTCTCTAAGGCTGGATCGGCTCAGCCAGTCTCCTTGAAGTTGTTTTGAATGCAAAACTCAGAGGAAACTGCAACAGAGGTGCTCTGAAATGCTGAATCATCTGGGCCATCCATTTCCAATGGAGACTTCTCAGGGCGTCTTCCTTCATCAAACTTTATTTTCTTTAACTGGGAATAAATCCATAGCTTCTCATTTTCTGTAGAAATAAAGAGAAAACCTCTTGTCCAAAGTAGCATATCTTTTGATTTCAGTTTTAAAGTCAACTCATTTACAAATTTTATATGTTGGATTAATCTATCAGCATTTGTAATCAGATGTCTTTTAGCAGCTTTAACTATTTTATTTATAGTCAAAAAACTTAAAAACAATAATATACAGTGCCCAGATATTTGTATTTTCCATTCTTATGTAGCTTATTACTATTTCTTTTTACTCTATTTTTTTATTTAAGGACTTTCTATCCTTTTTCCCTTTATTTCTCTCACATGTATGTATATTTTAAACATACTTTAAAACATTTACAGGCTTTTTTTTTTTTTTTTTTTTTTTTTTTTTTTTTTTTTTTTTTTTTTTTTTTTTTTTTTTTTTTTTTTTTTTTTTTTTTTTTTTTTTTTTTTTTTTTTTTTTTTTTTTTTTTTTTTTTTTTTTTTTTTTTTTTTTTTTTTTTTTTTTTTTTTTTTTTTTTTTTAAAATCTGTCTCTACTGTATATCTCTTCTCTTTTTCTGTTTCTGACCATGCCTTTGGCTTGGATAGAGTGGCTGACCCCACCCAGCTTCCTCTAGTTCTTTTTGTTTGTGTCCACACCTTTAATCCTCTACCCAGTTTCCTCTATTTTTGTTTCTGACCACACCTTTAATCTGCCAAGATGTGGCTAAGGATTAAAGGCCTCACTAAAGTGGCTGGCTGGCTCTACCTAGCTCCTAGTCTAACTTCACAGGATTTAGCTTTTTCGCAGAGGTACTGCTAGGACCCACAATTATTACCCTGGGGAATTTTAGGGTCCATGTAATCACCCAGTAAAGCACTGCCATCTGCTGCTCTTTAATTCCATTTAAGTATTTGGCAGCAGGGCCTCTTAAAAGACTCACAAGTGTTTTGCCTCTAAGGCTGAATCAGAGAAGTTTCACTTTAAAAAGCTGTGCCTCTGTTTGCCTCTGGCAAACAGCTGATCCAAGAAAATGCTTCTACTAATAAGAATTAATCTTTGACTCTGTTCCCTTTTGCCTGTGAGAACAGAAATCTTAAACCCACCATATACAGCTTGTTTCTTACATTGAGGCTAGGAACCTGCTTTGTTAAGCTGTACTCCAAAAGCCCACCATTTTTTAGTTCAAGCTTACACGCCTTTTTTTTTTTTTTTTTTTTTAAACCATGGCTTTTGTGAGACACACAACTCAGAAGCTGTTTTTGGCTCTGATTCTGTGCTTTAGAACCCTTTTTTAAATTTTTCTCAAGCTTTATGTGGATGTATGTCAGCCACATTGGGCGCCATTTGTTGTATTATATTTCTGGGCTAGCCTTTCCTGTCAGCCACATTGGGCGCCATTTGTTGTACTATATTTCTGGGCTGGCCTTTCCTGTCTTGCCCAGAGGTTTGAACCCACTCTCAGCTCCACTGAGCCTCAAATAATCACACAACTAACATTCCCCCCTTATGTATTTCTCTGTCAGTTTAAAGAGTTAGCTTTACTGGTCATAGCTTTTAGTGGACAGTTACATGCTTTCTGGGCATGAAATCTGTTCTTCCATGCTTTTCTGCCTTTGAGGGTTGCTAATGAGACCTGATGAGATTCTATTGGTGCATTTCCCTTACAGTTTTTAATATTGTTTATTGGCTTTTTTTTTTAAACATGTCATAGAGAGATTCTTCTCTAGTCATGTGTTGGGGTCTAAATAAGTACTTCCTGTTCTTGGAGGTTGTGGGCATGTCTGTGTGTTTCCCTTACTGAGGTGAGATGAAGTATGTCATCCACCAAATTCTATGTCCCCAGCAGATTTCTGCTTCTTCCACTTTACTGGTTTCCCAGAGTTTGGTTTAATCTTTAAACTTAGATTCATTGATTTTCAACATTTCTATTCTTTTTCTCAGAACTTCATTTCTCAGAACTTCATTTTCTTTTTTTTCCAAAATATTGATTGCTGATTTTTATCTTTTATTTTTGTTGACCTTTTCTGTCTATATTGCTTACTGTCTAGGGCCTGCATGGAATCCATCAGTTTGTGTGTATTCTTTTTCAGGTAATTGATCATTTTTACTAGAAAACTTTGAAACTTCCTCCCACCCCAGGGCATTTTTACCTACATTAGTACCTCTGTGTTTGGTGTTTTAGTAGCTTTGTGTTCTCCAGGGGTTGCTGTTGCTTTTTTTTGTTTTGTTTTTTTTTTTTGTTTTTTTTTTTTTTTTTTTTTTTTTTTTTTTTTTTTTTTTTTTTTTTTTTTTTTTTTTTTTTTTTTTTTTTTTTTTTTTTTTTTTTTTTTTTTTTGTTTTTTTTTTTTTTTTTTTTTTTTTTGTTTTTTTTTTTTTTTTTTTTTTTTTTTTTTTTTTTTTTTTTTTTTTTTTTTTTGTTTTTTTTTTTTTTGCTGCTTGTGCTGTGATTTGTGATCTCTCAGTTTAGATCTATCTTATGATTTTTTTGGAAATTTGAGACTGCTTGCCCACTTTCAGTGTGAGGTTGCTGTAGCAGCAGTATTGACCTAAGTATGATAATGAAATGCTCTTTTTCTTATAGAAATGATTTAAAGTTGGATACAGCTTGTTAGTACTTCACTGAGGGCCACAGAACTAGAAATGCTAAATATTGTAGAGTTGAGAAATACTTAGATAAGTGTGGAAATAACAGATGAAGGAGGTAAAGGAGTGCTACAGAAATGGAGAAGAAAGAGAAGCACTGTAAACATGGGGAGGAGCAGAAGCATTGTAAAACATTGGGAGGAAAAGAAGCACTGTAAACATGGGGAGGAGCAGAGGCATGGTAAATATAAAAGTCGAAGAAGAGAGTAGAGAATGTTATGAATGGATTGAAAAAAAGCACGTGATTAGAGGAAAAACACAAGGACTCCTGTTGTACTTGTGTCTAGAAGATCCCAAAGACCACCACAGAGTTGGACTCGCTGAAAAATGTGTGAGGGTTTTATTGTTACATACAAGTTTCAAAGGAACCTGGGTCAATAACTTTTGTTCAGATGCAGAGGAAAGCTATGATAGGCCCTGAGCCCTGAGGAGCGATGGGAGTTGGGGGTTGGGAGGGTGTTAAAGAAAAACCTACGTAAGCAAGGTGCTGCACATCTTGCCATTCCAAGATTGGACAAAGGGTTAAGGTTAGGGTTACAGCAGGTTACAGTAGCTACAGTAGCTATTAGCTGAACTTTCTGGCACAAACTTAACTTTTGAATCTATTGGCTGTCAGGTGCATTCCTAGACCTGGACTGTGCCCTCAGGTACCAAAGCTTCTCTGAAACAAAGCTTTGTAAGGATGAATCCAAGTCTTCACACTCCCAATAGTGTACTTGTTACAATCAGATTTGAATATCCTTAGTGAGAGGAATGCAAAAGTAAAGTCAAGGACTATTTTTACAGAGCAAATAAGGTTAATTTAGTATCCAATTAAGTGTAAGGGGCCAGGGAGGCAACACATTGGAAGCTAAGGACAATATGACATCATACAAAACATACCGAGTTTGTATGTTAGATGACTGTATAAAGGGGAATAAGAAAATGAAATATTTAAAGATATACAGAATAGTAAAAGTTCTGCTAAATATATATAAAGAAAAAAGAAAGAAAATGTAATATTTAAAGATATACAGAATAGTAAAAGTTCTGCTAAATATATATAAAGAAAAAAGAAAGAAAATGTAATATTTAAAGATATACAGAATAGTAAAAGTTCTGCTAAATATGTATAAAGAAAAAAGAGGAGAAAATGAATCATCTGGAGAAAAGATTAAATATTAGGCCTTTTCTTTCAGGGGCTTTTGGAGACTGCTGGCACAGAAGGAAGGGGTGGTCATTTGAACTGTGGACTCTTCCTTCTGTTGGTTTTTACTGTTGGTTAGTATGTATTGGACAGTATCTAATGTCTGCCAGAGATGTCATGGTAGCCCCTTTTCTTTGTGTATCTGAAGCATCTGCGTTCCGTAGGCTGATTGTATATATATTCTCTTATTTTCCCTAGATGTTCTGTAGCAGGTAAGAGGTGTCTCCTAAATATATTGGGAGTAGAGTAGCCATTGCATTGAGATATGTATAGGCAGAGGACCTAGTTTTGAACTTTCAGGCTTGTCCTGCAGGAGGGGTATAGTTGCTGGTGTCCTAAATACCCCTGGAACTTTCTAGTTACCAGGCTCAACTATATTGAATATTGAGTGGGTCTATAACTGTTCACTTGCTGGCCTGTGTTTGGGCAGCTGTCTGGGATGAAGAGATTCACATTTCCCCAAGTAAATGCACATACCTATGTCACAGTGTTAAGCTGGATATGAAAAAAGAGTAAACTTGAAGATAGATAGGAAACGCTGTCCAATCTGAAGAACAAGGGGGAAAAATAGAGTCAGAAACCTCTCAGGAGCATGTGCAACAAAACCCCTCATGTATGTGTAATTAAAATTCTAGCAGTAGACAAGAGAATCTAAAGAAGTATAGTGACCAGAAGTGTTCTGATTTGGTGAAATGATAGATTGAAGAAAATTATTGAGGAGCTGGAGACATCACTCAGCAACTTAGATTACTTATTGCTCTTGAAGATGACCTGGGTTTGATTTCCAGACACATATAGTAGCTCAGAGTCATTGGTAACCCCAGCTCAAGGGCATCTGACAGTCTCTTCTGGCTCCTGCTCCTGGCTTCCAGCTTTCTTGGGCACCAGGCACATACATGGTGCATGTACATATGCAGGCAGGCAAAAACACTCACATATATAATAAAATAAAAAGGAAAATCATTGAATCTTAAAGAGTAAAAGCCATGTCCAGCAACAAAATAGTCAAATGGTTAAAATGAAAGGAAAAGCCAGGTGTGGTGGTTAACCTTAAACCCCAGCACTCTAGAGGCAGAGGCAGGAAGATCTCCATGAGTTTGAGTCTATTCCAGCCTGGTCTACAGGTTGCAGGACAGCCAGCCAGGATTACATAGAGAGACCTTGTCTTAACATCCCCTCTCTGCATGGGAAAAGAAATGTTAAGCTGTGTATAATTTTAGGATTTTATGAAATACTCTTTTGTGTGTTTGTATATTTTGTTTTTAAAACCTTTTTTATTTTAAAATTTGGCTAATTTATGGATGTTTTGCTTGTATGTATGTCCAGGAATGGCACTTTCCACAATGCACTGTGCTTTTCTCCACCAATCATTAATTAAATGCCCTCCAGTTAATGGAGGAATTTTCTCAGTTGAGGTTCCCTCTTTTCAGATAATTCTAGTTTGTGTAAAGCTAATTAGACAATTAGCCAGAACACTGTCTGTCATGTCTATCATAGTTGCTGAGTTGGATAAATACAATTTTTTTACTTATCTGTGGCTGTTAGATGATAATTAATATGTACTTGAAAAACAGTTATAGTTGGTAGGGTTGGTACAAATAGACCATTTGATCATAACTCACTACTGCAAAGCCATTTTACTTTTTCTTCTAGCTGTGAAGGAAGAATCTGGTACTTTGACAAAGTAGGTACAAGCTTCACACAAAACATGAATTCGAAATTTATTTTTAATCAAAATTATACTTGGTTGTTAGCAAAATCAAAACCTTACTTATATTTTAATTGTTATTTCAGGTCTTCTACTGTTTACAAAGTATGCCTTGTTTTCTTCCCAGTGTTTATCTACCCATATAGTAAGTGCTAGGAAGTTAAACATGAATTTACCACATGGAATAGCAGTTCTCCTTTTATAGCTAGCACATAAACACATATTCATACAAAGCTTTGTACACATACGTTCTTAGAAGGATGATTCATAACTTTGAAAATGCTCCTGACATAATGTTAGTCCTCCAGAAGCTGAAATGGGACGTTGAGGGAGTCCCAGGTCAGCCTGGACTACTTAGTGAAATTTTGTCTCTAAAAATATA
Source organism: Sigmodon hispidus (assembly GCA_004025045.1). Lineage (NCBI taxonomy): Eukaryota > Metazoa > Chordata > Mammalia > Rodentia > Cricetidae > Sigmodon > Sigmodon hispidus. The sequence goes on from PVIH01001052.1 coordinate 141,361, forward strand.
ACCCAAGTCTTGAACCTCAAACCTCTAGAAACAAAACAAAACAGTAAGAATCCTCAGAACAAAAGATTTAGGGTCAAAGAAAAAAAGAAAATGCTCCTGAGTTAGTAAGTACATAAAGCAAATCTATAAGCATATGGTGGAATATTATTGAACAATGAAAGCAAAGAGCTAATGAACACTGTAGCATCAATAAACTTAGGGAACTGGGGTAAGTAAAAGAAGCCAGATAAAAGAGATCACATACTCTACTTGTGTAAAATATTCAGAAAAAGCTACAGACAGAAGGTGGATTAGTGATCAATCGTGTATGAATGAATGTATGAGGGATCACCTGGGATGATGGAAATGTTCTAAAAACTGATGGGTATTAGTGGTTACAGTATTGGTATCTTTATACAAAGAAATCTAGTTTTATACATAAAATGGGTGAATTTTGTGATAAGTAAACTATGTCTCAACAAAGCTATTAAAAATACAAAAAAAAAAAAAAAAAACCAACATGGTATCAGTATTGGGATTTCAGTGACTCCCAAGTCTTGACCTAATTCTTAGCACTTGATAGCATTTAAAGGATGATTTATTTACTTTTAAATGACTTGTACTTTTCATATTTAAAGTAAACTCAATAGTTAAGAAGGCATCAAATTTAAAACTGAACTAGTCATAGTATCTTGGAAGGTATTTCAGAGAGACAAGTCTCAAACTAGTAAGTTAGACAAGTTACTTATATTTATTGATTTGAAACACTTTAGTGAAATGTCAGGTAGCAAATAAATGTAAGAAGTTGTAAATGATTAGTACAGTCAACAGCTGTTCATACATCTTTACTGCCATCACTCTGCTCATATTTCCTTCAGTAGCTCTTAAGTTTCACTGATTGAACTTTATATACATGAAAGTAGATTCATTAAGTGTGTAGTGTTTTGTGGATTAATATAGGATCTTTGTAAGTTCGGGTTCTTTCGAACTCTTCATCCTTCTGCCTCATCCTTCTAGGTGTTCAGATGACAGCCAGGCACAAGTGCATCTGACTTCAGTGTGTAATCTTTTTTGTCGGCTTTCTTTTGCTCAACATTAGGTTCATTTATGTCATGTAGCCCTAATTCAGAATTGTTGTATGCTGTATATAAATATGTCCTGGTTTAACTATGATGGGTCTCTAGATTGTTTACATTTTGATGTTACTAAGAATGGTACTGAAACTTTTTTTTAATACATGTGTGCTAAGTGTTTATATTCTCTTAAATCCCACCAGTGTTGCCTGAGACTTCCCTGTGTCCTCCATTTGTACAAACATCTGATACATGTTGCATTAATATTCACTTGCTATATATAGTATAAAGGATTATTATTTATTGAGGAGTATATGAACACTCACAATACAAATTGAACTTTAAGACAATTCTTGGAGAGAGAAACTGTCCCACACCAAGCCTTTGGTCTGCTCCCCAGGAACACAGGAACAAAACAGGGATGAAGTCTATGTCCCTCGGTCCCAATTGATTCTGGCCATGTCCTGTAAGGATCATGAACTCAGGAGCTATGCATCTGGGCTTCCCTAAGTGACACCCGAATCCCACTACATCTCCCCATTTTGTCTAACTAAGAAAGTTCTAAACTAATTATTTTAGTTAGTTATTTTAACTTTGGCCATTTTGCTGGGTCTATGGTAGTAATCCTTTGGTCTTAAATGTATTTTCCTAGAAACTAATGAAGTTACATATATCAGTATTAGTTGTCCGTTTGGACTTTGTTTTTTAAATGAAATACCTGTTTCTAAATCTCTAGAGGATAGTTGGTTTTTTTTTTTTTGTGTGTGTGTGTGTGTGTGTGAGGGGATAGAATCACTATTCTAATTTTGTACTCATTGGCTTATTTCTTAATGATTTATATGAGTTTTAAAAATATATTCTAGTTATAAGCTTCTTGTTAACATTATTTTAAATGTCTCATATAGTCTTTTAATTGCCACAATTCAGTAATTTCAAAATTAATTTTGCTTAGTGTTTTATATTGTGTTGTGTGGGTTTAAGAAGTTATTTCTGACCTGAAGATTGTGAAGAGAACCTGCTAGAAACTCTTTGTTTCTCTTTAACTTACAAATCTGGATTTATTTATTTATTTATTTATTTATTTATTTATTTATTTATTTATTAAAAAACTTTATTTTATTTATTTATTTATTTGCCTTGGTGTTTGCCTGGAACTGAAACTACAGACAGTTGTTAGCTGCCGTGTGGGTGCTGGGAATCGAACCCGGGTCCTCTGGAAGAGCAGATGGTGCTCTTAACCACTGAGCCATCTCTCCAGCCCTTTTTTTTTTTTTTTTTTTTTTTTTTTAATCAGTGAGATGTGTTGTTCATTTCTTCTTTTCAAGGGATAGTTTTGAGGACTAAATTTGTGCTAGGAAGCCTTGGCTACACAGGAAATTTGAGATTAATCTGGGCAATATAAAAGCCTGTCACATTTATATACCAAACCAAACCAAACCAACAAACCCCCAAACTTTTATGTTGGAGACAGAATCTTGCTAAGTTATCATAGGTTGGTCTTGATCTTTCTGCCTCAACCTGTTGTGTAGTTGTAACTACCATGCCTGGTATATCAGTCATTCTTCCTTTGCTGTGATAAAAGGACTAAGGGCTTTACTTTAGCTTACAGTTCTAGAGGGATAGGATTCCCCATAGTAGGGACGGCATGGCATTCGTTGAGTCTGTGAATCTATATGGAAATAATTTACCTTAAAGTTTCTGTTTTTATTGTTGGTTGGGAGTTTGTACATTTAAGTTTTCAGATTTATTTGTAGGCTGTGTAGGTTTTTCTTTTATGTCTATAGATTTTGTTTTAGTAGTTATTTGAATTTTTTTTTATCATTCATTCTTTCTTTTTTTCTATTTGTACATTAAACCATGAACTCATAGGGAATGGGCTTCTGCAGCTCACGCTCCTCCCTTTTTTTTTTTTTTTTTTTTTTTTTTTTTTTTTTTTTTTTTTTTTAAAAAAAAAAAAAACACAGTAAAAAGAATTTAAAATGTGGAAGAGTTAACAATAACTATACAGAGGATAAGAATGATAGGCATGGCTTATCAAGGGAAGAAATACAAATAAGATTGCTACACCTATATTTTCTTTGTGTTCATCTTTCCCTCTGAATTTTTTTTTTTCATCCCTGTATATCCTTATTCCTCCCTTTCATTGGTCATCACAGTGTGTGCTTCTGTGGGTGGAGCAGGCTGACTCTTCAGAGTTGAACCCAGGTGCCTTTCCCTTTGGCTCTCCCCTCCCCCCACATTGTTTTTTTTTTTTTTTTTCCCAACTTTTTTTGGAAAGCTGTCTTAGCTCTTGGGAGAATCTTGCCTATAACTTCTTGTTTACAATAATGCCCATGGTATGCTCGGTGAAGTGGCTAGGTGACATAGTTAATTCTTCCTGTTTTGCTATACTAACAGTTATGAGGCATTACTTTTGAACAGTGCCCCATTACCTTGATGTCTACAGTATCACCATTTTTTTGCAGATTTGCATGTATGTGGCTAAAGAAACACCTTCATGTTTCCTACAAGGCACAGAAAACCTATAAATGGTACCCCTCCACTTTCCCATTGTTTTGTCATTTTGTGAGTTATTAGAAGATGACTGCCACAGCTGAAAGCAAATTTTCTATTTTAAAATAAAATTTATTAAGTTGTTTACTTACTATCTATTTACTTATGTATTTAGAGAGAGAGAGAGTGTGTTTGTGTGTGTGTGTGTGTGTGTGTGTGTGTGTGTGTGTATGTATAGGCAGCCATGTCTCACAGTAAACCAATGGAAGTAAATCTATATGAATTAGTTCTTAATTTTTACCATATGGTCCTGGGTATTGACAGCAAAGCACCTTTATCAGCTGGGCCATTCTTCTACCCAACAAGATTGATTGGTTTTTAAAATCTTCCCAAAGTACTAACTTTTAGTTTTATTGACCTCTCTTTTATTTTCTCATCATTAATTTTTGCTTTGTTTTTTTCTCTTTAATTTTTAGGGATGCTAGGTGTTAAATGTAGGGTCCTGTGAATGCTGTTAAACTATAGCTTTCACAATGTTCTTTTAAATTTAATTTGTCATACACACTTAAATGAAGTTATTGGTTACTCATTTTTGCCACCATTGTACTAGTTTATCTTGCAGGCAGGTTTCAGTTGTAGGTTGCAGAGTTTTAGCTGGCTAATATTTATTGATGATTACTTTTGCCTTGCAGTAACATTCAAAGTACCTTCTAGAACTATAAATGCTAATCAGTAGGGTGAAGCTTCTACTTGGCTATCAGCTTGATATCTCTGTTAGATGACATAAATAAGTTGTACATTCAGTAATACAGCCTTACCATTTGTTGTGGAGACCAACCATTAACCTTGGCAATAGCCTGTAATGTTTGGTGGGGGTGGACCTGTGGGATCATTATTTCTAAGGACTCAACAAGATGTAATCCATTCCTGGATCCTATATAGTTAAATAGTGATATGACATAATAAACCTAATTTATCTTTTGAATTTTCTAGTGATGTGGAACATATTTTACAGTCCATATTTAATATCTATATGTCATCTTGGTGAAATCTTGTTTTGCTCATTTTCTAATTGTGTCTGTACTTTTGAGTTTTAATAGTTTTTTTAGTATTATTTCTAAAGTTAATATTTCATGTCTTACTATGCTGTCCAGGCTGGCCTCGTACTATGGGGCTGAAGCAGTCCTCCTGTGTGAGCTTTTGAGTAGCTTGGGAATATAGGAGAGTAACTCCACTTCCCAGTACATAGTTACCAAATTCTTTCTTTCAGCCATAGCTTGTCCTTTTATTCTTTTTTGCAGGATTTTTTTCCAGAGCAAAAGTTTTAAATTTTGATAAAGTCTAATTTTCTTAAATTTCCTTCCACATATTACTGGTTCTTTTTGTGTCATTTATAACAACTCTTTGCCAAGAATTGGATTTCTTCTGTTTTCTTATATCTTTAAGTCTTTAGGCTAATATTTGTAGAATACAAGGCTTAGATGCTGTCTCTCTTTTTCTCTCTCTCCTTCTCTTCCCCCTCCCCTTATTTTCTTCCTTCCTTCTCTCCCTCCCTTCCCCCTCTCTCTGTGTATACACTCAAAATTTTTTGAGGCAGAGTGTCATTATATTATAGGCCTGGAACTCAATATGTAGACCACTGAGGTCCACATACCTTTGTCTCCTGAGTAAAGAAGTGCCACCATATCTGACCCATATTTATATATTTTTTGAACTCTCCCAGTAACTCATGAGTGGCCAAGACTTGCAGTTATTCAACCAGTTATATTCTAAAATAAAGTTTTTGAAAGTTTTTAGAAAATGCTTTCTTTTGCTAAATTGAAGAACACTAGATAGTAGTTAGGGTTCAGGAACAAAGAAGAAAATTGATTTTGTTATATGTGGCATGTTAGGAATTGTCCTTGGTTGGAAGTTTATAACATATATTGACTTTGAGTTGAGGACACATGAGAATAATTTTTTGTGGTCTGGGGAATAAAGTTTTGAGAAAAATTTTGTGCTCTGGAGAAAAGTGTATTTGGGTTGTTGGGGGGTAATCCCAGAACTTATAATATGTGGCAAAGACAGCTGTTTGTGCACTGATTACTCCATTGCATATGTATGTATACACACACACACATATATATATATATATTTTGTTTTAAAAAAATTAGTCACTCAGGGAGGCAGAAGCAGGTGGATCTCTGTGAGTTTGAGGCCAGCCTAGTCTACAGAATAAGTTCCAGGACAGTGAGGTGGGGTGGGGAGGTGGGGGGACTATATACAGAGAAAACCCTGTTTTGAAAAACAAAATAAAAACAAATTCAAACAAATGAAGGAAAAAATAATAGTGAGAAAAGGTTTCATTGTAGTAAAGTTTGCTTTATGAGTTTGAGGTTTGTTTTGTTTTTTAAACTGTTATAGTGTGGGCAATACAGAGCAATCTAAATTTGAACTCAAATAACTCGCAGTGATATGATATTAATTTTAGTCATGCCTTTTTAATGAAGAACAGAGAGTGCCATTATACATTCTATCATTCTATTATACATTAAGATTTTTTTTTTGTTCATGGATAAAGATGAGATCGACATTTAACTGAATTTATTAAGGAAAAAAATTTGTAACTTTAGGAGACAAGACAAAAATTGGGAGTATGTGAATTTACTCATTTAAAATGAATATTTGGCATATCTTTTGTGGGAGGCATAGTTCTAGTACTTGGGATACATCTGTTAAATAAGAAGCTGTCTTGTTAATCTTGAGAAGTGTGAGCAAGGATTAAAAATAAATGCACTCTTAAGTATTGTGTTACGTGTCATATGATGGCAAAGTAAACATAGTAGGGTATTGGAAACTGCAGGTTGGGATAATTCATGCTTCAGTATTCACAAGGTAAGAATGACAGCTTAATGAGGAAGAAGTATTTAGGCAAACACATGACAGAGGCTGTGGGGTCTGAGATATCTGGGGAGCAGTGCTAGCAAGACAGAGAGAGCTCATTCAGAGGCTAGAAGTCAGAAAGATGTCAGATGTGTTTCAGTCTTCTGGATTTTATGTTAGTCATAAATCATTTGTGAAGTTCACAATGTCAGACATAAAACTGACACTTAATGAACACAGCTATAATAATTTTATGGGTCCCTGTTTTAGGCGATAAGGATACTGTCCAGCTGGGGTTCACACTGGCTTTGAGTAGACCAGAGAGTATAACCTTATTTTTAATCCCTTTGTAACTCGCTTGTCTACCAGGTTAGACCTCTGAAGGATTTCAGGTATTCTGTGTGTCTTTAGGCACTTTCTATGCTTGGCATTCTTGGCTCTCTGTCATATTCAGGACTGAATTTGAGAACTTTGCGCAGTATTGGGTTTCTTTAGTTTCCCAAAGTTAATGGAAGCTAAATAATGATGGGACCTACTTTGAGAGTATAGTGTGGAAACCTCTTCTGTTTTAACTGCTTTGCCAAGACTGTGTGCTTTATGCTGGGAGCACCCAGCTGAGCTATCTTGCCATGAGAACTGTTTAAAAAGATACCTTTGTAATGACAGTGTAAGTTGACCTTCTGCTGAACTTATAGGCAATTCATTATAAATTTGATTTATTTAAGAAGTTACAATTTTGCAAATCCTGTTGTTTTAAAATGAAAATAACAGTTGACAATAAATGTGATTGTAATTATATATCTAAACCACTTTCCAAGATGGAACCCCCGCAGAGGAGGTGGTAAAAGAAGTTAAATATAAACAAGCAGAAACCAGTGTGACATTTAAATATGAGTGTAAACTTTCATGAGATGATGCTGTTGTCTTTATCATAGTTAATAATCCATACACGCTGTGGTTTTAATGTTGTCTTATTTTGTTGATTTTGTTGTTGATATTTCCAGTAGTATAGAGTCATTTATTTGTTTTATATCTTGAGTTTGAGTTTAAGATTATCTTTATAAAGTCACTCTAAAAAATTGTGTAAGATAAAGGTATGAGGAAAAGAAGAAAACTAACTGGCTCTTCAATTTTCAATCAATTTTTTAGAGTATTTGTAACCTAGGATGCTCATGATCACTTATTTGTCTGGACCTGTCTGGACCCTCTCTCTCTCTCTCTCTCTCTCTCTCCCTCTCCCTCTCCCTCTCCCTCTCCTTCTCCCACTCCCACTCCCAGACAAGGTTTCTCTGTGTAACAGTCCTGGCTGTCCAGGAACTTGCTCTGAAGACCAGACTGGCCTCAGACTCACTGAAATCCACCCACCTTTGCCTCCTAAGTACTGACCTTAAAGGTGTGCATCACCACCATTTGGACTTGAACTTTTTCATTATGAAACAAGAGCTAAAAAGACACTGGCTGTGTTTAATTTAAAAACCTGCTATGCTTCCTATTATTATTTTTCTTAAACAAGAGAATTAATTTTGAAGTACTTATATCAAATGAAGGAATATATGAACATATGTTCCTGTTTCAAATAGTCTTTTTTTCTTGGACCCAAGCATACAATATACAGAAATACTGTGGTACACCTGAGTTCTGTTTTCATTTATAAAAAGAATGGTGATCTTTGAGATAATTTATGCCTACGGTATTTTACTTTCTCTAAGTGTTTTGTTTAGTACTATGAAAATCCCTGGTTACTGCTACTAAAGTATTGACATAAACAACTTAGGGCTTATTCATAGATTTGGAAGCAATGGAAGAAACAAACCCAAAGTAATTAAAAGTCATATTTAAATATCATGCAGATAGTATTTTGACTTGTCAACTAGTCAGTCTGTATTATGTATGTATTTTCTCAGAGATGTAAATTAGGCTTTATAGAGATAAATTTAAAGGACTTTTTTTTAGTAAATATAAACTTATATTGTTAGTGTCTTATGATCAAATTTATAACCACAAAAATTTGCTGTAGTAAAGTATATTAATTTTGTCTCTTAAAATCTTCAAAGGAAAATTTTAACTTCAGATTTTAAAATTTATTGGGAGAGTGATTCTTTTAAAATTATCAACTATGAAGCAATTACTAAAGTAGATTAAAAAGTATCAAGAGTTTGATTGCACAGCTATATCTATTTCTGTTTTTTTTTTATTATACTGGCTCATAGATTTCTTGAATACAAAAAGTTTCACTTATAGGCCTAACTTCTGCTTATTACAAAGCATATTGAATTGATAGTTTTTAATTTTGAAATACAATAATAAAACAAAAATTTATGCTTAGTAGCTTAACTTAGTGTCTTATCACATGTTTTATTTTAATTAATTAGTTAATTAATTAAATATCCTGTCACAGTTTCCTCTCTGCTACCAGTTCCTCTTCCTCACCCACCCCTTTTGCTACCCCCCAATCTATTCCTCCTTTTCCGTTTTACAACATACCTTATTATTTAAAGAAAATAGCTCGCTATCATTAATGCTGAAATAGACTAATATCTACTATTTATTTGATTAAGTGAAGAAATAATTAACTTTCAAGGTATTAATTTAGTTTACAAGCACTTCTATTTTTCATTTCTTTCTCCCATTGTTCTATTGACAGATAATGCAGGAACTGGCTTCACTATTCTGTTTTATTTTAGGGAAAATTGTTATTTTTTTTCCTAACAAAAGTTATTACTCTATTAAAAAACAAAATTTTGCCTTTGAAAAGGAGTCTTCCTGTATATTTAAAATTAATAACAATAAATACAGAAACTATAATGAGGGTATAGTGAGATAAACACCATCTTAACTTTTAGAGTAATTTTTTAAAGTGCTTTTGGTGCTGTTGAGAAAGACTGTGCTCTCATATTCATGGATATTCATGACAAACTTCACCTGAAAGCCTTAAGGTTTAGAATATAATGCTAGTAGCTACCAGCTGTTAAAAATTTTCATTTGCTGACTTTATTCCTTTACCCCTTTGTAATTTAAATGCCTTTATTTAAAGTTTAAGGTAAGGATATTGTAAAGTATGTAGCATTTTGAGATTAAATGGTGTCCAGAACATATAGTTCAAGGAGTTAGTCCAATGTAATTGGAGGAATTATTAAATGACACTGACCTCATTTCCTGTAGAACAATGAAAATTAATAGTTTCACATTTTATTAGGCTGATATTCCAGATGTAGTATACATTTAATTAAGTGTAGTTTCCTTTTAGTTATGGTATGTGTATCTGTTTTTTGTCGCAAATTCTTTCTAGTTTTACAGTTTTCCACATGTTTTCTTTCACCATTTATGATTTTTTTTCAAAGCAGAGCTATAAGGAGTTAAATCACTTTAGCATGCAGCACAACAGTTCCCATTCAAACAATAAACGCTATTTTAAAAAGCCTTTAGATCTTCTGTCACTTCATAAATATAAATATATAAAAACGTTATGCAGTTGTAGTGCCCACCTGCTAATTAAATGCAGATTTTCTCAAACTTGTTTAAAATCTGTCTATTTGTTTCAACTCTTTCTCTGTTCAGAGTGCATATGGCCCTTGTGAAACTAATTATGCTTATGGAGCAGCTGTTAAATTTAGTGCAACTAATTTTATCCAATATTTTACATTTTAATTGATTACCTGTGAAGAAATTAGCAAATTAACACGTATTGTACAGTAACGGAATGGCCTTTTATGGTTACTTTTAGATTTAACAGGCGAGCTAGGCACTGATAGAATAAAGGCACGTCTAGGAGTTTTTGGTAGAATTATTGGTGGACCTTGATTAGCTGGTGTGAAAATTTAGGAAGACTGATGAGTGATGCCAGGCATCTGTGTGTCCTGTGTCTTAAACATGAGAAGCAGATTGGAAAGTAATAGGTTTTTCACAGAATTTTGGTAACATATGGGCTTATCTGGATCTAAGAAGTCTTTGAAGATCTTTGAACTTGACTAAATGACTTAACCTTTGGCTGAGTGGGTGGGTTATGTGTTTTTAGTGGGGGAAGCACTGGCATTCTGTGTTTCTTTCTCTCCCCCTCCCCCCAATTCTATGCTTTCGAATCTGTCTTTAAAAGTGGAGACTGGAGATGATGAGTACGAATTTGGAATGTGAGAATTCCAGTACTTATTAAATAGATCTATTTGTAAAAATAAAGAAAGGAATGAATCTTTTGATAATATTTCAGAACTGAGTTTGTATAGATGCTTTTTTTCTGTTTTATTTATTTGTTATTGAAAATGATACCTCAGATCTCACAGGCATTGTCCTTAGTTGAAAGGTTGAAAGGCTATAGGTAGACCTGGCTTCTGATTTCAGTTTTATTACTGATTTTTTGTGTTCTTTGACCTTACACAGTTCAGTTTTTCCCAAACCAAAACACTGAATTCATCTTCTACCTGAGAGAGAGAGAGAGAGAGAGAGAGAGAGAGAGAGAGAGAGAGAGAGAGAGAGAGAGAAAAACAAACGAACTTGGAAGTAGACAGCTACCTAAAAATACTATCTCAGTATTATGGGGAAAACCTCAGGCCCTGTATCCTGGCTAAACAAGAACTATAGTAAACATGCATATCATTATGAACATTTTAAAGCATTAGCTGTTACAGTAAATAAAAATTGTTTTGATTTTTAATAGCTTTGAGTTCTGATACTAGTGAATGTTGATTTGAAAAAATGGGCTCCGTAAACTTGTGTGGAATTGTAATAAGAAATAGTTTTTCAGTTGGGCATGTAAGTAGGGAATTACATTCCAAGAATACGCAGACAAACCCTATTTACACACTTGGTTTATACCACTAAAACTAGAGCTTGTCCTCATGGTGACGACAGGTAATGCTGGTCTTTAGAGATAATATTTGGGAAACCTGTTGATGTAAGTATAATATGTTTCTTTAAGACAGATGAAGGTCAGTAAATAACAAAAGTTAAAAATACTTAAGCTGCTTAATTTGAATTCTGAATGTGTGTATTTTGGCCCTCAGAATGTAGTTGCTATTGATGTGGGTATTTCCACTCTCTGGGTTCTTTCTGAGCGGGTTTATGTGGTTTGGACTGAAGCATTAGCCGCGGTTCATTCTTTTTCAATTGTCCTTTTCCTTCCCCCCATCTTTCTTTTTGGTGTTGAGCATTGAGCCCAGGATGACATCCCCACCACCATTATGATTTTGATGTTGAATTTCAAATATTGGACTTATTAGCAAGGTTTCACCCTTTTAAACTTCATATTTGAAAACATTAGGCATTCATTAAAATAAAGGTAATCTAAGGAATCTTTGTGTAGCTGTGATTTCCTGTCATCATGTAGTTATATTTTACAATCTCAAGTCTTACTTTCAAGCTTGGTGAGGACATTTACTGTATGACAAATTTATCTCCGGTGTTATGACTTTAGCACTAATGTCTTATGTGGGCACTCTCTTTAATATGGTGAATGAGAACAGTATTTCTCCTCCTGGATGGCATGTAGGAATTGCATTACTTTCCAGTATATTTTTATCCCATACCATTTCATCACATGTATTTACAGATTCGACACATCCCACTGCAAACTTACACATTTCTCTCCATTTTTTTCTTTTGCCTTGTTATCTTGTCATTTTAAGGCTCTAGTGTTGCTAGTTTAACAGATCCTTCAGGCTTTAAGTTTCTTCTTCCTTTGTGGCCTGGAAACTAAGGTGAAAAGGAATGAGGGCACTTCAATGTTCTTTTAATATATTTCTTTTGGGGGATTATAGTCTTGGGCTCTCTGCCTTAAACAGTTGTTTTGTTTTGTGTATGTGTTTGTATGTATTCATGTATTTGCTCATGTGTGCTGTTATACATGTACATATGTGTGAGCATAGATAGGGGCCAGTGATTAATCTTCAGTGTCTTTCTTTGTTATACTTACCAAATTACTGAGACAACGTCTATTACTGAAACTAAAGTTCTCTGGTGTGTGTTGTATGTGTGTGTGCGTTCGAGTTCATGTGTCTTTGTGTGTGCTCCTGTGATGAGTGCTGTAGCATCACAAATGAGACTCAGAGCCAATTATTAGGGGAAAGCTGAAATATCAGAGAGAGGAAGCACCACAGTCAATTCTCACCCAGCTGTCTTGCAACCTTTTCAGCCTCTCCTGGTCATTCTGCCAGTGGCCTCTTCCAGTGGCTTCTGTCTCTGCCTGGTTTCTACCAGCCCTTATATACCCTATCCCATCCAGAATAGGATTAAAGGTGTGTAGCCTTGAACTCACAGAAATAGAAGTTCTGTCTCTAGAGTTGTGGGATCAAGTGTGAAGGTCACCACTCCAGGCTCTCCCTGTGCTGAGATCAAAGGTGTGTGTGGCTGACTCAACTGTTTATCTTTGTATTCAAGGTTAAGAATTTCCTGAGCTGTCTGCCTAGGATTTGCCTGGGTGCTTTCTTCCCAATATTCAGGTTTTATTAAATATGTAATATATATATCCCCAGAGTGCAAGTGCCTGCAGAGGCTATAGGTACCAGATGCCCCTGGCACTGAAGTTATAGTTGGTTCTGAGCAAGTACTCTTAACTGAAGAACCATCTTGCCAGCCCCATGTCTGGCCATATTCTGTGTGTTTGGGGTTCAACCTAAGATCCTCAGGCTCATGTGTGAAGCACTGTACTATCTGAGCCATCTCCCCACCTCTAAAACACTTTTTTCTGTACTTGTTATTTGTGTTTCCAGTTGATTGTTTTTATTTAACCACAGTGCTGGTTCACTGTCTTTTGGTTTTCCCTATCATGTCCAGAGAGTTCAGCAATTTTGTTATTGTTTTTGAAGAACCAGATTTTGTATTTTTTAATCTTTTGTTTTCTTTTTTTATGAGTTTTATTTTATTCCTAATATCTTTTTATTATTAGAGTCATTCAGATTTATTATAAGAGAATTTTATAAACAAGTATGTCTACATATTATCAATGGAAATGTACCCATTCAATAGTTGCTTCTCTGAAGTGAACTAATAAAATATAACTGAATAGTCAAACTGTTCAATGTACAATTTCTGCAGACAAATGAATTTGTACTTTTCTACTAGTTAATATGAAACATTTCATATCAAATTGGTAATTTTTTTCCAAGCTCCAGGAAACAAACTTCCTTGGCCCTATGATCCAAATCCTTCATTCTGCCAGCAAGATGAGCTAAAAACCTCTCCATCCTTGTGTCAGCAGGAAGTAACAAAGACGACCACAACGACCTATTTCCGACCCCTCCCCTCACCATAAACCTGGTTTTTTTTTTTATATATGATTAAAGGGTGAAATGTAAGGATTTCCAAAGCTTGCATTCACCTGGAATGTAATTGTCAATCATCCCTCTGGGTGTGGCGATGCAAACATGGGCCTGCCCACCCTTTTAATGAAAGGGCTCACACAAGCTCCAGTCTCCCTCTCTCTTCTCTCTCTGCTCCCTTCTGCCCCATCTCTGCTCCCTGCTGTAATAAACTCTAGTGTGGTACTTCCGGTGGTGTTGAGATTCCAGTCACACGCCACGTGCAAAAAACTAACACGTTGCTTCTTGTAAGTATTTCAAAATAACTATCAACAAATATCTCAGCTGACTTTCATTATTCAGTCTTCAACATTCTTTAAAAATTATGACTGGAATTTGAGGAAGAAAATGTAGCTTTATACATGGAGTATAATTTCTAAATAAAATTATCTCTTATATGATAGTTGAATGTTGTGGGCAGTTTGTGGAGCCTCTTTTAATCAGACCAGAGTTTATTCCTGGTACGTAAACTGGCTTCTTGGAGCACATTTCCTACACAGAACATCTTATTCAGCCTTGATACTGTTGGAGGTACTCAGTTCTACCTCAACTGGATATGCCAGACTATACTGACTCACCTTGGGAGTCTTTGCCTTCCCTAGAAAAAGGATGGAGAGACATAGTTGGGGGAGGTAGTGGGAGGACTGGGAGAAGGTGAGGGACGGGGAGAAGTGTTAGGTATGGGAAAAACATTTTCTTTCTTTCTTTTTTTTAATTATGAACAAGGAAGTCACACTTTCTATCCTGTATATCCTTATTCAAGGTCTTTTCCCCCTCCCAACACATCAGATCATTCTCTCTTCTCCACAACTCCCCATCCCCTCCCTGGGCATGCGGCATGCAGTCCAAGGTCCCACTGTCCCAATATTGCTTAGTTCAGCCTCCACTCCTGTCAGATCCAGTTTTCTCCCCCCAAACTCAAGACTGAGTCAGGTGTTCCTCTAGGGGGAGTGGGATCCAAGGAGTCAGTCCAAGATGTTTCTGATCCCAAGCTGTTCAGTGGTTGTGGTTTGCAGCTTGGGCATGCTTTTTCTTTAGTTTAGATTGTTTTCTTTACTTTTCTTCCTCATTTGATTTAAATTTTCTGTCCTTTTTCTAATTCCTCAAGATGGATGCTTTCCCTGATTTTATACTCCTCCTTGAATGTTCATTTAGCTATAGGCTTTTTCTTCCAACTTTGCTTCAGCTGTAGCTGTATCCTGCATATATTGAAATATCATATTTTTTTTCATTTAGTTCAAATATTTAAGGATATTCACTATTATTTCTTCTTTTCTATGAGTTATATAGACATGCATTACTTAATTTCCCAGCCTTTGGAAACTCTGTTTATTTGTTTGTTTGTTTATTTTTTAAAATTCTTTTCAGATAGAACGTTTTTCTGTGTTTTAAGTATGTTGAGGTTATGGTTCTGACTTGCCATATGGTTTATATTATACATCTTATCAGTGAATGATGATAAGAATAAATAATGTGCAGTTTTGAAGAATAGTAAAATAGCTGGATTTAAACATGTATCTAGGTCTTTTGTCTTTCCTTATTGCTTATTATGTCAGTTAACCAGAACTCACATTCAATTGTACAGTTAGAATTCTGACTTTAAAATTTTTTACCATTGCTTTATGTATTTTTTGGATGTGTTATTACATGTTACAAATTCAGACTTTGTGTTCTTTTGTTGTGGATTGAGCTTGCCATCATGACATGATAACCTCTGTCTCTCTGTGGTCCTGCTTAGATGTCTGCTTTGCCAGATGTTAGCACAGTTCACTTTTCTTTTTGTTTATGTCTGCATGGTATTTTTCTATACTGAACCTTCTTTTGATTTTATTTTTCAGTTTTGTTGTGGAAGTTGTCTAGTTTTGTTATTCCAGTTTGATCATCTTTTTAAAATTTGTATTATTTAGTTGAATTCTGTTTATTACTAATATACTTAAATTTAAATATACTATCTTAGTCTTTATTTTTTGTTATTCCATGGAAATTTTTCTCCATTTACCTTCACTCTTTTAAATTAATTTTATTTTTCTTTTCTATGAACTTTTAAACTTGAATTTGTTAATTATACTTTGAATAATTGCCCTAGAAATTGTAGTTTACCCTTGTCTTGTTTGTGACTAGGAAAAATTAGTGCTTAATTTTTTCTTTTTGTTGTAGTTTGCTTTTAAGGGACAGTTTGCTATTTGTTGCATCAAAACACATGTGGCTCCCCCCCCCTGCCCCAATAAACCCTTTGAACTCCTCAAGACAATTAAAGCCATTGTTTTCTGTCAGTTTTTAAATGGAGAATGCTGATGCCAAAGTGATTTTTTTTATATTTCAGTGACTCATGGTTTCAGAAGCCTCCTTTTTTTTGTTGCAGGAAAGGCATAGTAGTAGAGCAGTGACTTACATCTCCACAGCTAGGAACCTGGGAAAATAAGTGCCCCGCCCCTTATCGCCCTTCTTTCTCCTTGTATTCGGTATGCCCTACTTGCCTGCTTATGGGATGCTATCACTAGAAGTTTAGGAGAGTCTTCTCCATTCAGTCTTTTCTGCAAATGCCATGGAGAGCTATGCACCACTGATCTCTGAGGTGCTTCTTAAAGTAGGTAGACAATCAGAATTTACTGTGGTAGTCAGTTTCCAGATGCCTTGATCTAATCTTGGTTTTGTAGAGGAATTTCAGCATTTTGTTTTCTAGTTCTCCTTTAGCACCAACCCAGCAATGCACATCTACTTTCCCACAGTGTACATAGTATAGGTCTTTAAAAAAAATTTTGTTATGGCTTTAATTAGGTTTTGGCAGTGATTGGAGTTCAATCCTCTTGTTTATAGTGTTATTCTGACATGAAATCTATGCTACATTTTATTCAGTATGTAATTATTTAATTTTAATTACAGTTTTATTTTATAGTAAATGATATTTTTATTTGTAGCACTCAACTTTAGGATTGTTTGAAGTACTGAAGTATTTTTTTTAAAGACAAAATATTAAGATATCTGTTTTGATTACATGTGTTTAGAACTTATTAGCCAATTAAGCTTGAAAAATTGGCTTTTGAGAGCAGTAATTCATTTTATGTAGGGATGTTATGGTTATTCTTCTTATTCTGTAGATATTGAAAGCATTTATCTGGTATAATAGGACATCTTGCTGTCCATTTATTGCTTATATATTGTGTGTTCTAGAGTCCCACATTTTTTACCAAATGGTTCTTTGCTTATAATACATCTCCATATTGGCTTTTTGTACTCCAGAGACTTCTAGAGTGATTTATCAGGAAGATACTTATTTAAGGAACTGGGGACGGATAACATCGTAAATGTTTCTTTCTCTTTTGTTTGTTTGGTCAGAGTAGGAAATCTTTTTATTTTGATCTGTCATTTTCTTCTTGATGAGCCTCTTCAGATTTGAAAGTAAAGCTACTTAATTGTAAACAGAACTAACTACTCATTTGTCTAACATGGACCTTATTCAAAACTGTGTAAAATAATTCTTGTGATAACTAAAAAGTCAATAGTAAATTCAATTTACTTTGTTTTTACCTTAATTCTTTTAAAGTCTTTGTGTGATTTTATGGTCATTTAAAACTGTATTTTATAATTTAACTGCCTGTAGTTTTGCATTTTCTATCTTTTCTTCCATGGATATTTTAAAATGTGAAGATGATAAGCAAGATTAGGAGGCCCACAGTATGAGGATTAAGATAATGAACACTGTCTTTGAAAGGAAGAAGTTCCTGTAACATTGTATAGTGTGGTATTTTTAAACAAATTATTTTGTTTAAATTGATATAATGGGTGTCTTAACTTATTATGTGTGCCTTTACTACGTTATTTAATACATAACAACCAGCAACAATGATAAGAGAGTATTCTCGAATGACATGAATTTCTTGAGTATATTGGGTGAATAATGAGCAAGGTAAGTTTTCAGAACTGCAGGCATGTGTTTTCTACAGCGGAGTCTTCATATCAGGTCAGCTTTCATGCTGGCCGAGTTTTCTTAATTGACTGGATAAATTGAGAGTAGAGATTGAGAAGGAGGGTGCTGAGGAAAAGCTGGATTTGATTGTAACTGATAAAATGCCTTGCTAATTCAGCATCTAGCTCTGCTGCACTTTTGACAGGATAGTGATTTTCTGGGGGCAGTGCCAGCTGAACCTTGTTTTCCTGGGATAGAGCCTCAGCTCCCAGATCTCTGTTTGTCCTCAGCAGTCTGGAGGTGTTGGATGATAGATGATGGGGCCTTCCTGTTGAAGCAAGCATGATGGCTCATTAATTTTGTTATTCAGGATTATCGGTGGAGAAGATATGTTTTGCTTTGGGTTTTTTTTTTTCCCGCTTCAGATTATTTGCTTTTCTGTGCAATAGAAATACAGCAAAGTTTACTTACAGCCGTATGTAAAATTTAAGATTTTAAAAGTTTGGGATAAGAATACAGTTTTATTGCATTAGCTGTGGTAGAACAGAAATGTATTTTATATGCTTTTGACTCAGATGTTACAAAATCTCATTAGTAACCCTTCAATTACTGCCTTCTCCGTGGCTCCTTTCTCTTGACTTACATGGCTGTTAATGTTCAATTTACTTAGGTAAATATTAAGGTAGTTGGCATTACTCTCATTTTGTATATGAACAAACAGGTTTTCAGAGAAGAAATATCTTATATGAGAGAAAAAAACATTATTTGAGGAATTACTCATTTTAACTTATTGCTTATTTAATTTTACGCACATTGCTAACACATATATTTAGGTCTATGATTGCAGTGGAAATATGACTTTGCCAAAATGTACCTCAGCTATAACCCACAATGTAAACTACTAGTGGCTATATATTTTTTCCAACAGTATTCTTAGAGGAAAAATAAGCAAACTACAATAAATTATTAGATATTTATTCAAAATATAAAGCTCTTAAAGCATTTTTATTTTTTATTTTTTTTATTAAAAAGTTTTTCCCCATACCCATCACTTGAGTAGCTTACCTATCTTTAAAAATTTCTTAGTTATTTCCTCACCTCTAGCTGCCTATGGCAGATGAGAGAGCTGACCAAGGGCCATGAGAGTGGGAGAACTGCCCCTTTCCCTCATCAGCTGCGACACCCTGGAGAGCAGGCATGGCACCTTGCTTGAGCAGCCCACTAGAGCTGACCCTGTTGATGGGGTGCAGGTGAACTTGGTCTGTGGGCATGAGAGCAGGAGAGCTGTCCCCCATCTTCTTCCTTGTGTGCCATGGGTTGGCAAGGGGAACCGCAATATGCCCTCCCTCTGACCCCTTGCCACCTGCAACAGGGAACAGGTGGGAGAGCTTACATTGGGGGTCATGAGCATGGAAGAGCGGGCCCTGCCCTTTGCCAAGTGCAGTGATATGGAGAGAGGGCTCTGCACCTTGCTTGGAAAAAACAGTGGAGCTGGCCCTGGTGGTATGAAAACAGGAGAACTGGCTCCACTTATTGCTGCAGGTTGCATTGGTGAGCTTAGCAGGGCAGTGCTGGAGAGCTCACCTGGGTAGTAATGATCAGAGAAAGCTGGCAGGCTGACTAACCCAGTTACCAAGGCTGTGAGTGGTCCACCCCAATACCACCTCATCTGTGATCTGCTATAGCCCTTGAAGGGGCTAGTCCTGCAGATCCAAAGCTGCAGAATCTCTATGACACAGAGAAACAATGGTATCCAAGAGAGTGTAGCAAAAGCCAGAGGTCTCAAACCAGACTAAGACTCATAGCAACGAACTCTTGCAAATAAAGCTGTATGGACTAAAGGGTATACTGTGTGACCCACTGGGCCATACTACAGTTTCCATGTTGAGATTTTCCTTATTTGGGATGGTTTGGTTTGGTTTTGGTTTTGGTTTCACTTTTAAATTTTGTTATGGGGGAACATTACAAGGGGATATGGGGATGAGTGGGATCAGGTTCCATTATGTGAAATTTACAAACAGTCAATAAAAAGTTAAAAAAAATCTTGGTTAGCACACACCACTTTTATATGCTATTTGCAAATTATATGCTAGTTAACTTGTAAATATATACAAACCCAATTATTGATACTTATATATTTGTTTATATGTAATTTTATATTTTAATGCCATTTCTCAATATCTATGCATTTAATGTCATATTTAACATATAATTTTCTGCACCCATATCTTGAAGATTTCCCCCAATAATGCCACTTCTTTGATCAATTTCAAATTGAGTTCTGTGCAAGGTGAACAATGCGGCTTATGTTTAAGTCATCTGTGTTTAGATTTCTACTTTTCCAGTACACCCTTTATTGAAAAGGCTTCTCCATTCTTCAGTGTATATTTTAGGGCCTTCTCAAGAATTCCTATGGCCACAGATGGTCTATTTCAGGGGTCAGTATTGATTCATTTGTATAGTGTAACTATTCCTTAAATTCAGGTATAGTGATGTCACTAGCTTTGTTCAGCTATTCAGGGTTTTTTTTTTTTTTTGTATTTCTACACTAACTTTAGGGATTTTTTTTTTTTTTATAGCTTCATGAAGAATGCTGTTGGCATTTTGACAGGGATTGAATTGAATTTGTAAATTGCTTTGGGGAGTTATGGATGTTTTAACTATTAATTCTCTCAATATTTGAACATGGGAAAATTTCGGTATTTTTATGTCTTTCATTACTTTTGTTAAGATTTTGTAACATTTATTGTAGAATTCTTTTACTTCCTTGCTTAAATTTGTTTCTGGGCTTTTATAACTGTTGTTATGAGCTTGCTTTTCTGATTTTCTCATCTTCCTCTCTGGTGTATTAAAATGCTTCTGAGTCAGCTAGAAATAAAGCTCAGTAGTAGAACTTTTTCACACATTTGTAACTCTCTGGATTTGATTTCTAGGGCTACCAAAAATAAAATTAAAATACTGCTGGGGCATTTTGTTTCTTTTAATAAGAGATGATCTTGCTGTGATAGCCCTAGAGCTCATTGTGTAGCCAGACTCAACTTGATCTACTGATCTCCATGTCTCAACTTCCCAAGCCTTGGAAGCACAGGTTTGTGCATGCTTGCAATGAATTTTGTATGTTGGCTTTGTGTCCTACAACATTACTGAATCCTTGTATTGGTTTTAATAGTCCTTTCTGAAGTTTTTAGAATTTTTTGCATGTAGTATTGGACCATCTACAAATTAGAATAGTTTGATTTCATCCCTTTCTAGTTGTACATTGTTTCTTTCTTACTCATGCTTAATTGGTTTAATAAAGACTTCTAGCACTCTATTCACTAAAAGTCCTAAGAATATACACCCTTTTCTAGATGCCCAGTACTACTGTGGCTAGATTTTATAATTGTTATTAAGTCATTATGAGATGCAGATTCTGTTCTCATTATATACATTATGCCTTTAATCTCATTCAATGCAATTTTTTAGGTTTTTTCAGTTAGAGAAATTCTATTTTTTCTTTTCCTGAGGGTGTTTTTTTTTTTTTTTTTTTTTTTTTTTTTTTTTTTTTTTTTTTTTTTTTTTTTTTTTTTTTTTTTTTTTTTTTTTTTTTTTTTTTTTTTTTTTTTTTTTTTTTTTTTTTTTTTTTTTTTTTTTTTTTTTTTTTTTTTTATAAACACTGAGATTGCTTAGTTTTATATTTATTGCAAGCATGGTTATAAGTACTACTTTAAAATCTTTGCCTACTAATTCAAATATCTGACTTCCTGGAGAGTTTATGTATATTTGCAAAATTTTTCATCTCTCCCACTACAAGAATAGAGGACATTTTATGGATTTGTTTTTATATATAGTATATGAACAATCTATTCTGGGTATGATGAATATCATACTGTTAATAATATTGTGCTCTCCTTAGTAATATGATCTTAAGCCTTTGTTTTAGCAGGATATTAACTTGGGTTGAGGATGCAGAGGGCTTGTGTTTATGCAGACAGCTGAAATTTTGATTCTTTGCTATTTAGAGTCTGCTGTTCTTAAGATGATTTGATTCGGAAAGAGCTTTGAAATAGTTTACATATACAATTTTTGGGTATTACAGTGCTAGTCATATAGCTTAGTGGTTTAGTACTTACCTTAAATTTTTGAATATCATCTTTGACTCTTTTACTGTATTTACCTCTCATTCTTCCTGCTGCCAGTGGTCTTTGGTGGAGCTCGTCTCTTCTGGGTGCAGTCTTGAGTTCCCCTGCAGAGTGGAAGCTTATCAAATGGCAGCTTTCTCATTGCCGTTTACTTTGTCATCATGATGGGGGGGTGTCCCATCATACCCCCCCAGCAAAATCTCACTTTTGGTCACTGTCCAAGGCCTTATTATAGTTGTTTTAGTTATCTGTAAGATTATGAGTATACTAGAGGAATTCTTGCCAGTACCCTGTCCAGGACCTGAATTCATTACTTCTTAGCACATAATGTATCATACCTAATAAAATGATTCATTTGATACTGGAGTGGTTGGAGTGGGATAATGGTCTTACTCGCACATTGAGAAAACAAATAAGAGTGGATAGATAAAAGAGATTCTAGCGATAATGAATAACTGTTTTTATAGATTACGTTTTAAAAATACCTTTGATTTGTTATGTTATTTGAGGAAACTTCATTTGTCTGTTTAAGACTTTGTCTTGTCTTCCTTTCCCTTGTCCCCTTGTGGTGTGGTTTGTCTGTAGTCCTGGCTGCTCAGGAGGGAGTCAGCCCAAGGAGCCCCTATTGCAGAAATATCCAAAGACAACAAACCTTTTACTTGCTAACATCTGTGTATGGGTGTATTGAGGGGTGTACTCACCTGTATAAGCACATGTACAAGCTTGAAGTTCATGTTAGGATGTCTTCATCAGTCACTTTTCCACCTTACTTTTGGAGAAAAATTCTCTCATTGACTTTAGAGATCACCATTTTGGCTAGATTAGTCAGCAAGCAGAATCCAGAATCTGCCACAGTCCACATGTCTCCACCCCTCAGTGCTGAATTACAGATTTTGGTCACCATGCTCAGCTTTTTATGTGAGTGCTGTGGATCTGAATTCTGATCCTTGTGTTTTCACAGCAAGCATTTTACCCACAGAATTATCCTCCTGTCTCGTACTTGCTAACAGGTTTTTCTTAGCATAAAATAATTACTTAAATTAATATATCTGTAATCACACATTTCTTTTCCTTTTCCTCTGTTTCCTCTGCTTACACACCTTAAGATACTTCCCAAGCAAATTTACACTGTAGAAGTGTTGCTAATTATTATTTAATGTTGTATTTTTAAATCTTACTCAATTTATACAACAGTCTTTTATCCTATTATTTATAGCTCAAAATTTCTCTTTTTCTATCATTTTAAATGAGCTTTAATTTCTTTCCGTATTGACACCATCTATATTTCTTCGTATAATTTTAAGTGAAAGTGATCATATATAGGGTATCTTTTATATACTTGCTTTGCACAATTAATTTTGGGGAACTAAGTACTTTTGAGTAATTTAAAAGGTCAACTGTATTTTTAAGTCAAGTAATACTTAATGTATTTAATAAAATCTGTTCATTGTAGGTCCAGGTCAAGACCTCGCCCACGTTCCCATAGTCGAAGCAGTGAAAGATCCAGTCATAGAAGAACTCGTAGTAGGTCTAGGGACAGAGAACGACGTAAAGCCCGGGACAAAGAGAAAAGGGAAAAGGAGAAGGACAAAGGCAAAGACAAAGAAGTACACAGCATCAAACGTGGGTGAGTTCATAAGAACCTAATGCAGTGAAGACTAGCAATTCTACAGCAATATGCAAACCAGACTTTTTCTCTGAGGTACTTTCTGTGTGTAAATTTCTTTAAGAGTTAAAGAAGGTAAAGGCTTGCCAGTATCATGCATGGTTTTTGGAGTATTTATTCTCCAAAATATTATTCAATTAATCTTAATAACAATATATGACTCTTCTTACATTCTTTACTGTTTTTGTCTCCAGCTTTTCAAGAAAATTATTTTTTAAAAAAATTATATATATGTATGTGTATGCATGGGGGTACATGCATATCTTAGTTAGGGTTTCTATTGCTGTGAAGAGACACCATGACCATAGCAACTCTTATAAAGGAAATCATTTAATTGAGGTAGCAGCTCACAGTTTCGGAGATTCAGTCCATTATCATCATGGCGGGGCACATGCAGGCAGACAAGGTATTGGAGGAGTAACTGAGAATCATACATTTTTCAGGCAACAGCTGAAACACTGGGTAGTATCCTAAGCATAGGAAACCTCAAAGCCCTTGCCCACAGTGACACACTTCCTCTACCAAAACCACATAGTGTTACTCCATATGAGATTTTGGGGCCAGTTATGTTCAAACTACCTCTGTGCACCTGTTCAGGTGCCTGAGGAGGCCAGAGAGGGTGTAACAGGGCATCTGATACTGTGCTAGAACCACTGGGAGCTGGGAACTGAACTCTGGTCCTCTCTAAGAATTTCAGTTTTCTTAACTCCTGAACTGTGCTCCAGATCCTTCATACTAAATGTTTATGTCACATTTACAGTAAGGATAGGACACCCTGTCTGGATTGTTGACTTTTAAATACTTTTTGAAATGTTAACCTTATGGCAAAAGTTTATAAGATGGCTAAATTATTGTCATTTTTTTCTTGACCACCCAACAAACTATCCTAGAAACATTCAAATTCTAGTTTTAGAATGTTATAAGAAGGAAGTATGGATCAGCTGTTGTATATATAGTGTTTGTTCTCATTGCTGTGGCAGAGGACCAGAAAAATCAACATGAGGAGGAGGGGGTTCTTGTTTAAAGGTCCAAGCCAATATTGTGGAGGAGATCGTGGCGGCAGCTGGTTGCAGACCCTCTGTAGTAAGGGAGCAAATAGAGCTGCATTTGATTCTCAGCTCCACTTTCCATTTCATTAAGTTTGTTATTTGAAATATTTTCTCAGTCAGAGATTTCTTTAAGTAGTTGACATTTTCTATCTCTTAATACCTTCATTAAATAAGTGCCTTTATTTGCTTTCCTAATTCTGTTTTTTGTTGTCATAATTGTTATTTCAAAATATCTGAGAAAATTAATTTAAAAGAGAAAAAGTTATTTGCTCATAGTTTTAGAGGTTTCAACCCATGGTTCCCAAACTCTGTTTCTTTTTAGGCCTATGAAAAGGTACTAACATGGTACAAGAGTATGGATGGTAGAGGAAATCTCTTGTCATGTAAGAAGCAGAGACAGACAGACAGACAGACAGACAGACAGACAGACAGACAGACAGACAGACAGACAGACAGACAGAGAGATTAAGGAAGGGAACTGAAGCAAACTATACCCGCGAAGACAACACCTCCAGTGACTGTGCATCGGGGCCATCCTCCTGCTTAGCCCACTCAGTGAGAACTTATCAGTGGATTAAAGCATTGTCATTTCTTTTACAGTTCAAACCTACTGTCTTCTCATAGCTGCATGTGTTTTACTCTGGTGGTTCTCAGTAATTACTAATAGTGACAACTGGGATTTGAGATTAAGTGATATGCTATTCTTAAACTAGCGTAGAAAATTACTAAAGAGTAGAAATAAAATTCTCGGTGCTTTTTTTGTTTGTTTGTCTTTTTGTTTTGTGATTAGTGAAAGACTAATTCTTCTCTTCATCTCCATCTTTTGTTTTTTACCTCATCATTTGATCTGTTTATGTAGATTTATACTTAATTATATTTACAAGTAATTTCTGCAGCATCATTAAATGTATTACTAATGGTTCACTAGCTGTCTTTTTCCAGATGACTTTTTATAATGAAGAAAGAAAACAAAGGCCCCAAAATATTATAATTAGGATGGATGTATTAGTCCATTCTAGATATACAATCCAGTCACAAGTGTTTGAATTTAGGCCAAGTAATTTAGGAGCTTCTTCATATATGAAGAAATAACCTGCATGCTTATGTTTCTTTAGGTATAAGAACCTTTGCCTTATCAACTCAGTTTAAAAGTACCTATGATATGACTTACTGGTGGATCTTAAAGCACACACACAGCAAAAGTGTAACAGTGGCAAAGCAAGCCGCACTCTCACCATTAGAAAAATAAGTCTTTTGGTTGGTAATAATATATACAAGAGAGAGGGGAATGTATAAGTGGGAGTTAAGGCTTTTTCATTAAAGAGTCTTCCTTTTCAACATAAAAAGACATAAAGTAAGATAGTTTTCAAAATGTATTTTTAAATTGCAAATGTTAATAGCTCTGTAAACCTGGAATATTTGAATAATTATTATATGAACTTCCTGTATGTTATAAGCTGACTTACTCATAGCCTACTTTGTGCATGTGCAAATTTAAGGAACCTAGTAGGAATTGGAAGGGTATTCATTTGTAGGACTAAAAGATGTGTTTTCTTATAATGTGATGTAAATGATTAATATGAGAAAGACACTGGTCTTGTCCTGGATTTTAATAAGATTTAAAAACTTTAACTTAAGAAATTTTACATTTATAACATTTGCTTTTTAAGAATATTTTATGTTTTAAACATTGTTACAAGTTTTTCTTGTTTCTGTTTTCTCAGATTTTAGAATTTAAAAATATTCTTAGATAATTGTTCTTAGAAAGTAAAATTTCTATCACATGAAAACAGATTTTTCTTAAAATTATTATTGTATTGAAATAAGACATAACATTATTTTGTTAAACTGTTTTTTGAGAACTTCACACATGAGAACATCTACATCACCCCTGCTTCTCCTTCCCCCAACTCCTCCTTTGCTCTCCAACTCCCTTCCACATTCATGACTGCTTCCTTAATTATTGTTGCAAAATTGTATGTATGTACAACATGTTGAGTCCACTTACTGTTACTCATGTGTTACATGTGTCCAAGACTGAATATTTGGAATAAGACTACCTATGTGGGAGCTTATGCCTGGAAAAATCTTTATTCTCCTCCTCTGAGCAGCTGATAACTCTAATTCTTCTCCTAGGTTAGATCTTATGAAACTTCCTCTATCCATGTTGACATGCCTACTGATGTCATTATGCAGACCTTGTACAGGAACCATATTGTTGAAATTTTTTGGTTCAGCTTTCCTCTCATATGACAAAGACATATCAGAAGACACCTCGCAGCAGGGGCTCCGTTCTTTGGCTTTTAGAGCCCTTCCTGCTAGCTACTTGTACACAATGTTCCCTAAGGCTCAGATGGAGTAGTTGAGGTCCAGATGTATTGTTTGGAGTTTGGCACCCTATAATCAGCTCATTTCTGACTTTTGTCCACTTGTGGATCTCTAGCATAGTTTCCATCTACTACAAAAAGAATTATCTTCAATGAAGGGAAGGGGCCACAATTGTAGCTTTATGTATTAATATTTACAATAAAATTAGAAATTATCTTAGTTAAGGAAAAGGGCAGTATTAGGTTCCCTTCTAGGGTCTATGATCTTTCAGCCACAGTTAGTTATCTGGGTTTATAGTACCATGCATGTATTTCTTTCTTTTGAACAAGCTTTGAGTCCAATTAGATACTTGTTGGTCACCCCCAAAACAAAAGTACCATTATTGTTTCACTGGTGATATCTTGTCACTTATATTCAGACTGTTACTGAGAGAGAATACTCAGAAATTTGAAATGTCACAGGGTCTAATACTTGCAACTTGGTGTGGTGATGCTGAACATGATGTATCCCAGCAACACCACTCATGAATTAGTATATTAGGTTTCTTTACCAATATCTTGATCCACAGGCAATAATATATGGTTAACTATTTTAGAACATCTTTTGGAACATTTTAAAAAATTGTATATGGATAAGTAAATGGCCACCATTCTGCTGTTCTGAAATCAAAATGCTATCAAGATTTATATAACGGACTTATTTTAATTTCATTGTCAGTCAATCATTATTTAAATTACTACACAGAAAACGAAGAACTACTTTTATAGTGGTTACTGAACACTGTTGTATTTTGAATGTCTCATCTCTCCAGCTTACCAAATTTATGTGTTAGATATATGGAGATTTGGTGTGATGTCGTTAGGACATGAGATCTTTTAAGAGGTAATTAAGCCAAGAAAGCTTTACTTTATTAAGTGGATTAATATTGTTATGGAAGAGTGGGATTTGTTACTAAAGTTGTAAATTCCTTTTGAAGTATTTTCTTGACTTCTGTTTCCTTTATGTCATGAAGCCAGCCAGCCATGTTTAATGAGCTGGCCTCCCAGCCCTTATTGCCTGCAGTAGGTCTGAGGTATTTTATCTATTGCAGCTGCATGGAGTAGAGCGAGCCATGAGCTACCACACTCTCATGTTCATTTGAGTCAGGTTAGGACTCATGCGGAACTCAGTTTTCCTAAGCCTGACCTGCTCTGTGGAGGGTGTTTACCATATTTCCTTACTAGTGCCTCAGTAGACAAGATACTGTTCTAGGTTAATCACTAAGGCTTCTGGAAATTTTGCTCAGACATTCGGACTTAAGTTTATACATTCTGATGATATGTTATAACTTTCTGAACTTTATACTTTTTGAGAAAGTTAACTTTCCTTTGAGATTGCATGAGCCAAGGGATCTGATCATGATGGGGAGACCCATGGATTAGCCTGTTCTGTGCTGTTGGGAGCTTGTAGACTCTGAAATGATAGCTGAGGAAACTTTATGGAATGGATCTGGACCCTTTAAAGGTAGATAACAGTCAAAAGGGGTGGGCAGTTTGTGGAGCCTATTGCACTCGTACCAGAGTCTAACCTGGGTGCTTGAACTGGCTTCTTGGAGCCCATGCTTTGCAGGGAAATACCTTTCTCAGTCTTTATACTTGGGGGAGGGTCTCAGTCCTACCTCAACTGGATATGCCAGACTGAATTGACTCACTTTGGGATTTTTGCCTTCTCTGGGGAGTGAAGCAGGGAAAGGTGGGGTAGGACTAGAAGATGGTGCAGGAGGGGGAGCAGCGGTGGGGATAGGAAATTTTTTTTAAAATAAAAAATAATAATAAAGGAGAATTTTTCTCTGATTATACATTGATTCTTCTGTAAAATCAGGATTTAGAAGCTGTAAAGGTAGAAGTAGGTATAAGAGCACTATTACAATGTAATAATCATAACTTAGGAATAGAATGTACACATCTACTTTGGCAGCCTTCCAGTGTTTGTAACTTTGAGTTCCATGCGTAATTCCTGTTGAGAATGTATCCCCCCCCAACCTGATGTTTGGCAGAAAATGTTGGAAGTGATTTGAGAAAGCTGGACTCTGAGTTTTGACAGCAGTTGCATACTTACAAAGCCTGTCATGTTTTTCCTTACCTCTTACTTCTTTATGCAGCAGGAAGTCACTTATGCTAATTTACTCCAATTTGCATATAGGTTATAGAGTTCTGTGGTGCAGAGCATGCTTAGAACTCCTTTTAAGTGTCTGTTTGGATCAAAGCAGGGCTGTGTGATAGCTGTTGTCTGACACCAAGCTGTGTGGTGTTGTTTTCATTAAACATTTATCACACTTCCAATGTGACAGCAGGCAACTTTGTGCCAAGATAACATGTTTTCATGCAAAATTTATTGAAAAAGATGAGACTTTGTAAAAAGATCTTGTTGCCTTTCACCGGTGGCGAAGGGTAAATGTTTGGTTAGAAAGAAGTATACCTTGAACATGTGTCATCGTAATGGAAAGCTTCAGATGGACAATTTTGTTAAGTGGGTAAACAAAGCTATCTTTAAAGAAATTCATGCACTGGACTCTTCTCTTTCAAATTAAAGTATTTCTGATGTTCTGTTTATTGAGTTTTCATAACTCTGGCCAATTTTATTGGGTATATGTTTATATTATAATGAAACATCACCACCCTGTTCCCACTATGTAAGTTTGAGTGTTAGGTTTACTTCAACCGAAATAACATCAATTTTTCAAAAAAATGAGGTCAAGAAAGGGAACATATTATGAAACAAAAGCAAAAGTAGATAAAAGCTGTTTAGTTCTCTCTTGGGCCAGCACCTTTCTCTTACTCATTATATCAATATCATTTAAATATTATATAGTTTCTCCAGTGGAATTTGAGATGGACTATGCCTGATAAAGGTTTTAATAGCAGGAATTATAGGCTTATAATTTTTTTATTGTAGTTTTCTCGCTATGAAAAGCCTTAAAACAGTGCTTCTCAACCTTCATAATACTGTGACCCTTTAGCACAGTTTCTCATGTTGTAGCCGGTGGATTTGTCTATATGGGGTATTTTCTTTATTAATGATCATTGCAGAAGCGCCCAGCTTCCTGTTGGCAGTGTCACCCCTGGGCAGGTGGTCCTGGGTGGCCATAAGAAAGCAAACTGAGAAAGTCATGGGAGCCAGCCAGTAAGCAATTCTCCCATGGTTTTGTTTCAGTTCCTGTCTCTAGGTTCTTTCTTTGAGTTTCTTTCTTTTCTTTCTTTTGTTATGAATAAAGTCTAATTTTTTTTTTAATCCATGTATCCCGTTGTTCAAACTCCCTCCTCCCGCCCCTCCTGCCCCTCTCAGCCACTCTCTCTTCTCCCCATCTCCTTATCTCCTCCCCAGCAAGGGCAGGAGGTCCCAAGGTCCCAAGGTGGCTTAGTTCAGCATCCACTCCAGGCAGGCAGATCTGCTTTCCTCAACCCAGCATCAAGACTGGGTCAGGTGTACCTCTGGAAGGAATGGGCTCTAAGGAGTCTATCCAAGGTGCTTCAGATCCCAAGCTGTTCGATTGTTGTGGTTTGCAGCTTGGACATGCTTTGCCTTTTGTTTAAAGTCCACTATTGAGTGAGTACATCTCTTGCTTATCTTTCTGGGTTTATGATAACTCACTCAGGAGGATATTCTCCAAATCCATCCATTTGCCTGCAAATTTTAGGATATCATTTTTTCTTACTGCTAAGTAGTACTCCATTGTGTAGATGTACCACAGTTTGTCAATCCATTGTTCAGTTGAGGGGCATCTAAGTTGTTTCCAGGTTCTTGCTATTACGAATAATGCTGCGATGATCCTAGTTGAGCTAATGCTTTTGGAGTGTGAATGTGCATCTTTAGGGTATATGCCCAATAGTAGATTGTTGGATCCTTGGGGAGATTGATTCCCAGTTTTTGAGAAACCGCCATACTGCATTCCAGAGTGGCTGGACAAGCTTACACTGCACCCAACAATGGAAGCGTGTTCCCCTTGCTCTGCAACCTCTCCAGCATAGGTAGGCTGTCTTTAATCTTAGCCATTCTGACAGGTATAAGGTGGTATCTCAAAGTTATTTTGATTTGCATTTCTCTGATGGCTAAAGAAATTGAGTACTTTTTCAAGTGCCTTTCAGCTATTTGTAATTCTTCTGCTGAGAATTCCCTTTTTAGTTCTGAACCCTATTTTTTGACGGGGTTCTCAAGGTTCCCTTGAGTTTCTAACTTTTCTTTTCTCAATGATGGTATGCCAGGAATAAGTAAATAAACCTTTTCTTTGTCTCATTGGTTTTGCTCAGTGTTGTATAATGACAATAGAAATTAAACTCACTTCTGTGTCTTCATGGAGGTTGCCTCCTCAGCATGAAATACTTTTTTTCCTACCTTTCCTCATTTCCAGTTCATCTTTTTAGATGTTAATTTATTCATAAAATATTCCCTGCTTAAGAGTAAAGTAAGTAAACTTCTTTTTAGCTACTAATAGAATTTTGGCAAATCTGAAGAGAATTTTGTTAATTCTGAAACTACAAATACTTTGTATATCTTAGTGAAAATTGTACTTATTTAGATCATAGTAAGTACACATTTATGTAATGAATAATTGATTATTTTAGATGCTGTTCCTAGGTAAATGAAGTTAGTATTTAAGCATTTTTAAATAATAAAATTGACTTGCTGGTTTTAGACAGATAACCACCCTTTTTACTGCTTCATGCCTGTTCACTGGTATGTGAATAAAGACACATAATGACAGTACTTCTGAGTCTTAAGACTACATTAAAAACAGTTTGAGTTAACTTTCTCCATCTTCTCTATTTATTTAACTATTGCCAATCATGCTGTCATTAATTTTGTATAGCATCTGTTTAACAAAAAACATTTCTAGAATGAATATTTTAGATACTGCCTAAAATACTAGTTCTCATTGAAAATCTTTATTCCTGCCCTAATTTATTTTAGTGCATGGTTACAAGACAAAATACCAGAGTTAAATATACTATTCCATGAAGGTTTTTAAACTGAAAGCCGCAGTACTGCCTTCAGCTCATTTATATGTAGCTTTGAAGCTGATGACTCTGCACTGTTGTTAGAAGATGTAGCAGGAAAAAAACTTGGAATGCCTACCACGTGTTTTATAAACCATAAACAACAGGCCCCCTAAAACTTAAGATGTCACTCCCGAATCACCTATTACAGGCCTAATGTATATCTCCCTGTAAAGCACTTTGACTATCTCAGCTGTGAGTTACACTAAACCAAATAGAAACAGTCTTATCAATATTTTTAAATAATTCATGTTTTTTTTGTTTATACCTTTTCAGCTTTCTTCCCAGTTTGGTGATCATTGGAGTGACATCTCCAGAATTGAACAGATTGGAATAACATAAACTATGATGAATCAGTTAGGTAAATGTTGGTCAGCATAGGTAGGAAGTCAGAAATTTATCCAGGAGTATTGCCTGGCAGTCTACCACTGGGAGGAGAGATAGGATGATCCTGTAAATTTTATACCAGCCTGTTCCACATAGCAAGTTCTAAAGTGGCCAGGACTGTATAGTAACATCATATCTCAAAACACACACACTGGGGGAATGGGAGGGACACTTGAGGAAAAGCGAAAGAATGAGGGAGAGAGAGAAAATAACATTAAGAATTTAACTTTCTTGATAAAGCAGAAAAGATATAAATGTGTGACCTTTCTGTATCAGTGTGATATATAGGGCGGTTTATAAGTGACTGGTGTAAATGTTGTTGACATCCTTGTGATTGAAATGAACATAGACAGATGATAGTAATAATTAGATGTTGTTATGAACTTTACTTTTCCATTCTAGCAGAGTAGGTTGTAACAAACTCTTTATGTAAATGATGTTTATATACTTTAGATTTTAAGGCACTGAAATTATATTATAAAAGTGCCACATGATTTCACCGATTCTAATTATTTTCCTTTAGTGCTAAGGCTATATAATCCATGGATTCTGATATTGGATGTAACTACAGGACAATAGACATGCATCTCAGCTGGACCTGTGGGTATAGACATAAAGCACTTATAAGTGTCCATTACATACATGATGATCTCAGCAGGTATATTTAGGGAAATATAAAACTGAATGCTACTATTTAAATTCTTCCTGAATTCCTTGTGTAAGAGGTTTTGAAATGGCAATTTTTGTCCCTTATGAAATATGCTAGATTGTTTACAGACCACCTGAAAGTATCACTGCAAGCAAATTTGATTGCCATGTTGCAGTCTTTGCTTTAAAATAAAGAAAGGAGGTGAATAAAAAAGAAAGAAATTAGTAGATATAAGATTTTGAAAATTAATGTGTAGTTGAATAAGTGATATGTGAAATTATTTATAACTACTTATAAATTAATTATACTTACTCAAAATTGATAAGCAAGTTGGCAAGTCATTGTTCAGTTATTTAATCTGTAAACTAAGGTGTTTAAATTTTAATCTATCTACTAATTATTCTAGCTTCAATATTAATCAGATTCTTAGTTTAATTTAAAAAGAAAGATTAACTGATATATATATTACAGATATATCTATAGTGCTTCTGAAGCTGACAAATCAATGTCTGATTAAAACATTATACATATGCATATACACAAACACATATGCTTTGCTTTGTTTTGGGAAGTGGTCCCAAACTGTGGCTAAGACTGGCTTTGAATTTACCTTGTGTAGTTTCTTTTCCCATTCCAGCAAATGTAAACTGATTTTGCTCTTGTTTGTTGTTTCATTGAAACCTCCTTTTACTTAGCACAATGCTTCTGTGATATATTTTTGTTGCTTATATGTCAGTATGTTTCATTATATTGCTAAGTAGTCCTCTGTTGTATGAATGTGCCATAAATTATTATCCATGTACCAGTTAATGACTTGACTTTGTTTAGCATTTCAAAAAAAATTATCTAAGGTTTGTAATTTTTTTAATAATCATAAGAAACCCACCTAAACTAAACATTTTTGTCAATTTAATTCTCTTATACTTAGAGGAGTAATAAATGGATCAGTTGGTTTGTTAGGACCTGTTGTTGGTTTTCCACATGAGAAGACATACACACACAGTACCAGGGCCACATGAGAGTTTATTCAGGAAAGTTGCCAGCCGAGTACAGGAGCAGAGAAGCAGAAGAGAAAAAGAGACAGACTGCAACTTGGCTTCTCTGTTTAAGAAAACAGGTGGGCACAGATTTACATAGCCACGCCTAGGGGCGGTCCCTCAGTATGCAGCACTTTCTGCCAGCACATGTTGGCTTCACCAGGTGGCTGGCTGTGCCAGGTATCCTTACACCTGTTTGATGGCTCACATACATACAGCTACCTTTTCTCCAATGGCTGACTGGACAGCTTGTAGGAGGTCTTCTATATGAATCCTGATCTCTCCAGTGTCATCACATTGTGGATATTATTAATATAGGTTTAGAGAGGCAAAATCATTTAGTCTATAGCAAATTAGATTTCTTGTTTTTGTTTTTTTAAATGGAAAAGTTGTGGGTTTTTTTTTTTTGAAAGTGTTGGTTTACAATAAGTCTTCAATTTGAAGAAGGGGTATAGTCACATTTATTCCAAGTTGGGTCTAACTCATTGCTTAGTAGAAAATGACCTTGAACTTTTTAATTTTTCATTCTTTTATAGTTCTGTTCATAGGCATAGTTATAGGAATGTAACAGATACATTGTAGCATACTAGTTGATTTTTATTTTTACAAGCTTTTATATATTATGAAGCTGAGACTCAGAGAAGGTACGTAGTTTATAGTAAGAGCAAAGCTAACATCAGATTGGATTTTTCTCATCTTTCTTCTTAGAGGTCTGTCATACTGCAGGACTTACTGTTGACTCAGGGCCTGGAGGTGTGAGAGTTAGTAGATCATTTTCCTAGTTTTCACAAAGTCCTGGGTTCAATTTCCTGCCCTGAATAAACCAACTGGGTATGGTAGTGTACCCAGACATTCTAATGGTCATGAGGATCATAAATTCAAGGTCATCCTCAATTACATCTTGATTTTGAGGCCAGCCTAAGCTATATGAAGCTCTATTTCAAAACCAAAACAAGAAAATGAGAGGGTGAATATACATGGGAGGCCTACCCTTTTCTAGAGGGAAGTAAAGGAGTGGATCAGGAGAGTTGGGGGGGCTAGGAAGAGTTGAGGGAGGGTAGACTGGTCAGGATTTACTCTGTGAGAGATAGAACACTGGTTTAGCACCCACTTAGCATGCATAAAGTCCCAGGTTTAATCATCAGGACTAACCATGTAAATAAGTACAGAGCCAGGGTTTGCATGTTGCTCTGAGGTTACTTACTTTATTTGGTTAAAGAAATTTTAGTTAAAGATTACTACTCTGGGGATATACTATGAAATGCAGCCAATAAATCAGACATATTAGACTAGATTTTGTTATTTTGTCTTTCATTTTCTTAGCTACCAGTGATGTAATACAAATGAAATTTTTCACCCACTGGTTGATTCTTTTGTTCCCATACTTTTAAATTTTGTATTGAACCAAAGCAGTCTCTGCATACTTTCCTGGTTCCTACATGTACCCTTGAGAATCAGATCATCACGAGCATCTCACTATTACTTGGCAGTAGCTTTAATAAATGCCTGAGATCCAGGTGCAGACACCAAAGCCTTCCTGGTGATCACTATCACAAGCACCTTGAACTTCTTATTCTTCTGTGCTGAAATTTAAGGCTTGCCACACCAACTCAGTTTTATTCTGGGATGAGAAATCAAACCCAGGGCTTCCTGCATGCTGTAATTGAACTACATCAACAGCACACATTTTCAAACATTTGGAAAATTTTGTATTCATTTTCCAGATTTTGAGACATGTATATATGTATTGATAACCTTTATTTACATCCTACTATTAATTTTTTTTGTGTTTTCTCCTTTAAATTGGCCTTGTTAGTTGCATATGACTTCAATTAATTTTGATATCAAACCTTTGGTTTAGGTGGTCTTTGTATTAAGCATTTATTTATATCTCCTCTCCTTTATTGTCCCTTTTCATTTTTATTAAAAAATAATTTTTATGCAACATATTCTGTTTGTTGTTTTTCTTTCTTCATCTCTAAAACCCTAACTACTTACTTATGCACCCTTCCAACTCAGTGTCCTCTTTCTCTCTTTCTTAAGAAAGGAGACAAGCAAATAGAAAGGACAAAGAGAAAAGGATAAAACATGAACAAACACAAACAAACACAAACAAACACAAAAGGAGAAGCTATTGGGGTGAATGATGTGAAATTCCCAAAGAACCAATAAAATGTTATGTTAAAAAAACAAAGACAAAAACAGGAGAAGCTAAAAAAGAGCATGAGAAATACATATGCATGCAAGCATACACACACACACACACACACACACACACACACACACACACACACACGTGCGCCATACAAACTAAATATCAGAAACCATAATATACAAGCAACAGACCAGTAAGACAAAAACAAAACAGAACAACCCAAAACCCAAAACCAAAACTCCAAACAAGCAATACGGGACAAAAAAATCTTCAGAAGTACCTTTGAGTTTGTTTTATGTTGACTATCTACTGGTTGACTTGAGACCTGCCCTTATGTGTGTTTTATATACCCTTTGATACTTCCTTGAAGAAAGTAATTTTTCTTTTGTAAATGGTTATTAATGGGAGATAGCTTCTTGGCTGGGGATAGGAGCTCCTGTTTATTTCTCCATCTGAGTGCTGGGACTCCATTTGGCTTGGAGCTGTGCAGGGCCCCATCAATCCTGCTGCAGTCTGAGTTCATTTGTGCTTTAGTCCTGCTTGTTTGAAAAAATACTATTGTCATTGTTCTGCCTCCTCTTTCACATTGGTCTCTGGACCCAGAGGGGAGGGATTTAGTGAAAACATCTCATTTAAGACAGCATGTTCCAAGATCTTTTACTCTCTACACATTGTCCAGTTGCGGGTCTCTGTATTATTTCCCATCTGTTGCAGGATTACACTTCTCTGATGATGGCTGAGTGAGACACTGATCTATGGGTATGGCAGAATATTGTTAGCAGTCATATATTACCAGATTTCTTTAACAGAACAATAGTATTTGGATTTCCCCCAGGTCCCTGGACTATCTAGTACCTGGTTCTTGGCCACTCAAGCAGTATCAATATTTTTGAATATGAATGTTTTAAGTGTTCATTTGGTCTAACACCAGTCATTAAAAAAAGACTTTGTTCTTACAAAATCCAGTAACCCTAACCTAACCCTAACATTATACAATATCCTATGAAATCTAGGTTGTATAACAACTTAGAGTTATATTCAAGTATTAGAGCTATTATAAATGATATTTTAAAAATTTAATTTCATTGTCAAATCTTTCACTTTTATGTAACTTGTCTGTTTTGTGTGCATATC
Organism: Sigmodon hispidus; assembly: GCA_004025045.1. Classification (NCBI taxonomy): domain Eukaryota; kingdom Metazoa; phylum Chordata; class Mammalia; order Rodentia; family Cricetidae; genus Sigmodon; species Sigmodon hispidus. The sequence continues at coordinate 178,523 of PVIH01001052.1, forward strand.
TTATGAACTTTGTATTTTATAATATTAGAAAATATATTTCAAGTTTTTAGATTTTTTGATAATATTTTTGAGTCTTTTTGGCTATACAACCATATTATTTGCAGATAGGGAATTTTAGTTATTTGTTGTTGTGTTACTTTAATTTATTTTCTATGCCTTGTTACTCTGGCTTGGATTACCAATTTTGTTCTATCATTTTTTTAATGACTTGCTTTATTTTTTCAGTATCTGTATATTTATGTAAGCATATGTCATATGTGTTGGCATTTTCTTGCTGCCCAGCCAGAGTTACAGAAAGTTGTGAGCTGTGTGATGTAGATCCTGAGAACTGGAATTCTAGAATTGCAGCAGGTGCTCTTAGATGCTGAGCCATTTATCCACACCACACCACTTCTCCAGTTCTATTTCATTGTGAATGGTGAGCAATGGCTTTTGCTTTGTTCCTGACTTTGGGTGTAAACATTTAGTCTTTCATCATGAAGAAAAATAAAGCTATAGATCTTTTGCTTAATATCCTCTGCTAGCTACTTTTTTCACAACTGTGACCCAGAATGCTTGAATGAATAATTTAAAGGAGAAAAGTTTTGTTCTTTAGCTTATTTTTTTCAGAAGGTTCAGTCCACGAATGGTTGGTCCACAAACCAGAGCAAAACATTGTAAAGAAGTGTGTAGAAGAGGAAGATCTTCACTTTCTGGTAGGCGGGAAAGAGGGAGAAAGAGAAGTAGGCATTAGGTTAGCCTTCTCAGTAACCTCCTTCCTCTACTCAGGCCTATTGCCTAAGATACCTATCCAATTAACATCACCAGTCGCATATCATATATTCAAACCTGAATCTTTGGAAGGTGTTTCCTACATAAACCATAGTATACACACTGAAGAAGTTTCTTTATGTTTGTACATTGCTGAGCATATATATTTTATAAATGGATGCAGATTATGCCAAATGTATTTCCTTCAAGAACAAATTTGTACCTTTTCTTCTCTCAACTGCTCATCTGATATATTCATTTACTTTTGAATAGTGAATTTTCTTTGTATTCCTAGGACAAATCTCATTTGATTGTGATGCATCTTTTGATGTGTTGCTAGATTCAATTTGCTCATTTATTTTTGTATTTTTTTTGTTATCAGAATAATGTTCACCTCATACAATAACATGCAAAGTATTCATTTTCTTGAAATACTATCTAGAATTAATTTCACCTATTCTTGTAATAATTGTTTTAGAAACATTTATTCAGATAATCTATTTAATGTGGACAGCTTGAGATGATTAGAGAAATGGTTCATTTCATTTAAACTAAAGAGAACTTCTCAGCCTTCTTCATGGATTCTTTTACTGTGTTCTCATATCTAGTAATACAACTGTTACTAGAGGACTTGGAGGCTCATTGATTTTTTTTCTGTTGTTTTTATTTGTTTAATAAATTTCTACTCTTTATTGTTTTTCATTTATTTTGTACTAGTTTTCTTGCTCTTTAAGGTGGGATCTTAGATTATTGACTTAACTTCCTTATTTTCTAAAGCAGCATTTGGTAATTTAAATGTCCTCCTGGGCACACCTTTAGCTGCCACTCCCAAATTAGCACTAGTTTAGCTACATTCCAACAATTCTCATAGTCTTCTGTGTCATTCCATCTAAATTAGTTTTTGGTTTCCTTTGTAATTTCCCTTTTATTGTGTAAATTATTTAGGTGTGATATTAGATTTCTAACGTCTATTTCTTTTATGTCTTTATTATTGACTTCTAGTTTTATTCTATTATGATAAAACAAGTTGTATGCTTTTCTTTATGAATCCAGAAATGGTCAGTTCCATTGACCATTCCCCATACTTTATGCACTAATTGGGTTATGTGTTACATAAATGGCAGATCAAGTCAAGCTTCTGGTGGAATTTTCTGTTGTTTATCCCGACTTATTCTGTGCACTTCTTAATATCTACTAATAGATGTGTTGAATTCTCTACTTGTTCCTTATATCTCTTTTTTCTTTGAGGTTTAGACTTTAATATGTTTTAATACTTTAAGAGAATGTTTCTATGGTTTTATGCTGCTCTTCATCCCTTGTCATTCTTCATTCTTCATGGTTATTTTTCTGTATCCTGAAGAATCTTTTATTTTCCAAAATTCAGTTTAAACTCTTGTTTTAAAATGTCTTTTGTTTATGTTTATTTTTGCTCGCTCGCACTCTCTCTCTCTCTCTCTCTCTCTCTCTCTCTCTCTCTCTCTCTGTGTGTGTGTGTGTGTGTGTGTGTGTGTGTGTGTGTGTGTGGTGGGGTGCTTATCTTTCACCATATTGGTGGTAAAGTTTGTTTGTTGTTTGGTGCTTTGTAAACCAGACTGTCCTGTCTACAAGCTTCCAGGGATTCTCCTGTTTTTTGAAGTAGATGTAGCCATATTATTACAGGGATGCACAGGCAGCTTGGCTTTTTAACTGATTTCTAGAGATTTGAATATATGTATTCAGGCCTTGGCTGCAAGCGCTCACCGGCTGAGCCATCTACACAGCCCATTGCATTATTAGAAAATTGTCTGTATAAGTTGATAGATTTTTAAAATTTTAGTATTTTTAAAAATAGTTTTATTTTTTATTGACTTAATTACTTGGGAACAGTATATCAGAATATAGCCACTTAAGAAGTAATTAGGTTGTTTTTGTACATAATAGTACCTTTTAATAGCTTTGATGTATTTACTATGTCCTTGGTTCAGTTTCACTACATTTGTGCATGTGTGCTCACTTCTTTTAGCTAAGCTCCTTTATTGTGTTCACTATTGATGTTGAATTCTTAAATTCTGTGTTATAATGTTTTATATTTTCCTTTATATTTTTCAATGTTGGTATATACTTTGTGTTCTTTTTATGATATTCTTTTTTTCTACCAATTCAAAATTTCATGGTAATCCCTCTTACCCAATATAGTTACCTTTATAAACTGTAGCTTCACTATATGTATTCCCAGTAGATGTATTTTTATTGCCTCTGACTGTAATTTAGCATAATTTTAATCTGGTTTCAGCAGTTGAAGTTCTGGGATATTTTGTATATCATCAACATTTTTTTTGAGTCTGAAAATCTCACACTAAAATACTTTAAGTTCTGAACCTTTTTGAGTGTTTACCTTGTTGCCACAAGTAAAAAGCTTTATACCTAACCTTATGAGACTAATTGTAGTCAAAAATGAAGGTACACTAATAATGTTATATAGAATATGTTCCTATGAATATGTAAATATTCTAAAATAAAAATTCAAAAATACTTCTGCTCTCTACCATTTCTAATAAGGAATAGTCAACCTCCAGGATGTCTTAGTGAGAAAGGCTTGATGCAAATTATGTTGATTACCATTACTAGAATAGGAATTTTCATCTCATTTCCATATAGCAGAGCATCAGGAGAACAATTTTTTTCTTCTTTCTTTATATCATATAAAGTAAATTAAGACACATTTCTCCAAGGCTTCACTATTCATCATAAAATAGCCCTTTCTCTTTCTTTTGCTACTAATGTGTTTCTGAAACAATGCTTCACTTTCTCTTATATATAGCTCATTGTCTTTCTGTCCTGAATTCATCAGTTCCATGAGACTGGAACTGCAAATGTTACAGCTAAGAGGGGTAAGATATCCTGGCAATCAGGAGCTGAGGAATACTACAAAGTCCTACTACATAGCAAACCTTACACAAGAGATATATTGGGAAAGACTCATGAGGGTGGCTGCCCATGCTCAGATGAGAAGCAGCAAAGAACTGAGCTGGATCAGGCTTTGTATAGTGTTGATGGGTTATATTTCCAAAATAGCCTGAGATTGGAAGGATTCTGTTGCCTGATCTTAGAGTAATTTCTGCTTTCCTAGTGCTGGTATTAAAGGAATGCACCACCATACCAAGTTCTACACTTTTCTTTAGTTAGAAACTTACCTGATTGGGATCTTGCCTTGAGGTCATTTATTTTAATTAGTTAATTGAATTTCACATTAATTCCATTTTTAATCTGTTTATCTCCTTGAACATAGGACTTAGTTCCATTCTACTTTTTGATGTTTCTTTTCTCCTTAAATTTTATATTTTGTAATTTAACCTGTTAAACTTGCTCCTTTTAATTATAATTATTCTTTAGAGTTACCATGAATAACTATACAACCAAGCCTATAGTAGGTTGTTTTGAGATTTCTTCTGTTGAGGGAATTAACCCAAAACTTTCACTTTAGCCCCATGCAAACTTTTTTGACAAACCCTAAACGCAGCCACTTTCTTTACCAAAATATTACAAGAATGATCTCTAGGCAACATATTAAAATTCTCCTCCTCTGTAAGCTCCTGAGCAAGCCACCCCCATCCCAGTTCATCAAATCACATTCAGAACCACTGTCTTTCATGCTAGTATGGCCCATTAAGTAGTGCTTAAAGCATCCAACAGCTTTTCTAATCCACACTCTCGAAGTTCATTTTCCTTCAAACAAAAACAAGGACAGGCTCATCACAGCAATACCTCACTCCTGGTACCAACTTCTATATTTAATAATTAGAGTTTTTATTTTTGTAAAGAGACACCATGACCAAGAAAACTCTTATAAAGGAAAACATTTAGTTGGGGTGGCTTGCTCAGAGCTTCAGTTTATTATCATCATAGTAGGGCAGGGTGGCTTGCAGGCAAACATGGTACTGAGAAGTAGCTGAGGGCACTACATTTTGCAGTCAACAGGAAGTCAACTGAAACAATGGGCAGTATCTTAAGCATGGGAAACCTCAAAGCCCATCCCTACCTTTTCTAACAAGGCCATACTCACTCTAACAATGTCATCATCTTAATGCCACCCTCTAAGAGCTTATGGGGGCCAATTACATTCAAACCATGCTGAAGGGTAGACTCTCTGCCCAGCTGTAGATGACCAACACAAAATAAACTCAATGATATTTTTTATAGACTTTTGTCTCAAAATCTTTTGTTTGGGTAGCATGTTGTTGTTTTGTTTGTTTCCTTTTTTCTTTGTTTTTCTTTTGTTGTTGTTGTTGTTGTTGTTACTGGTCTTTTGCTTATGTATTATGGCTCCTGATTTTATATTTTTATGAGTTTGTGTTTCTTGTGATTTTTATACGTTCAATTTTTAAAATTGAGCAAATATAAAAATAAAAGGTTTTCTCTTTTATTTGCCATTGTGGTTTCTTTCCTTTTTTCCTAATTTATTTTTATTAAATCACAAAGAGTCCAACAAGTCCCATATTTGCATACTTCACCTCATTTTGGAGTATTAAAATTGAAAAGGCAAATAAAACAATGCCTTATGTCATCAAGTATAGCAAGCCTAATGGTCTTCTTATATGAATAGACATATATGACTATTATTTCAATATCACGTGCTGAAAATCTTCCAATAACACCTTACTTTTGTCCAATGTTATAGAAAGGCATTATCCCACAATATAGTAAAGTACCAACATCATACTTCTTTCTCCTGCTTCACAACATATTTTATTACATTTTTTAAGGCTATAAAGGTCCACAGAACTATGCTTTTAAACCTGTTTGGTTTTTTTTTTTTTAAACTTTATTTATTTATTTGCCTTGGTATTTGCCTGGAACTGGAACTACAGACAGTTGTTAGCTGCCATGTGGGTGCTGGGAATCGAACCCGGGTCCTCTGGAAGAGCAGACGGCGCTCTTAACCGCTGAGCCATCTCTCCAGCCCCACCTGTTTGGTTTTTAAAGGGAGAGAAAAGGCTTAGAATTGGGTTGATAGGGAGGTGAGGAAGAGTTAGGGGAGGGAAAACCATGACAGAACATAAAAAAGTTATTTTAAGTTCTTGCTCTATATCCTTATGTCTCTACATACAGTTTTATTTTTCCCAAGGAATTCTCACTTAAGGGTAGGCTCTTTGCCCAACAGAAATGAACTCACTAGTGTTTTTGTAGACTTTTGGTCTCATCTTGCATTGTTTGACCTTTTTTTAAATCATACTTAATTAAAGTTTCTGATTATATCTTTTTCTGATTTTGTGATACACACACACACATATAGAGAGTGAGAGGGAGAGAGAGAGAGTGAGACAGAGAAAGAACAAGAACAGGCTTAAAGTACATATAGATGAAACATTGTCTTAAACAAGTCCTTGCTTGGATTAGTTGGAGAATCATAAGAATAGTAAATAGAAAACGATCAAAATAGAACAGAAAGGGTTATCACAGTCTGAAACTGAGTCAGAGAAACAGGGGTTTACCTCTGCAGGGTCTTGTAAACCAGGTTAAGGATTTTGTCTCTCTCTTAAGAGTAACAGACTTTTGAAGTGTTTTAATCTGATGGGTGACATGATCAGATTAGTGTTTTGAAAAGATTACTCCATCTGCACTGTGGAGTACAGATTACAGAGAGATAAGAGTAATGAAGAGAAGCCAGATAAGGAGCACAGTCATCTGGGAGAGATGAAAAAGTAGCCTGGTCTAGGGATTTGGCATTGGCCGTATCAGTATGTGGACTAGAAACATCAGTGGGGATCAGTTGACATTATTCAGGATAATTGTTAGAGTTCTGCTCTCTATCACCAGAATGATGGTGTTACTTTTTCCTGGGCTAGATTTACTTTGGGAGAAACAATGATGTAGGGGAAAGACCATATTTTTATCTTTGACATGCTGAATTTCTAAAACCTTTGGAGCAGTCTAGAGGGAGAATAAAGTAAGCAGGAAAATATAGTATAGACCTCAGGAGAGTTCTTGCTCTCGAGATTTTCAAGTCCTTTCTGGTTTTAATTTTTTAAGTATTTTACTCAGAAATAGACAATTGTAGAGACTCACAAAAAGGGAATCTACAGTGGCCAAAGCAATATTTCCCATATGGTGTGATTAAATCACAGTCACTACAGGATCTGATCTTTGGGCCACAACCAAGATAAGTGCATTTTGCTATGGATTACTTTGGATGCTGTTAAAAACAAGTCTGGCACTATTGTTCATACTGGAGATTGCAAAGATGAATAAGACACGGTCTTTGATCTTAAGAAACATCCATCTAGTTAGAGTCAGACACACTAATAATGAAACAATGTAGTGTGAATACTGTGACGGAGTTGTCTATTATATTAGGGATTCATGTTGAAGGCACAGACAGCTAACCCCCAATTAGATAAGCAGAGAAGGTTTTCTTGAAGTGCTGACAAGCTATCTGGAAGAACAGAGAAGAACTGGGTAGGAAAAGGAACTAGGTAAGGGAAACACAAAAACAAAATTGAGGCTGGAGAGATCAAGGAATATTCTGTAAATGCTTTGATAATTCCCTCCCTCACACTTTAGGTCTCATGTTTATTTTTATTTTCATGAAAATTTCAATGTTAAATACTTACAGCCCAGAAGATTTCCCTGGAAACAAGAGGGGGATATCAAATATTGTTGATTCTTCCCTTTTCTGCTTTCTTTCTCCCTCTGTATTCCCCTCCTCTCCTTTCTTTTCTGAGTAAATGGCATGCTACATAATATTATATAGAAGCATATGTTCATAAAGCCTCACCTGCCAAATCACTTCCTAAGATCATGGGCCCTTATTTATTCATCTCTTAGCCATTCTTCTCAGAGTTCTTTTAATAAAGCTAAACAAATACAATGATATGTTTTAAGCTGTATTTTTGAGATCTTTAGTTCATTTTGATCAAAAAATAAAATAACAGGAAGATACAGGAAGTGCTACAGGAGTTTTGATTGAAAGATTTTATACCAAAGAAACAGTACTAAGGAGAAGGTATTGGTGGCCCAGGGACCACGGAGGAATGTTGGAGTAAATAGTGTTGAATGTAGTGATGAAGCCTCTCAGCTAGTGGCCCCTCAGAATTACTTGGTTTTGATGTGACCTAGCTTTAAAGGAATCTTCCCAGTTACTGGATACAGGATGATTTTGTCGAGGCACTGAGGGTGCTGGTTGGAGAATTTTTAAATGTTATGTGGGTTTATCCATGTAATGAGTGACAGGAGTTAAAACAGAACTTCAATGTCACATCCTGCTTATTAGAGTCCTGGCTCCAGGTTCATTCTTTCATTTACTAGTTGGGTGATCTCTGACAAGTTAATATGCCTGTGTTCTTTTCCTTGTGGAAACTGGCCTCAATAAATATTACTACTTCACAAGATTATATAAATAATAGAGAAGATTATGTATATGCAAGAGTTTATACTGGGAAGTCATTTAATCATTTGAAGAGGGTGAAGATAGGAGACTAGTAGACAATGATACATGTTGAGTTATTTTGATAACTGGCCAATAGTTGGCTTATAAAAGACCACTTGCATTCCTTGAATTCAATCTCTCTCCCATACACAGGAGGGGATTAGAGTCAGTGACAACCCACACATTCCAATTCTGGGCTAATGCCAGACTTAGACATCTTTGAATCTCAAATTGTATGTTTTATAAGGTAGATTTCAGTATAAAAACTACAATTCTCTCTGGTAGTTATAATTTCCTGATTTACATTCACTAAAACCAGTACCATTTATTTTTATATACATAATTTTATTAAGCATTTTAAGTTTATCTTCATATGACTACTTCCTTGTATAATTTCTTATTTTGCTGTTTGGACTATAAAAGATACTTATTATTTATATCTTTTTAAAAATGGTTATTTTGTACTTTTGAAAGACCATTGTTTGCCTTGCTCTTTTTAATCTGCCTATGAGGAATCCAAGCTGAATGATAGGGAGCTGTGAAAATCCAGTTAGTGTGAGCTGTAATCTTTTTACTGGCTTTAAGTAGTTAGAGTACCATGCAGACACCCTGCAGATAACTAAGTCAAAATATACAGTAATCACCTAAACATGAATTCTGCCCTTGCTGTGGTAGAACTATTAGTAAAAAAATCACTGGCATACCTTTATTTTTAGAAAAATATTAGTCATGATATCAAATAAATAAATTTTAAATATTAAAGGCTGTATTTGCAGGCAGACAGCCAAGTGTTTGTAAAAGACATTGATTTCTGAATATTTAGTATTATGCAGTATTTATGATATTTCTTAACTGTCATAAAGAGGGAAAGCAGCATTAGAGAAAGAATATTGTTAATCCTCTAATCTTTTAGTTGTCCTCCACTCGTGATATTACAAATAGAAAATAAAAGCTAGTAAGATAACCAAGCTTTTCTCCTATTATAAAAGACAAGAAGAAAAAATGTGGATCCTCTCTTTAAAAAGAAAGAAAGGAAGGAAGGAAGGAAGAGAGAAAGAAACTGATTCCTTAATGCAGTTCATTGGATTTCTCAGCAAAATATCCTTTAATAACTTTGTCAGGTGGTACTTTTCTAGGTTTTCAAGCTGATGGGTTTCTGTGTTTTAGTTAACAGGTCTCTCTCAGTCAGACTTGGCATTAAAGAGATGAAGAGTACAAAGAACAGTATGTTGATGCCTTGTCCTAATTTCATTAGCTTTCTATTCCTTTTTTTTATTGTTTTTTGGAAATCAGTATCAAACTTTATATAAAAAGCAAAACATTCCGGATAGCTTAAAAAAAAAACCCATACAATAATAAAACTTATCTTTTCTCTAAAATACATGAAACATACAAAATAAAATCTAAAGAACTTCGAGCCAGATTAGGCTCAGCTACAGATGAAGAAAGCACAGTAGGTCACAGCTAATGCCCACGGATGCACCATGACCACCACAAATTTCTGCTAAGCAACCCTCTACAGTCAAACCAGAAGTGTTTGTTTGTTTGTTTGTTTTGTGTGTATGTGAAATCACTTTATTCATCCAACATTTTTCAGTGAAATAAGAGTGTTTTTGCTTAACGTCCATTAATGAGTGAGTACATCCCCTGCTTGTCCTTCTGGGTTTGTGACTAGAGCCTTCCACTTCTTACGAATGTGATATTCCATTGGTGATGTGATATTCCAATGACGCTTCTAACATAGTAAGAGAGATTACTTGTTGAACCCTTTTTGATGTTGCTGTTATGGTGTCATCCACACCAGGGGTTTGTAAGTCATAAATCTTTTAATAATTCTTGCTGTTCAGCATGTTGTTCTGAAGCAGACTCGAATCTCTTCATTTTGAAAGGGTCACAGGATCTCCTCCATTACAGAGGTTTCCTACAGTATGTGACTCACTCAGGCTTATCACTTTACCCTCAGTAAGTGTGCAGTTTCAATGTGTCGGTGCCCACAGTTAGTTAAAAAAAAAACCAAACCCAGATCCTGAGGACTGTGGCTGCTATCCCATATTTTACATACTAATTTTTTAAAAGCCCCTGTATTGTAAAAATAACCAAATATGTCAAAAATGGTAGCATGAACTTAATATTTTTTACTCCATCAGTTTTCAGGCTTTGCCTATTTTAAATGTATTTTAAAAAAACACTGCTATTTTATTACCTAATATCTTCCTGAAAGTTTCAAAAGCCATTGTTCTTTGGGGACAATTATAAGTTTGGGCGAGTCTTTAAGTTAATATTATAATACTATTACATTTGATGGATTAGTATTCTCATGTACAATTGGAGCACCATATTTGAGGGAAAAAAAGGTTCTATAAAAATACTGAGACATTTGAGATGCAGAGGCAGGTGGATCTCTGAGCTTGAGGCCAGCCTGGTCTACATAATGAGCTCTAGGATAGCTAGGGCTATACAGAGAAACTTTGTTTTGAAAAACCAAAACAAACAAACAAACAAAAAACAAAACTAGACATTTGCTAATAGTATTACCATTTTTCAGCTTCTGTTATTTATATCTTTACCTCTTATCAGCGTCTAATTTAAGATTCACATCTTAAAATGTTAAGAAGCTCAATTTGAGATGATGACTATAATTAATAACAATGTATTCTTCACTTGGAACTTTTGGGAGTTGATTTTTAAGTGTTTTTAGTAACAATAATGATAAATATATTACATAATAAATACATATCTCCAGTTTAGTTATCCTAATGTATATAAACATTTTTCTGTACAGTATCAGTCCATATAATTTTTGTCAATTAAAAAAATCAAGTTAATTTTAAAGCAAACTATATCAAATTGATTTATTATCCTATAAGTACAGTAATTTATTTACAAAATGTAGTCCTTACCAACTCGCCCTTCAGAAAATGGAATTAGACGAACTAGTGGTATTATTTAATAATATGATTTAAAATAGGTGTGGTGGTACATGCCTTTAATCCCAGCACTTTGAAGGCAGATGGATCTCTGATTTAGACTAGGTCAGCCATGGCTACACAGAGAATCTCTGTCTCTAAGAACCAAACAACAACAAAAAGATATAAATGGCCATATAAAGATTCCTCTACTGAATCATTCCTTTGTAGACAGTTGAAATTTACAAAAAGGTTATGATTCTGGAGTATCTGCTGAGGAAATGGAATCATGGTTAGAGTTGATGTTGGCAATTTCAGGCCCACTGGCACGATTGAACAAAAGTTGGTAATACAAGTTAATGAGCTGCATGCCTTTTCTTTACCCTGACTCATTCCTTACGAGTAGGATCAATCTTTTCAGTATTTGGGTTCTGGCTCAATGAGCTAGAAAAAGTAACTTTGTCATATCAGAATGTCATCCAACTGTATATTTACCTTATTGTAAATAATGGTGAACAGTGGTCAATAAATAGTTTTATATTCCCTTTTTAAAAAAGCAAGTAGGATTAATTATCACCAACTATATGTATTCCCAATCTCATCTCATATTTAACTTGTTCATATTCACTTCATTGCCACTGACTTCTGCATCCCCAAATCAGCTACTTTAGTATTCCCTGTTAAAACACTTCATCTTACTGAGACCAAATCTTACCCCCTTTCATTATTTATTCCCTTTTTATCCTTACTTTTTCTCTTATCCAAATTAATTTAATTCTTTATTATTGATAATGGAAGAATGTCTTCGTATCATTTTGCCCCATATCTTTTACTTTTCCAGATTGTACTCTGTTTCTCCCTTTGCTAAATAATAAAAAACAAGAAATATAGCTCTTAACCCTCATTTGGCTTTTTGTATCTTCCAGCATCATTTAGTTTCTTTGTTCCGTGTTTTAATAGAATTTTTTGTTGATTTTATTTATTTAATCTCTTCATCTCCTATTCATGTTATAACATATGTGGAATTCTGTTCTTACTACACCAGTAAAACTACTCTGTCAGTCATGTGATCGGGTCTTGTCAGTTGTCTCCTGTTTTATCAAATCCTGTAAACACTTCTTTCTTACTAGTTTTTCCAGCTTTGATCTCTTCTGTTTTTTCCTTCCTATTTGCTGACATTGCTTCCTCTTCTGATTTCCACTCCTCATCTCCTGGCCCTTGCTTTGTAGGTATGATAATGTGGTAATTGAGTCCACCATCTTCCTGTTGATACTCTAGGCTGAGGTCTAGTAGACTTGTGTAGTGTTGTGTGCCACTTTTGCAACCCCATTTTTATGTCGATGGCATCTCCTGAGCACCAGGACTAATGTTCCAGTTTGAAATCCCAACATGTCTTATTTTAGAATAGAGAATGACTAAGTCCATATATTCATTTTTTCCTGTCTCATTTCCTTAGGATAAATGTTCTGAAATTTAAAAATTAGAAAATTTCAGAGCTATCTGCACAATTCAAACAATTCATTTTAAAATGAGAAACCAAGAGTAAAGAGAATTGGCATGATTTTAATTGAGTGTAAAATTTTAAAGATATATTCATTTAGGTATCTTTGTAGTCAAAGGCACCAACTATCCTAAGTGGAAACTGCCAAGAAGTAAGTGCACTCACCCACCTTATGGACTTATAGTACTTTAAATATATAAATTATTTTTATCTATTGTTGTGAATACTTGTGGTCCATCAAGTGGCAGATGTTAACTTCAAGGGAAGAATATAAAAAATAACTTTAAAAGGTGTGTGTGTGTGTGTCTGTGTCTGTGTCTGTGTCTGTGTCTGTGTCTGTGTCTGTGTCTGTGTCTCTGTGTGTGTTTTCCTAAATGAATAACATGATCAGTTTGAATAGTTTTATTTGTATGTTTATATTTTCAGCCAGACTATTTGGTATTGCATAACCAATTGTGTGTATCTTCTCGAGGAAAGACTTTCTTCTTTTCTTAGTATTCTTTAGTTGCCTGTAGTTCTTCATGTGGGTTGAGGCCTTGTGAAGTTTTCCCACTTACAGGTTAGCATATGTACTTGTATTGTTCTTGTTCAGGTTGTTTCAGAGCCATATTGGTGAGAATTCATGGATGTAGCTTCTCTGACATTTCTAGGATGCACCGTCTCCCAACAATCTTCCTGTTCCTCTATCTCTGACAATCTTTCTGCTTCGCTTTGGCAATGATTTCTGAGCCTAAGGTGCAGAAGTTGTATATGCATCATTTGGAACTGGGCTTCACAGCTGTGTAATTTGATCAGTTGTAGTTTTATGTGATGCTCTCTGACTGTTGCACAAAGTAGTTTCTTTAATAAGGAGTGAGACTTATTTCATGTAAACAGATAAATATTTAGAAAATAGTTAGGGAATAAGCTGGGTTTTGTAAAGTGGTAGTTATTGGTTTTCTTCCAAGATGATAAGTTTACTAGTTTACTAGGCCTGGGTAGCTGGCTTAGTTTCTAGTGTCTAGTATCTAGGTATGATATTCTTGTGTTGAGTGAGCCTTAAAACCAATTATAGAGCTGTTGGTTATCACCAAGCTAAATATGTCACTACTATATCCTTAGGGTTATCATGCCAAATTGGTTGTCATTGTGGCTCAAATACTTTATAACTGTGTAAGACTACTGATTGCTTTCTTCCTTTGGGCAGTTGCATTATGCCTTTTGGTACCATGAAGGGAGGAGGCTTTCAGGTCATATCTTAGCTTGGATCCTCTGGGTACTGTATCTAAAGTGTTTTATGTCTATCTTTGTGGATGGACACAACCAATGGCAAGAGAAACAGTCTATAATGTTCAGGGATCTCTTGGATCTCTGGGATCCAAGGGATCTCTGACCAACAACTCAAAAGGAGGCTTTTTATGACTGGTGTAAGGGTTTTATTAGTTCATAGCTCTTGAGGGAAACATTACCAGGAAATTTAAACTATGTATGTATATGTAGATAGTTAATACTATGATACCTTGTGACATTCTCAGACAGTCTTTTTGATATTTTACCCTTATTTCCTCTCCCTATTTAAAGCTCTGGTTTTCCCATTTATGGCCTTTAGATCATTTGTAGACTTTTATTCTGTTCTTTTGTCCCTTGTCCCCACCATGGTTCCTTTTTACACTTCTTGTTTTTGCAGTTACTCCAGTAAGATTTGGCACTAGAAAAACTTCAGAAGAGAGAGAACTTGAGATGCTTGTCTTTCTGAGTTCAGGTTACCTCTCAGTATGGTGTTGTTTTTTTTTTTTTTTTTTTTTCCCCTACTTCTTTCTCTTTACCTGAAAATTTTTCTGATTTTATTTTCTTTACAGCCAGTAATCATGCTATAGTGTGTGTGTGTGTCTATATGCATGTAACATAGTTTCACTGTCCATTTGTCAGAGTGAAGGACATTTAAATTGACATTTTATATTCTAGCTATTGGAAAAGGATAGTGGTGAACTTACCGGAGCAACTATCTGTGGAATACAATGTTCAGTATCTTATGGTTTGAACTACCTATCTTTATGTGACTTTTTTAAATTCTTTTTTCTTTTAACAGTGGGAACATACCTCAATCCAACAAGAGAGATTGTAGGTTGTTATGGTAGATACATAATTTCAGAGAGCCAGTCTAGCTTTGCAAAAGAGTGAACTGAGGACACCAGCTGATAGTGAAATGTTTTCCAACCTGGCCTAGCCAGGTAACACTTTTGACATGCTAAGTCGTGAAGTTTTATACTCATATCTAATTGAAGGCAAGAATATTTTTACATAGAGATTTTATAACTCTTCATTATGACTAACAACATATAACAAATATATTTATAAGCAAGAAGTGCAGTGTACATTCAACTAATTGCTGTGTTTTCTGCTAAATTCACTGCCTCTTGATACCCCATTATAATGTTCACTCTCATTCATCACTGGTATTTCAGTAAGTGCTGCTTATAGCCAAAGGGGTTGCCTGTGTTGATCAAAAAGATTTACATTTTTTTTTATACAGAGGCTATTAGAAGGCACTAGGACAGATTATAATAGAATTATTACAGGTGAGTTAGTGAGTTGTCAGAGAATTTGCATAAATTTAACCAAAAAAGTTGTGAGAGAAAATAGGAGATATTTGAATAGGAAAATAGAAAAAAAAAATTGGGGGTAAGGTACTGAACTGTGACAAAATCCATGAGAGGTTCTGCAAACCTTTTTAACCACACTAAAATTAGACACTGAAAATGTAATAAAGGTGCTTGCTGCCCATCAATACAAGCCTGACAACCTGAGTTTGTTTTCTGAACCACAAAGTTGTTATTGGACTTCCACACTCATGCTGAGGTACTCATGTCCATACCAAACCACCCACTACACACAAATGGTTTAAGGAGAGTAATAACTATATTTAAAATAAGGATTGTATCAAGATTTCCAGAAAGGTACTAACTGCATTGTAGACGGTTCTTGACTTGTTGCCTTTTGGTACCATGAAGGGAGGAGGCTTTCAGGTCATATCAACTTACGTCTTTAAAAGTTTCAACTTACATCTTTAGAGGTTTATGATATGCAAGGGACTTACATTCAGCAAAAAAAGTACTTTGACTTTTGCATTGTGATCATTTTGAAATTAGCAGTATGGAGTATTGTACTTTTTTATACTCAGTGACAATGAGATGCAGAAATGGCAAAGAGATGGCAGAAAGCCAGAGAGTGCAGTAGACATTAAGCACTGATAGGCTTTAGGGTAGATGATTTGCTCAAATGTAAGCTCATGGAAGTGTTCTGA
Organism: Sigmodon hispidus; assembly: GCA_004025045.1. Classification (NCBI taxonomy): domain Eukaryota; kingdom Metazoa; phylum Chordata; class Mammalia; order Rodentia; family Cricetidae; genus Sigmodon; species Sigmodon hispidus. The sequence goes on from PVIH01001052.1 coordinate 194,368, forward strand.
TTTAGTCTGTGGCATTTGATAGGTGCGATATAGCAAATGCATTTCAGTCTTATACATTCACCTTAATGATGGTTTATTTAGATGTAACCCTATTGTACAATGAAGATAATCTCTGGTTATTTGAGGAGGGAGAATTTCATGTGGAGAATTGGGAAGATAGATAGAAGCAAATGTTACAGAAGAAGCACAGCCAACAGAGTAACAGAAGGGAGCAGATGCCAAGCTTAGGGAAACAGTGAGAAAGGTTTGAAGTCATCAAAACTATTGCATCAAGTGTGGTGTCCTTTAATCTATGCATTTGGAAGGCAGAGGCAAGGAAGGATGCATACTTGTTACTTGAAACTCAGACCTCTGAAGCGATAGCATTACTTGGTTATGTCAAACGAAGGCAGCTTACAGGCTTGTGGGAAGACTCTATAAATACAAATCCCAGGCCTTTTAAAAAAGGGAAGTGCCTATTGATGCTTCTGAAGGAATGCCATTACTTTCAGTTTTGGACAGTGGGGTAGACAGTCACAGAAGCTGGAAATACTAGTGAGTTACTGCCTCTGAATAGTAATTGCTTGAACAACTGTTACAGAAACAGCAAGTAGAGAAAGTTTCTTAAAATAATCTATTTTCTTCTGACAACTTACCACAAGAACCTAGTAGATCTATGAGAAGAGGAATTGCATTTGCAAAATTCCTGCCTCTGTATGTTTGTGTCTGAAGTCATACCTTAGTAATCAGTACAAACATTAACTTCCAGTTTAATCCCTTTTTACTGGGCCTCAGTTCTCTTTGCTGATGATTCCTAGTAGGTTTTAAGAGCTGTTATGTTATTTTGCTGAGTAGATATTTTTCACTTGATATATACCTGATATTATTTTATAGAATTATTACTTAAGCTTTGCCCATAGTAATGCTCTGATAAAATATTTGACATAGTAACTTCTTTCAATGGCTTATCTGGGTTTGATCCCAGCACTTACTTAGTGGCTCACTACTATCTGTCACTCTAGTCCCAGTGGCCAATGCCCTCCCTCTTCCAGCCTCCCCTGGCACCAGTAGTGCAGGTAACACTTTTATTTCAAGTGCCCTGAATGTGAATGTCAAGTTTACCTTTTTCTACATATTTTCATGGCAAAACTTCTATCATTTCCCCCTTTATCTTTTTTTCTCTTCCTATACCCCCTCTGAGTATGACTGAATACTCATGTTGTCCATAACATTGTTACTTGTATATATGTATACACTAAAGCCAAAATGATGATTATAGTGAATTGTATGTATGACTAATTAGATGCCTTAGGATTTTGTATAAGGAGTCCTGAGGTTTGAGAAATATGACTTTTGGCAGTGATGTCCACTTTTATTTCTTCATTTTCCATATCAGGAGAAATTATTAATTTGAAATATTTAATTATTTTAACTAGTGAGAGATACTAACAGGATTCAATTTGAAAGTGTATTGTTGGGTTTAGTAGCTTTGGAGGGATAGAACCATTGTGATTCCTAAGATTTCTATTTTCCTCACCAAATTAATTTCCAACAGCATTGGATGAATTATTAGTACTGTGAACAATAAGTGCTGTGTATTGTGAGACTTTGGTTCTAGTCCAAACTTAGTTATTGAATAGAGACTTAATTTTTGAACAAAGATCACATTTACACATTATCCTTTTTTCTTTCTATCTTTCAAAGAAATTAGTAGATTTCTAATTTTTCTTTTCTCCTTAGCATATGTTATTAGTTATGTATAGTAATAGGTTTCGTAAAGACAGTTTGATATGTAAATCATATATTATGATCATATTCATGTCTATGCCAATTTCCTTCCTTTCTCCTGATAGTTTCCAGTCTTCTGCTTTTATGTTATATATTGATGTATCAAATTATGTGTTGGGGGGTTGTGTGTGGTTTGTGATTTAAGTCTAAGACCTAAGTTTCACAATGAGAGAAACATGGTATTTGAATTTCTGATTCTGAATTTTGCTTAATATGTTGATTTCCACTCACATCTATTTTCCTGCACAAGTCATAATTTCATTCTTATTTATAGCTTAATAGAACATCATGTATACATACACCACATTAGGAAAAAAAAAAGCATTCATCTGTTGACCTAGGGCTTCTGTTGGTGTGATAAAATACCATCACCAAAGCAACTTGGGGGATAAAGGTTTACTTCATTTTATGTATGCAGGTACTAGTCCATCACTGAGGGAAGCTAAGGCAGGAGCTGATGCAGAGGCCATAGAAGGGTGCTGCTTACTGGCTTTCTCCTCATGGCTTGCTCAGTCTGTTTTCTTATAACATTCAGTACCACAAGTTTAGGAGTGGCAGTGCCCATAGTAAGCTGGGGCCTCTCCCATCAATTGTCAGTCAAGAAAATGTATCACAAGCACATAAGCCAGACTTGTGGTGGAATTTTTTCAATTGAGGTTCCTTGTTCCAAATTGACTCTAGTCTGTGTCACAGTGACATATAACTAGCCAGAACAGTAGTTTTTTCCCCCTTATTTGCTTTACCAAAATTTCTACATTTATCTCTTTTTCACTTAGCAAGCATGCACAAGTATATACATAGTCACATACAAAATAAATTTCTCTGTTTCCTTTACTCTTAACTATTTCCTTGTACTTTCATAAATGACATTTAAAAACATATCACTAATATAATAAAAACCAGTAAATGTGACATTTGTATAGTATTATTATCTATTCAACATTGTACCATCCAGCAATACATATGCATTTAAATAATACTCATAATTATATGTCCATCAACATTATCCTCCTCTGAGATCTAGTCCTAGATCCTATTAATGGACCTGCTGTCTTGTCTCTTTACCTTCCTTAATTGTATATGTTTCTCAGGTTTTCTCTTTGATTGGCTGGTTGGATCTTGTTTTGGTTTTGGTCTTTTGTTTCTGTAGACATTCATTGGCAAGTTGCTCTGTATAGCTCTTCAAGTTGGATTTGTTTAATAATTCTTCATATTGATCCTGATTGTGAAGTTTTAGTAAGGAATATCCAAGAGTGCTGTGTCAGCTAACTATATCACTTCAAGATCTTGACTTTGGTTCATACTGTTTAACATTACTTCAACTGGATGACAGTTGAAATTTGACTTGGCATCATGTAGAGAGCCTCTGTAATAGTCAGAGTTAAGGTATACATTGTTGGCATTTTTTTCCATGTGTAGTTAACTGTTTTTGTTTGGGGACCAGAAGAAAAAAAAAAACCAAAAACTGAGCTTATTTGTTTTAACATTGGAGAAAAGACTAAGGTTAAAAAAAAAAAAAAGAAGACCAACAACAACAAAAACAGATTTCTCTCCATTTACTTACATTGATTTTAGATTTGTTTTTTATTTACTACACTTGGAATCATTTTTATTTTTTTTATAGAGCACTTGTTCAATGACAACTATTTTACAATGAATTCAAGAGTTGTTATACAATTTTCCTTAGGAGATTTCATTTTTATTATTGTATGTTGGTGTGCATTGTGCATGTGTGCCTCTATGTATTTATTACATCATGTTCTGTGTATAATCCATGTAGGACAGAAGAGGGTGTCAGATCTTTTGGTAGTTATGAGCTTCCTTGTGTGGATCTGTGGAATGAAACTAGGTCCCCCAGAACAGCAGCAGCACTTTTAGTTACTGAGCTGTCTCCTTTCCCTCTATAATCTTAGTTTTAAAAACATTTAATATTTTCTTCCTTTTACTAATGTGATGCTGAGTCCTATTCATGTCCTTTCTTACTGCTCTTAATAGCTGTTTGAAATTAAAGTTAGGAAATAGATTTTTTTGTGCTTTGCTTCTTTTTTTTATGAATAAAGTAACACTTTCTATTCATGTATATCTTTGTTCAAGGTCCCTTCCGCCTCCCATCCACTCCAGTCACTCTCTCTTCTCCACATCTCCCCATCTCCTCCCCAGGAAAGGCAGGTGTCCCAAGGTCCCAAGATGGCTTAGTTCAGCATCCACTCCTGGCAGATCCAGTTTCCTCACTCCAACATCAAGATGAGTCAGGTGTTCCTCTAGAGGGAGTGGGATCCAAGGTGCCAGTCCAATGTGTTTCAGATTCCAAGCTACTCAGTGGTTGAGATTTGCAACTTGGACTTGCTTTGCTTTTTGTTCTATCTATCTATCTGTCTATCTATCTATCTGTCTATCTGTCTGTCTATCTATCTAGAGTCCACTAATGAGTGAGTACATTCCCTGCTTATCTCTCTGGGTTTGTGATACCTCGTTCAGGAGGATATTCTCCAAATCCATCCATGTGTCTGAAAATTTTAGCATGTCATTTTTTCTTACTGCTGAGTAGTACTCCATTGTGTAGATGTACCACAGTTTGTTAATCCATTCTTCAGGTGAGGGGCATCTAGATTGTTTCCACATTCTTGCTATTATGAATAATGCTGCTATGAATATAGGTGACCTAATGCCTTTGGAGATCAAATGTGCATCTTTAGGCTATATGCCCAGAATTGGTATTGCTGGATCCTTGGGGAGATTGATTCCCTGTTTTTTGAGAAACCGCCATACTACATTCGAGAGTAGCTGAACAAGCTTTCACTCCCACCAACAATGGAGGAGTGTTCCCCTTGCTCCGCATCCTCTCCAGCATAGGCTGTCATCTGTGTCTTTTATCTTAGCCAATCTGACAGGTGTCAGGTGGTATCTCAAAGTTGTTTTGATTTGCATTTCTCTGATAGCTAAAGAAATTGAGCACTTTTTCAAGTGCCTTTCAGCCATTCTTAATTCTTCTGCTGAGAATTCCCTTTTTAGTTCTGAACTCCATTTTTTTGATTGAGTTATTCAAGGTTTGAGCTCTAGTTTCTTGAGTTCTTTATATATTTTAGAGATCAGTCCTCTGTCACTTGTTGGTGGGTTGGTGAAAATCTTTTCCCATTCTGTAGGCTGTCGTTTTGTCTTCTTGACTGTGTCCTTGGCCTTATAGAAGCTTCTCAGTTTCAGGAAGTCCCACTTATTGATTATTGTTCTTAGTGTCTGTGCCACTGGTGTTATATTTAGGAAGTGGTCGCCTGTGCCAATTCTTTGAAGGGTATTTACCACTTTCTTTTCTATCAAGTTCAAAGTGACTGGGTTTATGTTCAGGTCATTGATCCATTTGGATTTGAGTTTTGTGCAGGGTGACAGGCTTGGATCTATTTGCATTTTCTACACACTACCAACCATCTATGCCAACACCATTTGTTCTTTTTTCCATTGAGTATTTTGGGCCTCTTTGTCAAAGATCAGGTGTTAATAGGTTTTTCGGTTATTGCCTGGATCCTCAATTCAATTCCATTGATCCACAAGTCTGTTTTTATGCCAGTACCAGGCCATTTTTATTACTGTAGCTCTATAGTATAACTTGAAGTCGGGGATGGTGACTCATCCTGAGGTTCTTTTGTTGAGCAAAACTGTTCTGGCAATCCTGGCTTTCCTGTTATTCCAAATGAAGTTGACTATTTTTTTTTTCAAGATCCATAAAATATTGTGTTGGTATTTTGATGGGAAGAACATTGAATCTGTAGATTGCTTTTGGTAGAATTGACATTTTTACTATGTTGATCCTACCTATCCTGGAACATGTGAGAGCTTTCCATTTTCTGATATCCCCTTAAATTTCTTTCTTCAGTGATTTAAAATTTTTGTCAAATAGATCTATTACTTCTTTGGTCATAGTTACTTCAAGGTATTTAATGCTATTTGCAGCTATTATAAAGGGTGATGTTCTTCTTATTTCTTTTTCAACCCTTTTATCTTTAGTGTACAGAAGGGCTACTGATTTCTTTGAGTTAATCTTGTATCCTGCTACATTGCTGAAGGTGTTTATCAGCTGTAGAAGTTCCCTGGTGGAATTTTGTAGGTCACTTATATATACTATCATATCATCTGCAATTAGAGATAGTTTCATGTTGTAGAAGATTTCCAGACCCATTTGGGCCAGAAGTTTGGACTTTGCCCACAGTGTCTTTTAATTTCATACTGTTTGGCCTATGTCTTAAGCACATCGCAAGCTAGCTCTTTTATCTTAGTTCAACCCATTTCAAGTAATCCCACCTGCCACGTGGCCCAGCCCGTGGCTCTCCTGGATTCCTTACATGGTTCTTGCTTGGGGGTTGGATAGAGACTGATTAGCTCTGTTGTCCACGTACCTGTCTCTCCTCTGGTCCTCCAACCACTTCTACCGTGCTCCACATAGGCCAAAATAGCTCCTTTATTTACAGAACATTCCCACACAGTTTCATGTCCTCTTTTCCATTTCTATCCCCTTAATCTCCTTTGTTCTCTTATTGCTTTAGCTAAAACTTCGAGAACTATATTGAAAGATAAGGTGAGAGAGGACATCTTTGTCTAGTTCCTGATTTTAGTGGGATTGCTTTGAGTTTTTCTCCATCAAGTTTGATGTTGGCTATCTGCTTCTTGTAGATCGCCTTTATTATATTGAGATATTTCCCCTATATTCCTGCTCCCTCTAAGGCTTTTTATCTTAAAGGAGTGTTGATTTTGTCAAAGTTTTTTTTCAGCATCTAAGGATATGATCATGTGGTTTTGTTCCTTTAGTTTGTTTAAATGATGGATAACGTTTATGGTTTTTCGTATGTTAAACCAACCCTGCATTTCTGGGATGAAGCCTACTTGGTCGTGGTGGATGATATATTTTTGTATACGGTTTGCCAAATTTTTGCTGAGAATTTTTTTTAAACTTATTTATTTATTTATTTACCTTGGTGTTTGCCTGAAACTGGAACTGCAGACAGTTGTGAGCTGCCATGTGGGTGCTGGGAATCAAACTCGAGTCCTCTGGAAGAGCAGTCGGTGCTCTTAACCACTGAGCCATCTCTCCAGCCCCTTTGTTGAGAGTTTTAGCATCAGTATTCATGAGGGAAATTGGTCTGTAATTCTCCTTCTTTGTTGGGTCTTAGAGTGGCTTGGGTAGTAGGGTAATTGTGGCCTCATAAAAGGAATTAGGCAATATTACTTCAGTTTCTACTGTGTGAAATAGTTTGAAGAGTAATGGTGGTAATTCTTCTTCGAATGTCTGGTAGAATTCTGGACTGAAACCATCTGGGCCAGGGTTTTTATTTTTGGGGAGGCTCTTAATGACAGCTTCAATTTCCTATAGGGTTATCAATCTGTTTAGGTAATTAATCTGGTCTTCATTTAGTTTTAGTAAATGGTACCTGTACAAAAAGCTGTCCATTTCTTCTAGGTTTTCCATTTTTGTAGAATATAGATTTTCAAAGTATGATCTGATAATTTCTGGATTTCCTGTAGGTCTGTTGTTATGTCCCCATTTTCATTTCTGATTTTGTTGATTTGAATACTCTCTCTCTGCTTTTTGATTAGTTTGGATAAGGGCTTATCTATCTCATTGACTTTCTCAAAGAACCAACTCTTTGATTTATTGATTCTTTGTATTGTTATTTTCCTTTCAATTGTATTGATTTTAGCTCTAAGTTTGACTATTGCCTGCTGTCTATTCCTTCAAAGTGAGTTTTCTTCTAGTTGTTCTAATGGTTTAAGCTGGGCTGTGAGTTCTCTAGTGTGGGATTTCTCTAGGTTTTTCATGTAGGCAACTAGCGCTATGAATTTTCCTCTTAAGACTGCTTTCATTGTGTCGCACAAGTTTGGATATGTTGTGGATTCATTTTCATTAAATTCTAGGAAGACTCTGATTTCTTTCTTAATTTATTCCTTGACCCAGAGATGTTTAGTTTCCATGGGTTTGTAGGCTTTCTTTGATTTTTGATGTTGTTGAACTCTAACTTTAGGCCCTGGTGGTCATATATGATACAAGGGATTATTTCTATTATTTTGTATCTATTGATATTTGCTTTATGACCAATTATGTGGTCAATTTTAGAAAAAGTTCCATATGATGATGAGAAATATGTATTTTCCTTTGCATTTGGTTGGAAGCTTCTGTAAATATCTATTAAATCCATTTGCACCATAACCTCTGTTAGACTCCTTATTTCTCTTTTGAGGCTCTGTCTGGTTGACCTATGCAGGGCTGAAATGGGGGTATTGAAGTCTCCCACAATTAGGGTATGAAAGTTGATGTGGAATTTGAGCTTTAGCAGTGTTTCTTTTATATAGGTAAATACCCTTACATTAGGAGCATAAATATTCAGGGTTGCAATCTCCTCTTGACCAATTTTTCCTGCGATGAATAAGTAATGTCCATTTTGGTACCTTTTAATTGCTTTTAGCTTAAAGTCTACTTTTTTAGTTATTAAGATGGTAACCCCTGCTTGTTTCTTAGGTCCATTTTTTTGGAAAATCTTTTCCCAACCCTTTACTCTGAGACTGTGTCTGTCTTTAAGGTTGAGGTGTGTTTCTTGTATACAACAGAAGAATGGTTTCTGTTTTTATATCCATCTTTTTAGTATGTGTCTTTTTATAGGTGAGTTGAGTCCATTGATATTAAGGGATATTAGTGACCACTGATTGATATTTCTTGATATTTTTGGTGGTAGCTTGTATGTATTTCCTTTCTCTGGGCTATTCTTCTGTGGGATTAATGATTGTTTGTGGTTTCCTGGGTGTGTCTTGGATCCTTAGGTTGGAGTTTTCCCTCTAGTGCTTTCTGGAGGGCCAGATTGGTAGATAGGCATTGTTTCAGTCTGACTTTGTATGAAATATCTTATTCACTCCATCTATGATGATTGATAATTTTGCTGGGTATAGTAGTCTAGGTTGGCAGCCATGCTCTTTTAGTGTTTGTATAACTTCTGACCAAGCCCGTCTTGCTTTCAACTTTTCCATTGAATAGTCAGGTGTTATTCTGATGGGTCTGCCTTTATCAGTAAATTGGCTCTTTTCTTTTGCAGATCTTAAAGTTTTTTTTTTTGTTGTTTTTCCCTATGTTTTGTGCCTTGATTATTATGTGGCAAATGTACTTTTTGGGGGATCATACCTATTTGGTGTTCTGTAAGCTTCTTGTATCTTTATAGGCATTTCTTTTTTTAAGTTAGGAAGATTTTCTTCTATGATTTTATTGAATACATTATCTGTGCTTTTGAGCTGGTATTCTCCTTCTCCTATTCCTATTATTCTCAGGATATGTCTTTTCATGGTGTCATAGATTTCCTGAACATTTTCTGTTATGGCTGTTTTGGTTTTAGTGGGTTTTTTTGACTTATATATCTATTTCTGCTACTGAGTCTTCCACTCTAAAGATTTTCTCTCTATCTCTTGGATTCTGTTGGTTAATGCTTTTATGTGTAGTTCCATCTCTTTTTTTTTTCACGTTTACTCTTTCCATCTTTGCCTCAATTTGTGTCTTTTTTATTGCTTCTATTCAAATTTTTAGTTCCTGGAATGTTTTTTTCATTTTTTAGTTTACCTTTTGTTCGTTTTCTTTCCAATATTTGTTCATCTTTTCCAACTTTTTTGTTTGTATTTTCTTCTATTTCTTTAAGGGAGTTTTTATATATCTTCTTTGAAGTCTTCAATAATCTTTATAAAGGTATTGTGTCCTTCTGTTTACTCTTCATTGCTCTGTTCAAGTTTTGTAGTTGTAGAACCACCAGTTTCTTCTGGAGTTGCCTTGTTGTTCTTTATATTGTTATATGTATTTTTGCACTGCCATCTGCCCATGGTTTCAGTGGTTCACTATTAGGCCACTCTTTGTTAGTTGTGGCAACAGGGCTTATGTGCCTCCTGTCTCCTCTTGCAAGGGGTCTGCTGGATCTCTGACTCTGCTATAGGCAGGGTTCTGAATTTCAAAGCCTCAGTCCTTCTGTCCTGATGCAGTTGGAGGCGGGCCCAGCCATGCAAGGTCCCCTCTTTTTTGTTGTGGCTGGTGAAGCCCCTCACAGCCAAACCCTAGTCCTGTCTGCTAGGGTGAGTCTGAGATCAGACTTTAGGGATTGACATTGGTCCCAGAGAGCGACTGTCCGGACGGGGTCCCGTTGCCAGAATCTGCTCACCTCTGGATGGGGATCTGATTTTCAAAGCCTCAGTCCTTCTCTGTTGATGGAATTGGAGTCGGGGCAGGCCATACAAGGTCCCCTCTTTTAGGTGTGGTTGGAGGAACCCTTCACAGCCAAACCCTAGTCCTGTCTGCTAAGGAGAGCCTGAGCAAATCTGGGAAATATTATGTATGTATTGTATCTTAATGAATTTTAAATTATGAAACACTTAAAAAATAGTTTCCAAATATGCTTTCAAAATGTATTTTACTTTAAGTGATACCTGCCCATATTCTTTTCTTGTCTTCAGATAATAGTTCTTGAAATATTAAAATGTACTTTTAAAGAATATTTGATATGAAATATTCCAGCTGACTTTACAAATTTTTTCTAATATTTAACAATTTTAGAAATCCTTTCTTATATTTGAACTAAATTTACATTTTATTTCTTCTTTATACTGTAAAAGTTATCAGTCTTCTTACAGATGGCTTCTAGATTATTATAGGCCTATGTCTTACTAAACAACTTTAACTTGAAGACAGCATTTCCAACTCCAGCCACATGTGTGACCCACTTGCGACTACTCCATACTGTGTAGCTTGAAATCTAGATTGGAGCAAAGGCTAAGGTCTTTTTATTTATGGCCTATAACTTTTTTGCTTTAAAATAGCAGAGTATTGTATTGACTTTAATCAGAGTAAAACCCAATCGTGTGAGTGTGTGTGTGTGTGTTTAGTGAAAATACTTCTGAGATACACTGACAGTGGAGTTTTATAGAAAATTGGGCTACACAAATTTCATTTGTCACTTAATTTTTAAATTGCCATTTCTCAAGTTATTCAATGCTTTAATAAAAGATGATAGGAACACTAGGCATAGTAAGTACGGCGTGCAAGAAGGAAGAAAGCTAAAATGTGGTATACATTGCAGACTAATTAGAATGTGACAGTAGGTGTAAGACTGTGATTACCCATGGTGTAAGCTGCCATTCCATTGTTCTTACTCGATGTTTTGACTTCATCCTCAACATGAATAGGAAGTGCAGTCATTGAAATAGCCATTTATGTTCACTTTCAAAATTATACATATTCTTGAAGATCATTAATAAATTAGAGATACAAAGTTATAACTTTGTGTCAAACTGCTTAAAATTTAACATTCAGTATAAACTATGGTCATTAATTGTATCATACTTAATAGAAAGTATTCTTGTCTTTGATAATTTTTATTATTTTTAGTCCGCAAAATAAGTATTATGTGTGATGTTATATAGAGATTATTTTTAAAATTGTTATAATTTATATATTTAAATATATATAAATGTTAAATTTGTATAGTTTCTCTCTCTCTCTTTGTGTTTGTGTGTGTGCATTCATGGGGCTGGTAAAGCTTGGGATTCTGCGTTCAAGGATGGTACTCCGGATATGGGGAGAAGTGAATTCTTATTAGTTTCACAATGCTTACCCAGTATCTTGATTCAGGATTTAACTTTAAAAATGAAGTCATGTTTCATTTTATATTAGAGAAATAAGACTCACAATTTAGAATATATTACATTGCTCAGGGGGATAGCTATCATAAACTTTATAATACAGCCTAGCAAAATCTCTATAGTCAAGAAATCACACTTTCCTTAGGAATATGGACCCTATACCTCATGGCTTTATACTCAAGTCACTTGGTGGCAAGGTTTTGCTAACCATGAAAAAAAAAAGGAAAAGAAAATAGCATTTCAGTGTGTTTTTAAAGAGGTATTGTCTGAGGTTTGGGGCTTTGTCCTAAATTTCATCAATACAATATACTACTCTTATTCACTTACTTTGAAAGATAGAATAAAAAACATGAGACAGAAATAAAATTTATAAATTGTTTCTTTTCTAGTGTTTTTATTTCATCAACGTTGAGTATGACCTTGAAAGGGACATATACACTGATTGTTACAAGTGCGGATCCTTTTTAGCATCCTTTGTCTTCCATGGTGATGTCATGATCTTCAGAGTAACTAACGAGTTTTTTTTTTTTTTTTTTTTTTTCCCCATGGGTAAGCCAACCTTTCATGTGTTTCTCATGCTACTATGACACTCTCAGTTTGGAGTCTTTGCAATTACAAATGAATATGTTGTAGTGATTGCAGTTACTGTGATGGTAATGGATCAGAAATTATAACCAAGATCTGACAATCTAATTGTTAAGAGTAAATTAAGAAAAACATTTGAAATCAACTGTGTTAATAGGATTTAACTTGATTATAAGAACTTAATAGAAACGTTGCAGTATCATATTGAAAAGAAGCTTACTATTTTGTATTTAAGATATTTGAATTGTCTTCTAAGGCATTTATGTTTCTGAAAACCATGAATTTTCATATTCTCTTCATGATAACTATTATGTATTTAGAAAAATCAATATGAAAATTTAGCTTTAAAGAATTCATGAGGAGAAGCATAATAAAATCTTGATATATTATATACAAAAGACAAATCCCTGATCATTTGTTTTTATGCAGATGAGTTTGATTTAGACATAATTCCCTAACATCACCATGAATTTCCATCTGTGTAACCTTGATGCTCTTAAGCTGCCTGCAGTTACCTCATGCTCTGGGCTATATTCACTCTGCATGTATGGAAACTGTGACTATCTTAACACTTGGATGATGATATGAATAACAATTGTTCGTTGATCTTATTCTCTGTCTCTCTGGATCACTTGCTGTCTGCAAAGGCTGAATAAGTGGCAGATAGCTTTTGTCATCCCTTATCCAAGCTGTACACTTGTAAGGAAGAGCAGGGATAATCGCCTCAATCTAATTAGGGGTTAAAAGAGGCCATGACTGTGATATGGCAGTGAGACACCTTACTGTAGCAATCCTGTTTGCATTAGAAAAATAAGGTTGTCATATTGATTATTCAAATTGGCTTGTATTGGCCAAACCTCAATGGCTTGTATTGCAGCTGAAACAGTTGAAGATCCCAGCTATTCACAGAAGACCTATGTCACAGCATATATTATATTGTGGCTTGTTTGCTAATTTGAAGTTTTAAGGATGAAGGCAGATTTTAACCAAGATACTTAAAGGTTAAACTGATCTTTAGAAACTTAATTCAGTTTTCACATATGGTAGCCTTGATTGTGTAAATTTTGAATAAGTAATAACCTAGTGATATTTTAGGTCTCTAACTAATAATTTAATATACATATAAATTATTATTTAAAATCATTTTAGCTCTGAGATGATGTTTGTGTTGATGGTTAAATATGAAAAACTACCAAAATAACTGATTTTAATAGTTTATTGATGTGATACAAATGAGTCTTTATATAATAGAAATTATATACAACACCATTGTGCTGCTACAGTTTTATTTCTTCATTCTTTTTCATCAAAGTGTGCAGCTTGCAAGTAAAAGCCGTTGCCTTTTATTTTCCTGATTCTGGCTCCAGATCTTGTTTCCCCATATTCCCTTTTCTTCTTCAGTGGGATATTCTGGTTCTTGGATGTATTTTTTTAGTAATGAAAATGGTACATGGGTATGAAGTAGAAACAAGTGTTTGAAGATTTCTTATTTTACTAATAAGAACTTAAGTCAGTTTCATTCAAATGCCCTTGTTAACCAACTGTAACTCCAGTTAAGTAGCTATACTTCAATGACTTAAACCTTAAATTGCCAATAGACAGGTCATCCAGGCAAAACTTAAATTGGAAAATTATTACATTAAAAATGCCATAAATCACGTAGGCACTGCAGACATCTAGAAAGCATTTCACCCAAACACAGAATTTTCTTTTGAGTAAGACATGAAACATTTTCTAAAATAGACCACATTCTTGGAGAGATCTTATGTTAGTAATGTAGTGACATACCTGAAAACTCCAGGACAACAAGAAAAAATAACACCCCCTAAAAAGGATAGACAGCGGGAAGTAACCAACTGAGGGATGTAGTCAGTGAGAAGAAAGGAAAGAAGGGATAGAGGGAGGAAGAAAGCAAGGGAGAGAGTTCTTTGTTCTCTTTTGTTTGTTGATGTCTTAGAAAATCAGTAAGACTGGCAAACCCTTACCTTACCTAAATTAAGTAAAAGAGAGGGAACATCCATTTATATGAAATTAGAGATGAAAATGGAAAGTGCAACAGACATCAAGGAAAGCTAGAGAAACATAAGAGCATACTTTAAAAATCTGTATTTTATTATACATGAAATTCTAAAAGAAATGGATGAATTTTTCATATGTATGACCTACCAAAATCAAAGCAGGTTCACATAATTTAACAGACTCCAAACTCCCAATAAAGTAGAAACTACAATTAAAAGCCATCTAACAAAAAAGGAAAGACTAGGGACACATGGGATAAGCACAGAATTTTACTGGACCATCAAAGAATAATTAAGGCCAATACTCCTCAAATTATTCTACAAAATAGAAACTGAGGATATGCTTCCTGATTGTTTTATTAAGCCAACATTCCTCTGATACAGAAGCCACACAAAGACTCCTCCAAAGAAACAAAATCATAGACCAATATCCTTTATATACATGTATACCAAAATTCTCAATAAAGTACTTGAAACTCAAATCTAAGAACATGTCAAAAAAATTATCCACCATGATCAAATTAGCTTCGTCCCAGAGATGTAGGGATGGCTGAGCATATGTAAATAGAGAAATGTAATCCGTTATATATACAGACTGAAAGACATAGAATGATCTTCCCAGTAGATGTAGAAAAAGCTTTGATAAAAATCTAATATTCCTTCAAGAAAAAGGTCATGGAGAGACTATGGATCTGAGAAATATACCTCAATATGATAAAGGCAATTTACAGTAAGTTTACAGTCAATGTTAACCTAACCAAGCATTTCTACTAAAACCAGGAACAAGAAGAGGGTGTCAACTCTTTCCTTATCTATTCTATATAGTACTCAAAGTCTTAGCTAGAACAGTAAGACAACTGAAGGCAATACAAATTGAAAAGAAGTTGAAAAATCTTTGTTTGCTGATGATGTGATTTTAAACATAAATGACTCAAAAACCTCTACCAGGATTCTTCTCCAGCCGAGCAAAGTTTCATGATACAAAATCAATACACAAAAAATTAGTAGCCTTTCTTAATATTAAAGACAAACACACCGAGAAAGACAGAGAAATAATGCCTTTTGAATTAGCTTCAGAAATAAAATATCTTGGCATAACTCTGGCTATGAAAGTGAAAGACTTGTATAAGAAAAACTTCAAGACATTGAAGAAGACACCAGAAGATGGAAATATGAATTCTGAAATCCATCTGGTAAAATATGTTAGTATACATGATGAAATAATAAAATTGGTCATTTTAATATATGAGGTAGTATATTTATAAAGAATTAAAAGCTTCCTTAGCTCATGGCTCTAGATGTTTGTTTAAATTTGTGTTTCTATTGTTTTTGGTTTCTGGTGAGGGTGCCATATGATACATTGGTACTATAAATTATTTTGAGTTGATTTTTGAAACATGTTATGAAATACAGATAAAGGCTTTTTTTTAATAATAGAAGTGCAGGTTTCCTACAGAACCATCTTTTCTTCATTGAATTACCATTTATTTCTTTTTAAAGAATAAAGTTTTTTTTATTCATGTATCCCCTTGTTCCAACTCCCTTCCCCTTCCCGACCCCTCCTGGTCAGCCTTCAGCCTCCCTATTCCACATCCCTATTGAACTAACTTTTATAAAAATCAGTTGTCAAAAGGTAACTGAGTATATCTGGGACGATATACTGTCTTCCATTCTTTCATTCATCTATTTTAATACAGATACATCATTCTGATTGTTTGGAATTTGAAATAAGAACTAGAACCATTACTCTGCCTAAGCATTCCTAATTCATTATTTATACAAATTGTTTTGATTTACTTAGGTTATTTTTCATACCAACTTTATCGCAACTTACCATTTTCTTCATGATACATTGCTTATTAGCTTGGAATTTCCATGTTATCTTTTTCACCTGTTCATTTTTCTTCTTCACCTGTTCTTGATATATCTTTTCCCCCTACAATTTTTCCCGCTTTCATTTGGTAGTCTACAAACTTTATTATTAGGCACACATTATTTATAATTGTTACATTGTTTCCTGTATAACCTGGACATTCTTAGAAAATGACCTTGTTCATTTTTACGCCCTATATTCTTTAAATCTCTTTTGTCTCTTAATGAATCTATTCTAGCTTTCTTATTTGCATAAACTATATTGTACATAACTTTCTACCCTTTGCATTCATTCTCCTTAATATGTCAACATATCTTTATTGATTGTATTATCCTGTATAGATTTTGTTGTTTGCAGTATACTTTTCTATCTCTCTTTACTCTTTTTAAAATTTATTTTATCTACTTGTTTTTTTTATATTACATTGAAATCTTTTCTTCTCTAAAAATACATTGCCTTATCACCATCCCCAACTTCAAGTTATACTATAGAGCTACAGTAAAAAACAAAACAAAACAAAACAAAAAGCCTGATACTGGCATAAAAACAGACTTTTGGATCAATGGAATTGAATTGAAGACCCTGACACTCCTATGAAAACCTGATATTTGACAAAGAGGCCACAAATATTCAATGGAAAAAAGATAGTATCTTCAACAAATGGTGTTGGTATAACTGGATGGTCTTGTGTAGAAAAATGCAAATAGATTCAAACCTATCACCCTGCACAAAACTCAGATCCATGTAGATCAAAGACCTCAACATAAGACTGAACTTGATAGAAAAGAAAGTGGTAAATACCCTCCAATGCATTGGCACAGGTGGCCACTTCCTAAATATAACACCAGTAGCACAGACACTAAAAACAACCATCAATAAGTGAGACCTCGTGAAACTGAGAATCTTCTGTAAGGCCAAGGACACAGTCAATAAGACAAAACAACAGCCTACAGAATGGGAAAAGATTTTCACCAACCCACCAACAAGTGACAGAGGACTGATCTCTAAAGTATGTAGAGAACTCAAGAAACTAGAACCCAAAACACTAAATAACCCAATTAAAAAATGGGGTCCAGCAGAAGAATTACAAATAGCTGAAAGGCACTTGAAAAAAGATTCAACAGCTGTAGCCATCAGAAAATGCAAATCAAAACAACTTTGAGATACCACCACATGTCAAAATGGTTAAGATTAAAAACACACAAGACAGCCTATGCTGGAGAGGTTGCAGAGCAAGGGGAACACTCTTCCATTGTTGGTGGGAGTGTAAGCTTGTTCAGCCACTCTGGAATGCCCTATGGAGGTTTCTCAGAAAACTGGGAATCGATCTCCCCAAAGATCCAGCAATACCACTATTGGGCATATACCTCTAAAGATGCATATTTGCACCCTAAAAGCATTAGCTCAACTATGTTCATAGCAGCATTATTCGTAATAGCAAGAACCTGGAAACAACCTAGATGCCACTCAACTGAGGAATGGATTAACAAACTGTGGTACATCTACACAATGGAGTACTACTCAGCAGTAAGAAAAAAATGATATACTAAAATTCACAGGCAAATGGATAGATTTGGAGAATATCCTCCTGAGTGAGGTCTCACAAACCCAGAAGTATAAGCAAGGGATGTACTCACTCATTATTGGACTTTAAGGAAAAGCATTCTTATTTCATTGAAAGATGATGGGTAAATAAAGTGATTTAAAACATACACACGTACACAAAACAAACAAACAAACAAATAAATAAAGCTTCTGGTTTGACTGTAGAAGGATTGTTCAGCAGGAATTTGTAGTAGTCATAGCATATTCTTGGGCATTAACTGTGTGATCTACTGTGCTTTCCTCAAGTGTAGCTGAGCCTAATCTGGCTTGAGGTGCCTTAGATTTTATTTTTTAAGTTCCATTTATTTTAGAGAAAAGAGACACAGAGCAGTTATTTTCATTATGCCTACGTAAGAACAAACTAAGTACAACTGTTATTAAATTTAAAGCTGTGTTTATCTAATTTCTCTTTTTAGAATATCTTCAATGCTGTATTTTAAAAGAAATTTCAATATAAATGTGTCTTTTATATAGTAGTAAATATTGATAAATAAATCAAGAAAGAAAGAAAATAAAAAAATGAGGCAGATAACATTGAGTTTCCTGATTTCTTTTATATTCCATAACGAATGTTTTTATTACCTAAGAATCTGTACAACAATAAAAGTATATTTCTCAAAAAAATTGACGTTGCCTTGATTATCATCAGATACTGCTTTAGTAATCACCCACCTCATAATTTCTCCCATTGGTGCATCTTTTGTTTTTTGAGTTCTGCCTCGCCACTTTATTCAACTTGTTCCAAACAACAAAATCATTTTTATTTTGCCTTCATTTTTGTAAACGATAGTGTCATTTTCTATGTAGTACTTGGTTGACAATTTGCTTCGTATCAGTCAGAATGTATTGTTTCAATATCTCTAATTTCATAATTCCTGTTGAGAGGTTAGCTGCAACAACAACTGATTTTTTAATTTTTTTCTTTCTCAGTTTGAGTTGTTTTGAAATTTTTATGTTTACTTTTACCTAAGGGTTTTATTTTTTACAATAAAGTTTCTGTATCTCTTATCAGTTTTTTATTTTTTCAATTACACTGTTTTCCCTTTAACATTGAGACAGTTGCTATCAAAGACTCAATTAAAAACAAGCAAACAAAAACCCCAATAACATATATCTGGTCCCACAAAGTTACACTCACTCTCTCCTTATATGCATACCTACTACCTGTGATGTATTAATAGAGTGCATTCTAGCTACTCCTCTGTTGAAATTTTGGTTTTTTGTGTACTTCTCACTGGAAACTACCTAGTTCGCCTGGATTCTGAGTCAGCTGTAGGCTGTTGTCCTACCGGGTCTTGTTCTCAGCCTTTCCCCTTTCTGCTTCAGTGTTTTGGATACTGTACAGCTTCTTCAATTTGATTCGTGTGTATACTGTGTCCTTTGGCTTGTTGCCATTATTAACTTCATGACAGTTTTAGAGATTGTCTTAATTTCAATTGAACACTGCATTAAGATAATAAGCTTTTTTTAGTATTAATGCAACTGTAAGTTGAGTTGCATTAAGATAATAAACCCTTTTTAATAGAAATGCAACTATAAGTTGAGTGTTTTTAACTAATTCTCAAGAGCTCAACTTTTGCTCATTACAGATAGTTTCAAAATGCATGAAAATACTGATGAAAAATTTGACAACCGCACATTTTATTTTAAAAATTGTAACTACATTCTTGCATACACAAGAAATGTCTATAAGCCCATATTTATTTACTGTGCACTGTTTACAATAGCCAAGTACAAGATCACACAAAACATAGAGAAAACCTTGTTTATGTACACAATGAGGGTTTTATTCAGCCTTAATGAAATCTGTCTTGTGCAAGAAAGTGCATAGAACTGGAGATCATCATATTAAGTAAAATAAACTAGACCCTGTGTGAAGTGGAAGAAGCTCTTGAGTCAATGTATTGTTGGTATGGACATAACTATGTCAACGGCCATAGCCTCAGATTCATGGGAAATGACTAATTTCTTCCATATTTTGTCTCTTCCTATCCCCTATCCAGTCGAGGCCCCCTCCCCTTTCCACCAAGGCTCAGAGGAATGGCAAAAGATTTTCCCCGGAATCCTAGTGAGAATGTTGATAGTGTTTGCAGAAATATCCACTATAGCTTTGTCTCCTACGTAATTATGGCCTGATAACTGCTTGCCTACATAGACTGTTCCTACTGACATTAGCTAAACCTGCCTTTTTGTTCAGTTGTATGTAGTAATCCCCCTCCCTGTTCCACTTTATAAAATAAATGAGATTCTGGTGTGCTGTGGTATCTCCATTAGAGAATCCAACCTATCTGATCCCTGCTCATCTGTCCATATTCCTGAATATTTACCAAGGTGCATCCCTGGAGATGTACTGAAGGCAACAAGGTCCAGAAGATAAATGTACTATTTTCTTTCATTTATGGACTCTAAGTGTTTCAGAGCAAATTAGAAAGTAGAAGGGGATCTGTCTAGAAAGAGGAAAAGGACCAGTTGGCATAGTGTACATAAGGAAATGGGAGGAGTAAATACTATCAAGGTAATGATATTTATGTATAAAAATACGATAACAAAGCCTATTATTGGGCATAATGAATATATATATTATTGTAAGATGAAAGGGAAAGTATAAAAATTAATAAAATTCAAAATATCTTTTTGAGTTATTTGTCTTTTGTTTAAAAAATATTAGTTATGAAAATAGTAAAATTATAGTTTTGACTAAAGATTTTTGATTTTCCACCTCCAATAGATAATATTTGCTAAATGTTTCACTGGTTGTTCATTCATAGATTTCTGTGCTGGTATTGATAAACTTGTTTTAGGGGTTTACAGTAAAAGGTTGATGTCTCCATTGTTGGGATGTCTTTTTTTTTTTGTGAGTGTGTGGTAGATTTTCTTCACAGACAAAATTTTATTCCCTCAAGGCAGATCAGTTTAGGTTTGTTACCTGAGTGTAAGAATAGTGATGTTCATTACAGAATTATGTGGGAATTGTAGATCAGTTAAAAGCAAAGACAATAGAAATAACCCATAATCTTATCAATTGCCATAAAGTTTACATTTGTTTACATTCTGTTAGTTTAGTAGAGTATTTTCTTTGTATTTTTGTAAATTTGACCTTACTTTGTTTATTCTACTTTTATTAATATTTAAATGTATTGTGAACCTTTTCCAATGTCATAAAACCTGCTATGAAATACATTTCAGTGAGTATAGACCATGGACTATTTTTCTCGAGGTATTTATGCCTATTTTTTAAGAGTGAGTATTCTTTTTTCAGTTTACCAGTCTTGGTCCTTTACCCAGACTTAAACAAAGTTCAGTTATGTTAGTAAGATCATAATATGTACTATTTTCATGAAATCATATATGTATTGTTCCTATATTTTTATAAATAGGTTGATTAGACTAAGAGTGAATTGTAAGAATGTAGTAATCTATGCTACTAAACATCTTCTTGAAGGTGTTCATTTCCCCAAAACCAACTTTAAAAAGTGATATAATTATAAAGGAAGTTTTATTATTCTAGAAGGTATAATAATAATTAAATTGTTTTGGCTTTTATGTTTTAAACATAGTAGGGCTGAGAGCTTTATAACATAACCTGCCATTTATGTTGATGAACTCACAATTACTTTGTTTTTATTATTTGATGAACTCCTAATTACTTTGCATTTATTACATATTTTTAAGTACTACTTTAATTTTTTATGAATATTTTCTAAATTATAGACATTAGTGACTGATATGTTTTAGGTATGATTAAGTATTGAGACATGCATCTAAAAATAATAACAGGATTTTATTTTTTTTAAGACTTGCTTTTACTTTTATGTGAATAAGTGTTTTGCCTGCACATATGTATGTGTGTATCACATGTATGTGGTGCTCACAGAGCCCAGATAGTGCTGAGTCTCCTACAACTGGAATCACAGAAGCTTGTTGGCCACCATGTGAATGCTGGGAACCAGACCCAGAGAATACATCAGCCATCTCTCCAGTCCCAGTTTATTTTATTAATTTTACTAAATTAATGTAAATCAGTTTATGACCTAGAATCAGCTTGATGTTTTATTTTAAAATTTGGAAGCATTTTAGATGGTTTCTTTTCTTCATGTTAATGTTGTCCCCTTCTTATTGGTTATGAAGTTTTTTCCCTTACTCTCATGCTTTCTAGCTTTGGTTGTAATTTGTTTTGAGTAAAGAGATTTCTCATTTTACCTATTTTAAGGAGTTACTTTTATGAGGGTTCTTTTGGTACTTTGAAGATGTGAGTACAAGACGAACAAAATGTGTTAG
Source organism: Sigmodon hispidus (assembly GCA_004025045.1). Lineage (NCBI taxonomy): Eukaryota > Metazoa > Chordata > Mammalia > Rodentia > Cricetidae > Sigmodon > Sigmodon hispidus. The sequence goes on from PVIH01001052.1 coordinate 216,142, forward strand.
CTTCTAATATAATTGATAAACAACTGAATGCCTGAAGAAGTTGAAACAGTTTTTGAAATTGTAGTTCATTGTTAAGTATTTAGTAATTCAAATAAATGCTTTTGCTACAATGCAAAGTATCTATATTATATGTTACTGGTAATTGGAATGTTTTATTACATCTATTTCATTTAGATGTAAAATAAAATTTGTATATATATATATATATCTGAAAATACTTTCTCAAATACGTATTCAGATATTACATTGTAACTTTGTAGAGAACTCTTGTTTATCACATTTCAAAAACAAAGATTTAATTTACAAATGTGTATTTTTACAATTACAAATTGCATTTGTGAGGTAGAGGTTTAGCTGCATGGTGGAATTTGTGTTTACTATATGTGAGGTCTGCACCGTTTTCCCCAAACTACATGTGTAGAAACATGAACTATGGTGGATAAGCATATATACGTAGGTAATTCAGAACATCAGGCTGCTTGGTGTCGTCCATGTCAATTCTTCACTAGGCTTTTCTTCTAGAGTTCTGCATGTCCTCAGGTACTTTTCATTGCTGTTCCACTTTTTGGTGTTTAGGTGAAGCTTCACATCCTTGTTTCCTCTGTATTGCTTGTTTAAAGTTAACCCCAGTTATTTAATGAGGAATTAGGCTGCAGGTGGATGCATTGAAAGTAGTGATGAGACATTTATACCTCCTGAGTTAATGATGATCACCAAACTAAAGCATAGGTATCCCAATGATAGGTGTCTAACTATTCTTACCTAGTATGGTAACCAATTCACAATGGTGATCTTTAAGAATTGTGGTCCACAGGTAGCTCTGTGTCTCCAATGTTCTTCGGGAATTTCTACTGTTGTTCTCAACTGATTGTAAATTACACATTTTAATCATGATTTATTAGCACACTGTATGACTGACTACTTGCATGCAATGTTTAACTTTGTACTGGAAGTATAACATTTGGTGTAGTGAGATTTACTAACTACTTCTGAGAGTTTTTAACATCATATCATATAATCCTTTCTCAATTTAGATTAAATACAGATGTTTATGCTTCAAATGTATTGGTTTTCAAATAAAGCTTAAATTTTATAAAGACTTTATTAAATATAAAGATTTACTGTAATTTGTTCACAAGGTCAAAGTTTAGGCTGTATATTAATTTGAAATATAAGTTGTAATAATTTGTTTAATACTTTCAGACTTTGTACACTTTTTCTACTTATTATACTGAATCTTTTTGTTGCTTTAAGGATAAGAATCATTTTTACCTTTTTAAGCATAAATGACTAATGTTAGACTACTTGGAAAATTGTAAGAATTTATCTTACTACCAAAACTGTCTAATTAGAAGACTTCCTACGTTAAAAAGATTATTTTTGTATATTGCTTAATAATTGTCACCTGATTTTTAAAAATTTCAGGTCATAGTCTTTTCAGATATAAATATTTAAGACTGGTTCCTTAAACCCTTTGTTACAATATAAACTAATTGGTGATTTTACAAGGATTTTTTTAATAGGTTGAAATATGAGGTTTAAAATTTGTTTTTATCTCAAATATGAAAGATATCAAACAAGAAAAGATAAGTACTCAATAATGAATATATTGCTGGTTGTATATTAATTATAGGTGTTTTATAAATACTGATAAAATGAAAAGTGTTCATCAGTTTGTATTATAGTGCAATATATGGCAGTGTTATTTCTTGAGTTGAGGAAGTGAATAAAGAAAGATTGGTGCTATTGTCAATAGACCTCAATAATACGTGGTAATTCTTAAACAGATGGTGCCCATAATTTTATGCTTTAACACTGTGAACTTGATTTATTCAGGCCAACCTAGGCACAGTCAGAGGAGAGATTTTAAATTTTTCTCTTTTTTTTTTTGTTGTATTTTGAAGATAAGCTACTTATATATTTGTAATAAATATGTTTAAATCTTTGAACTTTTTGTTTTGCTTTGTGTAAAGCAAAACCTGTTTGTTACTTTACACATATTTTTGCAAAACAAATATATAGTTATTGACAGTTATTGTAACTACCTTTGCTTGGGAAAATCAGTTAAAACATGAAATACCAACAGTTTGAAATACTTTTTGCTTTAAAAAAAACATTTTAAATAAAGACTTAGCTACAATTCTTAATTGAACTAATGATGATATGGAGAGGCGTGTGTGTGTGTTTGTGTGTGTGTTTGTGTGTGTGTGTGAATGTTTCTGTGTCTGATTATAAAGGAACATGTAGATAAATACTGTAGATAACACGGGAGGTAAATAAAAATTCTGAGCACCCACATTTTATTCAGTTTACATAAGGTATCAATATACAATAGTCATCTGGGTTATCATAGGATTGGAAGATGATTGCCTTTTGAATGAAATCGTGTTGCATTTGCATGTCATTATTTTAATAGAGAATTTTTGTTTTGTGCATATTGATAATTTAAAAAATGAAACTCGTTTTGCACTTTTCTCATATGCCATTTTTTTTTAACTGATTAAAGGCCTAAAGGAATAGAGGAAGTGAATGGACACTGATGTTTCAAAATATCTCATTTTTGCCTAAAAGCAAGTACCAGCAGATAAATGCCCATAAAGGGATTTCTTTCTTAAGCCCCATGGATTTTTCCCTCCACAACTTTTTGTGTGAGTTAGAAATGAAAACCATTCATCTAGTGCCCCAAAGAACGGCCTTATTGAATGGAATAACAGTGTAATGTACCATTGAAGGCAGGATTGAAAGTGATTATCTTGTTAACTCTTGACAGTTACCGCCAGCTTGAAATGGAACCGGCAGGCTTGATTTGCAAATGAATTAGAGCTTTTTCATTTTGTGCCAGGATCATCTTTTTATATTCTGATATGACAGATGCTATGTTCCAGGCTTTTGTTTTTATTCAGTTTTATACTTGCAAATAAAAAACAAAAGATTATGATAGTTTTATTTGCATCTTTTCTCTTTGAGTTTATTCTTTTGGTAGAAGTTACTAATTTTATATTTTCAAAAATTTGTTGAAGATAGCTTTTTGCTAGAGTTAAATTTAATAAGTTTAACTATTGTAGTAATTGAGTAAAAAGAAAGATAATTATCAAGGAATAGAAAATTTGTACCATAAAGGAATATAATTAGTAGAAATTAAAACTTTTGGGTAACTTTTTATAGAAATACGGTTTTTTGGCAATTATTTTGATTTAAGTTATAACATGTAGTGATATTTCAAGAGATAAACAAGAAACTCCCTTGTACACCTCTCCAGATTCATCAGCCCACATTTGTTTCATGATTTTTCTTTCTCCCTTCTTCACCAAAATATGTGTGTGTGTGTGTGTGTGTGTGTGTGTGTGTGTGTGTGTGTGTGTGTTTGGAATACAAGGGGAAACACTGAAAACAGTGTTTTTATGTATTAATAACAGTCCTCACTGTGTGTATGATACAAAGATATCAACCTTAGTGACCAGAAATACCAGATTGTGAAAACAGTTTTGTGTTCTTTGTTCTAAAAAAGCAGTTTTGCATTCTTTTATCTCTTCATCCTTTTTCTACTGCTGGAGAGTGAGCCCAAGGGCAAGTGTTCTTACCACTTAGGTTTTGCCCAGCATCACCAATAAAATGTGCCTGTATGTATCCTGTAGTCACCTAAAATGTACATAGTGATATTAGTGTATTCTTAATTTATTATTTTTCACATGGAGCCACTTGGCCTAATCCAAAAATGTTATTGGTGGTTTTATATAATTAAAGAATGACTATTTCATTTAATAGTAAATGTCCAAGGTAGCAACATATCCCTAACTGCTCTATCTAAGTAATATTTTTTTTCAATCCAAAAAAGCCAAAGAGGTAGAGGAACGGAGGGAGAAACATGTTATCACTGTATCTGCTGGAAATTGGCTCCAGTACACTGAAATTGATGGATGCTCAAGTCCATAATGTAAATTAGTTTGATATAATAGCTGCATATCTTTACATCATCCCAGAATACTTGAAATACCTGATACAATCTAATCGGTGTTAAAATACTTTATATATTGTATTTTAGAGAATAATTACAAGGAAAAGGTTTATATATCTTTAATACACAAGCAGTTATTGTTTTGAAATATTTTTCTCTTTTGTTGGTTAAACCTGCCATTTGTAACCTTTGAATGCTGAAGCCATTGATATAAAACAAGCCTACATATAAAACAAGCTCTCTCTGTCTTTCTTTCTGTGTGTGTTTACATGTATGTCTGTGTACTTACATATTTACATTTTCTCTTTTAGTTATAAATTACATAATGTTTATTGGTTATGGGTTTGAAGTTTAAGGTACTATAAATCTTTTAATTGTGTTTTGTGACAGCTACTGCATTTCTTTGTATTTATTGCCTTTTAAACTTTTCATAAATTATACTTTGATCATATTATTTCTCTTCCAATTCTCTTAGATCCTTCTTAACTCTCTACCTAGCCAACTTCATGTTCTGTCCAACAACAAAAATTCAAACAAACAAAACCCCAAAAGATGAAAAACAAACCAAAACAGAACAACAGAAACAAAAGCACACAAAAAAACATGGAGTACTGAAGAAGCATGTTAGAGTGAAGGACAGTGAAGCACAGGTCCTGAGCCTAAACTAGGTTCTGTATTGCCATTATCTCATAGGTTCTCTAGAATTTTGTTATTAAATATTATTCACATATTAGCTACTTAACCCACTAGTACCCAGTGATTAGTTGCTAATCATGCATTTGTATGCCAATTTCATTTCTGCCTATATGCTCCATGAGACATATACCACTTTTTACACTTTGTTGTTGACATTTAACAGAAAAATCTGGCCCCAGTGTAGTGACAATCATTACAGTTATTGAGCAAATACTTTTGATAGAATGCCAAAGTATAATGGCTTCAGTGGGAAGACATGGGAAATATTTAAACAGGATAATAATATATAATTATAATATATTAATACATTATTAATATTAATATAATTATAATAAATAATATAATATGTTATTGTATTAATAATATTAAAATATTATATTATAATTAATATAATAATAATATGTCTCAAATAGCAAGATTGCAACTTGCTATTTGGAGTAGATGGTTGGCAAAAGCAGAAGTAAAATTTGAGGAAAATACTTTCAAAAGAATTAAGGACTAGGATATGAGTTATGACTGTTGGAGTAGCATACTGGTAGTTGACATAACAGATATTTTCTGTGCCCACTTAAAAGTCATGGTCAGTGGGACTTAGAGACAGGCTTTGTCTTCAGGGAAAGAGAAGAAAGGAAGTAATTGATTCCTGGGTTCTAGGCTTCAACATGAAGAGAATGATATATCTGTTTCTGAAATAGAAAATACTAGAAAGAATTGGTTTTGAAGAAGGAACTCAACAAGTCTGTTTTGGCCCCTTAGATCGTTTTGGTTTTATGTTTTGGGAAATCTGCAAAGAAGAATATGAAATAGGCAACTGGATAAATATACTAACATCTTGAAGTTACAAGTTACATGTGTTTTGTCACAGGATAACATAGACCAGGATAAAACATAGCATAAGTAAAACAAACCTTGTGATTTTCAGTAGTTACACAGAGGAGCATGAACCTACAAAGTATAGGAAAACCAAAAGGATGTAATTGTAAAGAAGGAGCAGCTTTTCAAAGGAGGAGGTTGTGGCACATGCCCAATGCACTGGAGGAAGAGGCAGGTGGATCTCTGTGATCTACAGAGTGAGTTCCAGGACAGTGAGAGCTGTTATACAGAGAGACCCTGCCTTGAAAATCAAAACCAAAAAAGAAAAGAAAAGGAGACAGGGAGGACAGCAATTCTTATGAGAAGCACAGAAATTTGGGTGAAAAATGAGTGATTGAATTTGGTCATATAAAGATACCTCTGGCTACTTTTTCAAAGGTAACTTAATTTCAGGTGTGATGGCAGATAAGCATAAACGTGCATTTACTTTTCTCTTCCCAAAAGCTGGCTAAGAAAAGAAGAAATTTCTAGGATGTTACCTGAGGAACCCAGGTCAAAATTCTGTGATCTGTCAAACCCAACCACAGGCAATGGGAAATAGTTTTGATTTAGCAGTAGTTCAGCTTATGATTAGTTTTCATTTATTTATTTATTCATTTTGTTATTTAGTTAGTTAGTTTTTACTTTATAGTAGTATAAAAAAGAAACATACATTCAATAGAAACAGTATTTTGAATTTTGCTCTTTTTCTGGGCTGTGCCATGCCATCATATGATGCCAGCCGGTGGGAGCATGTTGAGGCAGCCAAACCCATACACCACAGCATATTGTGTTGCTAAGCTGAAATGTTTTATTGGTGAGGCATATTAAATAAACGCTTCATTAAGATATGATGCTGAGTCTGTTGAACAGTAACCCATTAGAAGTTAAAGAGTATGTGTACTTTTTAAAAAATGTTGCATAAGCAGGAGTTCAAAGTCATCTATTTGAATCTATTCTGTGTGTATATAAAACACACATGCTATTAAACTTCTTTTTTCTTTTTAATCTATTTTTTAAATAAAGATCCATTTCCAGTAAGAACCTATGAAAGTTGGACAAAGCATTTTAATACTCTTACAGTTTTGTTAGTGAATATAATTGTTTATAAATCCCACCTGAAGATCAATTCACTGTCTTTGCTATAACCTTCTATATGTAGCTAAAAATTTTTAGTAAAAAGGTTCTTTAAAAAGAATTCACTACATTTGACCTAAGGTTGATAAATGATACAACCCATCAATTGTGTTATTATTCTTTTTGTTAAATTAAGAGGGTCAGTGTCTTCCAATGATCTTTTCATTCTGATGGTTAATAGTAGATAGTAATCTTTGTGATACATAAATATAATTGATTGAGTTAACTTGTCTATATTGAGTTCTAATATTTTTATTTTTAATACTTGTATGATGAATGTTAAAATTTAGTTACCATTGCTATCATAAGGATCTGTTCTTATCCAATGCTTAATGTGGGTGAGTACATGATGTAATGTGCATGTCTAGAAATTTGCATAATTAATGTGTCAATAGCTAAAAATAATAAAATAATAAAAATAATAAAAGTCTATTGGTGAGTGGTTCTCTTAGTGATGGATGACAGTGTTAGTTACAGTACTTCAATTTGGGCTGTGATGGTTATATACAGGAGTCATGGCAATATACTGGTGAACAAGGATACAGTTTCTCAGTGTTCCTTCTCAAAGCATTGGATTTCCCCCTTCCTTATCAAGAAGATGTACTATGCTTGTATATAACCACTAAATTTCAAAAAGGAAATGCAAGTTTACAGATGTAAGAAACTACTTTGCATGTAGCAGAAGTAGGAATTTATTTGGTTCATAGACAATAAATGTGATAAATTAATGACAGAGTAAGAGAAGACTGTTTTGAGTATCTATATTCATGAGCAAAATTTTGTGAGAAAAATGAACTAGTTGAAAATAGGTTTGTTGTCTGTAACATTAGAAAATTATTAGCTAAATATAGATGGCTACAGTGAAGGCAGTGACATGATCTTCCAAGTGTTATGACATGGATTAAGGAGGCCAGGAGGAATTTTGCTGTAAAGTGGTAGTAACCAAATTTGATACAAACAGCAAATGAAGGGAGATACTTCCACATTTTCAGGCAAACTATCGAAGAGTTTATCCTTGCTGCCAGTCTCGTGGACTGTGGCAATGGCTGCATTATCTACTTCAGTTCCTATCCTGTAATGAAATGTAATTCATCTGTGCCTATATAATCTTGTAGCAAATTTAGAAAGATTACATTTGTACTAGACATTGTAACTGCAGTAAAACTGAACAAAACATGTGAATAGGGTCTTTAAATACTGTTGGTAATAGGTGTGCACATAAATAATTTATGAGAAAATTTAGCAGTGATGTGGAGAACGAAAAAAAATGTGGGCTCAGTATAAACTCAGCCTCATTTTAGTTAATGCACCACACTACATTTCTTTTACAAATGGAGTTCTAGTTTTGGATCAAATAGAACAAACTCTGCTATTTTATAAATTTGTTCTCTTACTACAAGCCTCAAATTTTTGCTCATGTAATAAACATAGTGTATTATCTTACAAGTTGTTTTGTAAAATAACTTTTAATTTGGATTGACAGTAATGTATTTTTATTGCAAACATTTTACACAAAATGAAAATAAAGGATTCAAATGAATACAGAAGCTACTTATCAATAGTGTTTGCTTTTTAGTTTGTATCTTTTTATATGACACAGATGATCCCTTTTGTACAACTGAGTACATACAACTTTTTATTTTACAATTGTAGACATTCTGTCATTCTGAAATATACATTAACATTAATATGCCACAAGACCAGCTTTGTGAAAATACACAATTACATCATCATTTGATGTTGTATAAGTCTCTGTTTTGTTGATATTAATATTTTGCTTCCCAGCACTGGACACTTGGTTTGTTTTATTTTGGAACATTAAATACAGCAAGGTTATTAATATCTTATGACTATGTTGTTGAACTAAAATTTAGAGTAGTAGATCTTTGTCAGGTCAAAGGTTAGGGTTAGTAGAAATATTTCCTGATCTATATAAGTAAATTATAAATTTAAATAAAAAATAATTTTGTCATATTTTTCTATTTACCTTCTAGAAAATGTTATTTCTGCACTAGCAGCAGTGTGAGAGACCTGAATCCTTGAATCTTTGCATGCAAAAGAACTATCATTTCTTCATTATTATGGACAAAATGACATTTAGTTTGATTTTTGTAGACCTTTTCTGTGCACTTACTGTGTGTGTATATGTGCATGCATGTAATGTTAGCAGTCTCTTGTGATTTTTTCCTCTTGGGCATATTGGTGGAAATATAAATTGTAAATGACCAGGCTCAACACATGCAATGTATGAAACTATGAATGATGGTTGTTGTTTTCCCCTAAACCTTTATCTGTTTGAAGCCTTCTCTCCAGTCTTAGTGCCAATTACAGAGCAGAATACTGCAAAATTTTATTTCATTGTTGACATCATTGTTTCTCAAGACTGACAGTAATAAAGTTTGCCTTATTAAAATTCAGACAGCCTGAATTCAAATCTTCCTTTTTCTGGCTGAAATGTATACTGTATGACCCATTTTATTTCTCTAAGCTTCATTCATCTTATTTATAAATAGAATTAGCTATATTTTATGATAGATCTTTAAAGTTTCAATTAACTATGTGTTTCACAAATATGTTTTGTTTTCTCAGAAGCTGAATCTCTAAGAAAATCAGTTCTCTTAGACAAGTAGCTCACTAAAGCCAAAGAGTGCAAAGGCTTAGAACAAAAAACAAAAACCAGCATTTAGGGCCAGTGAAATGGCTCCATGGATAAAGTGCTTGCTGACTATGGAAGCTTGAGAACTGAGGTTTGAGTCCTTACCTTCCTGGTGGGCATAGGTGTCACCAGCACTCTGAGGGTGGAGATGAAATCCTTTAGGCAGGTTAGTAAGACAGACTAGCCATAGGGTTGAGTTGATTCAGTAAAGAAGGTGAAGAGCATTTGGAAAGACACACAACATCATTCTCAGGCCTTAACATGCACAGGCTCATGCATCCACACATAGATGGGTATCCGTCACATTGGACACACATCTAAGCATATATTCATATTATATACACAGATACATGTAAAAATGATAATTAATTTGCCTTGAGCAAGACTTGATTGAATTCTAAGCTGAAGATTAAAGTCTGAGTTCTAGTCTCTTCTGAAGTTTATCAATCTCCTTAAATGGCAGAACAACAAATAGAAGAAACCAGACTTTAATATCAAAAGACTCCAATAACTGAAGAGCTAAGATTTTTGAAATATATAAATTTACATGTTCTTTAGATTTTAGCAGGTGAAAACAATAGTTTTTACTCTGTAACTATTTGGAGACTGTTGACACAGTCATATATTTTGTCAGATAGTGCTTTTGTGATATTATTGGGACGTAATTCTCTAAAGTGAACTTTATGCAAGTAGAAATTTGATTTAAATGAGAATTATATAGATATAACAAATGAATAATATACCTTATTTGTGGATAAATAGTACAGATATTGATTTATTTCTTTCTGAAATTACTTATACCCAATCCTCAAAGTAAAGTAAAATTACATAAAATTTGTAAATTATTTTTTAAATTATTTTTATATTTTTTATTGTTAGCAAGAATTTGGATCACCTCAAATGTCCAACTATAAAAAATAGTTAGCATATTGTAAATCTGTGAACAGGATTGCATAGAAACATTTAAAATGTTATATGTAGGTATATTTTTGATAGTTAAACTGTTTATAGTATATAGTTAAGTAATAACATGTTCAATTTACATAACTATGTCTGATCTCATTTGTAAGGAAAATAATTGTATTTATGTGTTGTATAAAATGTCTTGAGAAGTTGTAACATACTGAAGCTATTATCAAAGGCTGATGATATTCAGGTGCCTTTTATTTTATTCTTAATTAGAACCAGATGTGATTTGAATTTCTCTGCAATGAACATTTATTGTTTGCAAGGTCACTTCTGGCCCATATGGCATCTTTGTGCATTATAGTCTTGTATTTGCAATCCCACACCAGGATACACTTACTGGGTAAGAAAAATAGCTTTTAACTTCTACATGGCTTGTAGGTTGTTGTTTTTTCTCTCACAATGGGCAATACACAGATCCTGCACACATACATAATAAAATTATTTTGAATTAAAGAGTTGAGTTTATATTACCTTTAATGTGTCCTCTCTGTGCGGACCACTTTCCATATTTCACCTCTTGTCATGCTAAACCTTTGAGTTAACATGCCTGTTCCCTTTTTTGTTTATCTACTCAAATATAATCAGCCCTTCAGGATTCAGCCAACGTCATCCTACTCTTTGAAACCTTTCCTAGACACTCTAATGCATGTGACTATTTCTTCTTTTTTGAACTTTTCTTAAACTAGGTCAAGGACATAGACTGAGAAGGGTAATATGATGGCGAAGGGATTGCCATCTGACATGTTAATTCCAAATGACTGGCTGTGAGTCCTTTGAACAATATGTTGAGAAAGTTACTGAATTATATGTAGCCTCAGGAGAAAGAGGGATGACTTTGATGAGGAATATTTGTTTGCTATAGAGAATAGAAGATCAGGTAGTTTATGTAGGATATACTTGCCTACCTGAATTGAACACTAAAGGTTTAACATGGTTGGTTGGGCAGTGCAGTTTTAAGAGTCTGAGAGAAAAATACCATGTCTGAACATTGCTGCTGTTTTTGTGTTGTGATTGTGATAACTCTGTAGAGCATGAGAATGCTCAATAAGCAACCCTCCTGTGCTGCTTTTTCCCATCAACAGTCCAGGTTACTTTGTGTTCCAGGTTTCTTGGGTTTGAAGACCTTTAAAAATTGGCTCTTTGGGAACAAATCTCTTACTTTCCCAAGGAGCATGTATATAGTATGACTTAAGAAATATTTGGTTTTTTTCTCTTTTTCTATGCACTGTTGTGAACTCCAAAACCTATTTACTTGGAAGACTTTAAGTATCTTAATTATTCATGCCAACTTAAAGTCTGAGTCTTCTATTTGGAGTAAGTTCATTGTGTGTCATCACAGCATGGTACTTTAGCATGTTTAATTTCAACTTGTCTTGACATTGTAGATACTCAATTATGCTTAGCTTTAAAATATTAGGAAGAGAATAGCATTTAAAACTTACTAACCATGTGTACTTACCTGTGCTAATGATATATATGTCCTACGGTGTAGCTTAATGTGAATAATAATTGATCAGACAAAAACGACACATAAAATTTAATACTTGAAAATTGCCCTTTTGAGTTGTTATGTGAATATATACACAGTGCTGCCAACTTTCAAGAAACTCTCATTCCAACAGGAAAGTGCCATGAATGCTAAGAAACTTAGGAGGCTGAAAATTTGGACCTTAATGCTGATATTAGGGTTTTTTTTGTTTGTTTTGATTTGTTTTGTTTTGTTTTTTTACTTAAAATGAAAAGTAAACAACTGATACTTGCTTTTGGTTACTTATTTTTCAACACACCTTATCTTTGCCATCTTTCAAAGAGATTCGGGTCTAAAAGGGCACTTATTTCAGAGTCTATAATATTCTTACTGGATATTAGCCAATGTACTGAAGTTTCTATCTCATGTTTAAATCTAAGAATGGCTATTGTTTATTAACATTAAGCAGAGAGAGATTTCAAGATGATTAAAAGTGCTAAAATTTGTATAGATATTTCTCATTCTGAAATTGGGATACTTATGATGAGTTTGTCTTATTTTCACTAGTATTTAGTCAAGGACTTGCACATTATTGTATGCTGATTATCTTTTTAAACTGAGATTTGATTTTAAGGTGTGAAAGTAAGTTGAGATATAACCTAACAAACATAATACAGTTCTTAAGCTCTATAGCTAAAAATTAAACTCAAGTTTTCCTCAGATTTTTGTACTTTCAAATTTTTCATTAATAAGTTTAGGTACGTAATATAATCTTATATATATGTATATATGTGTGTGTGTGTAAGAATATATAATTATTCAGATAGAAAAATCTAGATATTTTTATTTTGTATTTTTATACACATTTATAAACATTGACTACAATTATGTATGAAAAATAAAACTAAAACAAAAAGTCCCAACTAATGTACTTTTGGCTTTATGAAAGAGAAAAAATAAACTCTGATCCTAGCTCTTCTATCTATAGAAAGGTCTGCATTGTCCTTTTAAAATTGAATAGTGTAATTAGTTCAGGACAAAAGCCCAATGTAAAAATTTATTGAATTTTTTTATTTTTTAAAATTGCCAACTGAATTTGCATCTTATGTGAAATGTTACTGATTATAAATATATTTAATGCTTTACTTATTAAGAACTTTTCAATGAAATGATATGCAAATGTTAATGTTAGTTACACACAGTATATTTTATTAATATTTTCTGAGGAAATACTATAATTTTAGCTTATTTTCTGAAAAGGTATTATTTGAACTTCATTTTTTTTAAAGTTTCACATTTCACATTGGTAATCTTTTAATTAGTTTTTTTAAATGTTGTTTTCATAGCAGATCAGTAACAAATTTTGGATTGAATAATAGAATGTAATTAGAAAATATTTACTTGAGAAGGAAGTAATTATTTTTATAAGTTAATAAATGTTTTGATAAGTACAAAATATTGAGAATCAAAGAATATCAGAAGGAAGAGTATTTTAAACTGCACATCATTAATTATTGTTTTTTAATCTCACTTCTGCAGACTATTAAAAAATCTTAATGGTAACTTAGGTGGTTCTGGGTCTGAGAGAGAGAGAGAGATAGGTAGATATCAGTCTCTTCCTTGTGAGACTAGCTCTTAAAACAATAGAAATAATACAGGCTTTTGTTTATACATTTCTTAAGGTGAAACAGGCTGTGTCATAGGCAGTAACTGAACTTTGAATATGTTTCTCCTAGCAAAATAATTAAACTCCTTTGCAACAAAAGTAAAATAACACTTTAATTTTATTACTGTGTTTTTTGGCTTGTCATGGCTTCTTTTTCTGTGATTAAGACAATAGGGTTCACATGGTTTACATGGAGCCCCTCAGCCTCTCCAGCTCAGTGTGACCAAGTCTGCCTCACAATGTTGAGCTGCTGCATTTCCTGCTTTAGAGCCCTGTTCTACAAACATTACTATCTGTGCTGCCTCAACTACAAATTGGATGAACAACTCGTGACACTTTTTCAATATTATTACATTAAACCAAGTGGATTTTGATTGATAACCTAATATTCAACTAATGCAGAACATCAATCATGGCAAGTATATTAATTATTTAATATTGCAGTCTAATTCAGAAATCGATGTGCTGCATGAAGGGAAGGGAAACTCATGGTTCCCAGAAGAGTTAAGACAGGGAATGATTAAAAAAAAGACCTGCTGTACTCCTGTGTGTTAGTTCGATACAAATCTTTATTCATTTGCCAATAATCTCTTCCCATTTTCCACTTCAGGACCATTTTATCAGTTTTGAGACCTATAATTGAATTAAGTCTGCTTTCAGCACAGGGCAAAAGGAGTTGCACAAATATTGATGAAGTCATGACAGGGACAGCCCAAGAGACAGACCACTAAGAGGACAGACAGGTTTCTACCATTTGTGGGAAGATCCTTTTATCAGTGTTTTGGAGTTTGTGTCTCTATTTAAAAAAGAAAATCATTAAGGCTTCTGTAATGACTTTTAGATCTTTTGTATTAAATGTCCTCTGCAACAACGTAATTTCTATAGCACTTTATAGCTCAGAATAGACCTTTGTGTGAATTATATTGCATGCTCTTTAAAAACAACGTGCATTAAGCAAGTCTTAGTTATCTTTATGTTGTGTAGTGAATTTTCCGTAAGTGCGCATTTGTAGCTTCAGTGCAGTTGTGTAATCACTAAGGTTGTGTGGATATTTTGTAATAGAGATTAAATTTGAATTAAGATATTCTGCTTCTAGAACCAAGATAATATATTTATTATCTTAATAATACATAAAACACCACTCAAAGCAAATGGTGCTTCATCTTTGTTGTTTTGAGGGGTGTATATGTATATATTTGGAAGACACTGAGAATGAAAATATATGTGCCATTACAGTTTTTATTAAGATTTGTTTGGTGATTTTAAAATACTTTTGGGGAAACCTTTTTGAGTTATTTTGTCTTTTTGCTATGTGTTAATAATTTCAGAAATTTTTTTTCTTTAATGTTATTGGAGAATATTCTCTTTCCCTGGCATTTGAATCCATGTTAATTAGAAAGCTAAAGTGATAAGACTATACTGTTCTAGTCCAGCTTTAATATTTCCATCTCCTTAAAAACAAAGTAAAACAACCACTCACTCTGCATGTATTCACACACGTGCACAGACTCCGACCCTTTCCCTTCTCTGTCTCTTCATGTCACTTTCTATCCAAGGTAGCCCTTCATAAATGTAAACACCTTGCTCTCTTTTTGCTTGGTGATAGAGTCTGCTGGCTGATTTTATTTCAGCTTTGATACAACCTAGAGTCATTTGAGAAGAGCGAACCCTAATTGAGAAAATACCCCAACCAGATTGGCTAATAGGCAGTCCTATGGTAGATTTTCTTAATTCGTGATTGAGGAGGGAAAGCTGGGGCCATTGTGGGTGATGCCAACCCTGGGCAGGTGGTTCTGGGTGTGTAAGAATGCAGGCAGAGAAGGCATGGGGAAGAAGCCTTGATGGTGCTACACTGCCTCAGCTCTTGATAATAGCCTCTTGCCTCCAGTTCGCACCCTGACTTATGGACTGTAAGCTACTATAAACCCCTTTTCCTCAGGTTGCGTTGAGCTTGTTGTTTATTATCATAATAGAAAGTAACTAAGGTTGGATGGAATTGAGCAGGGCTGCTCAGACACCTAAGCTGAAACTGGCAGATGCTTATAACTTATCATATGCTCTGATTCAGATGTTGTGAAGAAGATGCTCAGATTTAAATTTATTTTTATTTAATGCATTTCCTCAAGGAGTTTTTTTTTTTTCTATTTTCTTTTTTTAATAGTGCTTTACTTGGGAAACTAAATGAATATTTGTAATGACTTGTAAAAAATTCTGACATGTCCAGGCTGTTACAGAAACATTTTTGAAAGAACTTTTTATATTATGGGTAAGGGAGTTTTCTTTAATTGAAACATAGTTTAGGAGTCTGAAAAAAATGAGAATTGGGGGAGACTGAAAGAAAGGAGCAGAGTGTGAATGGTATGTGGGGTGTGTGTGTGTGTGATCACATAGCGCTTTAAGAGTGAAAACTAGATGAATAGTTTGTCCACCTTGGCTATTGGTCACTTTCCATATTACCTCATTTTAGCAAGATACACATGTTAAGAAAACTTAGCCCTTAGAAAGATTTCACTTAATTATGGAAGCTACGTTGACGCTGGACAAGGCATTGAGCTCCTGTGAGAAGCTGATGCAGAGATAGGTAAGAAAAGAGGATAGTCTTATATAAGGTGCCACTGTGAAACAGTGTACTTAGGGGGTAATAATTGAGGATATCAGATATCCAAGACTCTGGGAGATTATGTTCACTTGTGTTTGGTACTGAACAAAGAGATGTGCCAATTATAATATCTAATTGTCTGTCTGATGTGTCTCCCAAAACACATATAAAATTATATATTTGTATATATATACATATATAATTATCAGCCAGCTGTGGTATCATGTGACTTTAATTCCAGTTCTCAGGTGGCAGAAGTAGGTGGATCTCTGTGAGTTTGAGGACAGTCTGGCCTACAAAGCAAGTTCCAGAAAATATACTTATCTCTGTCTTACTGTATCATCTTTGGAGATTGTCTTGACTTTAATCCCTTAGGCTGTGCTACTTGAAAACAAGCTCATGGCTTCTAACCTGGATTCTTAATGTCCAGCCCAGCATACTAACTAATAAGAGATTAGTACTTCTGCTGCATGGACTTGTCTTTAACCATTCTCTTTGTTCTCTTAGCTGATTCTAGCACACTTAGCAAAACTATATATTCAGTGTAAAGATATAAGAGTTAGTGAAACTTATCATCTAATCTCTAATGTAAACATTACTGCAAGGTGTAAGCAGAGACCTGTATAATTATTTCAAAATTTATTATTATAAATCTAAATGTTTAATTGAACAGGAGTGTGAGGAAATCTTTGTTTTCATAAGGACATTCTATAGTTATTTGTGTAACACAGAATTTAAACTGCCTATTACTTCAGTTATAGGAGATCAAAACTCTTTTATATACTATGTAGGCATTGACACATACGCATATTCCCTTACATAGACACATAGGTATACAACATTTAGATTTACTTTTATTTATATGTATATATGTATATATGTGGGGTATTTTGTTAAGGTGCTCATGGAAGCCAGAAGAGGGTATTGGATTCCTGGAGTTGAAGGTACAGGTGGTGTGGGTACTTGAAACCAAACTAAGACCCGTTGTAAGAGCAGCACAGGCTCTTAACATCTCAGCAATCTCTCCATCCCAAAACAAATAGTTAAAAAATTGGCCAGACCTGTAATCATGCTAAAACTAAAATATTGCTTGATCAGAGTAGGAAAGTCAAAGTTCAAATTGACTTCTAAAGAACCCCCCCCCCAGGGGCAGGCTCAGCAGTTAAGAGCACTCTCTAAGTATTTTTGTGTACCCAAACAGCTTACAAACACTTTTAACATTATTTTGTAGGGATTCTGACAGCCTCTTTGGTCTCCTTGGGGGACTGTATACATTTGGTACACATACAGTCATGCAGGCTTACACACATGTACATCGAAATTTTTAAATATAGACCTTTCCCATGCACTTAAAACATAGGGTCAGAGGCCGCTGAGTTGGAACTCAACTGACTACTGCCTCTCTGTGCACCAGAAGGCAGCAGGCAACCATCCAAGAGAATGAAAACCAGCAGTGCTACTCAGTTGTGATGCCAGTGAACAATAATGACCAGCATGTCAAAACCACACTCTAAATCTTTGTCCTTATACCCAGATAACTGTTGTACTCATTCCTATCAAAGAAATTTCTTTTTACAATAGGCAGACACCATTGCAGAAAACCACATCCAGTAAACATGCAGAGTTGTAGAGTCCAGTCCCAATAGTTACTCCTACATAACTTTGTGCACACCTAAGGCCCAGGGAACACTGCAGAAGTAAGCAGAGTGAATATTGTAAGAGCCAGAAGGTCAGTAGTTTTCTGTGAGGCCATGTCTTGTAATAATGTCAGAAACTACAGCCATAATATCTCACCTACATGAATTCCTAAACATGGACTTCACAAAAACAATGACAGATGTGCCAAAGGATTGGGCAAAGGGCTGCTAGGCCTCAACCCTTTATAGGCAAATGAGGAATGATGAAAGCGGGAGAAATAGTCTTCCCCATGAAAGAGCACACCAATTGGTTATGCAAGGGGTCAGCTGTGGGAACAGACATACAAGTAACATAATGACCAATTAGGTTATATTTAGTTTTATAAATGAGTACATATATATATAAGAATGTAAAACAATGAAAAAAAGAGGTCATAAATTTGAAAAAGACTAATAAGGCTTTTATGGGAGGGTTGGACAGAAGAAGGGAAAGGAGAAAATGATGAAATTATATTAAAATTAAAAAACATAAGAAAAAAATTGTATTTTTTTAAAAACATACCCATCACTATTCGCCCTTCCTCCTCTCTTCCCAGCTCCCCACTACCACCACCTCCCCATCCTCCCATCCATTCCTCAGAGAGGCTAAGGACTCCCAGGATGAGTCATTTTGATCTGACATATCCAGCTGAGGTAGGACCAAGCCCCACCCCTCAGTATCTAGGCTGAGCAAAGCATTTTTCTGTATGTAATGGGCTCTAAGAAGCCAGTTAATTCACCAGGAATAACTCTAAGCAACAGTAGAGAAGGTCCATAAACTGGTCCTCCTCTATAATCAGCGTGATGACAACTCTTTATGTCATTATAGAACCTTCATCCAGTAACTAATGGAAGCAGAAGCAGAGATCCATAGCTAAGCACTGGGTGGAGTACCCAGTCCAGCTGAAGAGAGATTATATGAGAAAAGGGGCCAAAATTGTGACATGGAAACCCATAGAGACAGCTGACCCAATTTATTGGGAATTTAATAACTCTGAAATGACAGCTCAGGAACCTATGGGCCTAAACTAAAACATATATATATATATATATATATATATATATATATATATATGTTGTATATATATTATATACATAAAAGTAAGCCTTTATAAAAGTCCACATATCAGATGTCTGTTGTCTTGCAACTATATAAATATGTATCTTTAGTTTTTCTAGCAATTTCTTTTATAGTCAAAACCAAGATATATATATTTCATTTTTGCTGATATTTTCTCAATCTAATAATTATAAATCTTTATTTAAAATAAAACTAAATAGTATCCAAAAATTATTTTTCAATGTTTCGTTATTTTACTGTGTACTCAGAAGTATGCAGTTAGAGTCTGGACGATAGATAGTCTTTGTGGTTGGACATTTTCAGGATTTATAAAAGCTAATGTAAATAAATATCATGTGAATAGTAAAGAATGTACTTGATGTTTTTGTTGTTGTTGTTTTCTACTAACAGAAAAACATTGTTTTTTTCTGTTCGTCAAATAAAATTTTTAAAGGTAATGCTAATTTGAAAAAAGTGTTCTTTGTTGGTGGATATTTTCCCCTTTTAAAACAATGTTACTATGTACATTAGTAAAGATAAATGAAAAATTATAAGGTTTTATTAAGCATTTTCAGGTAAATATAAATTAGAGCAGACAAGGGTTTAGTAACTATTTAAAACTTTTATTTTCTTTTTTTTCTTTTTTTAGGGAATCTGGAAACATCAAAGCTGGATTAGAACATCTGGTAAGCTCTAAGTTCCTATTGAACATTTTCGTCGTCTTTGATATCTGCATCCTAAATGAACACTTTTGGATGAGTTTTGAATACCTTGTAGTGAAAGTCAACCAGATCCCAAAAGCTCAGCCTACTGGTACTATGTGAAGGCACTTGCCTTTTCATTTATCTTACCATTTCCAGGGAATTAAATTTTTTTAAATTAGTTTCTTTTTGATGTGGAGATGAAATAAAATAAATGACAATCCTTGGATTGATGATTGCTTTAATTAGAAGCAAAAATTGGTGTGGAATTTTTGGCATATCTTGATCTGACACAAACAAGCACATGTTTTAAGATAAACACAATCAAATATTGCTTGTATCAATGTGCATGTTCCAGCGATTTAACAGCTTTGAAAAAAATGCACAGCTTTGTTTTTCCTAATGTCTTTCTTTATGAATAATGCATTGGTTTAAACTATATTTGGTTTTAGTATATAAAATAATTGAGATGCACAATTTTGTTTTGAGCAAGCATTTTTAAAGTACAAATGAAATTTAAACTGATTTAGAATTAAAATCTGTCCACCACTTTAAAAACTTGGAAAGTCCCCTTTATAACAATTTACTGAGCTGGCTGGATGAAGTGTTCACTATAGCATTAAGTAGTTCGTTTAAACAGAGCCTTCTAAACTCATGCTCTGGTTTCTGGTCAAATCCAGATGTTGAATAATTAATGGTAGTAATCTTTTGTAAATACCGTCTAAGTACTTTTAAAATTGAGAGACTTCATTCATATATCATACTCTAGCTTTGTTAACTATTAATGTACTTTTGTTCTGCTTCCACAAAAGGAAAAGAGTGGCAAGAGGCAGCTTCATGATTTGAAATTACTTTTGACAATTTCATGTGTGTGTAATGCATTTGGTTATTCCCCCTTCACCTGGCAGCTTCATTTTCACTCACAGAAATTTCAGTTAGAAAGCTTTTCTTTGAACAGTTGAAGGAATAGAGAAATCCTAGATCCTTCTCCTTTTTATAACTTTTCTTATATGCAGAACAATTATTTGTTTGTTTGTTTATTGGTTAAATGAAGCCAAGGGAAGAGGCTTTTATTTTATTTTTTTAAATATACCTACTATTATTTTTTCTCCTTCCCTTCCTCCCAGTTTTACCCCCCTGCTTCTCCCCACCCCATCCCTTCATTCCTCAGATAGGGTACAGACTCCAGGGTGAGTTAATGAAATCTGAAATATCCAGTTGAGGTAGCACCAAGACCCTCCCCCAGTATCAAGGCTGAGTATGATATTCCCCCGTAGGAAATGGGCCCCAAGAAGCCAATTCATGCACTAGGAATAAATTTTGGATCCACTGCCAAAGGACCCACAAAATTCCCCATGCCATTCAAGTGTCATCCACATTCACAGGGCCTAGTTCAGTTCCATGCAGGTCCCCAGCTGTCATTAGTGAGCTCCTACTATCTTGGGTCAGTTGTCTCTGGGTTTCTTCATCATGATGTTGACCCCTTTGTTTATATAATCTCTTCTCCCTCTCTTCGATTGGACTGGGAGCTCAACTCAGTACTTAGCTGTGGATCTGCCTCCATCAGTTTTGGAATTATATAATGACAGTTATGGTGGTCATCATTTTGATTATAGGGAAGGTCAGTTTAGATACCCTCTCGATATTGCTTGGAGTACTAGCTGGGGTCATCTTTGTGGAGTTTGGGAGAAACTCTAGATCTATGAAAATATGCCTAAAAAGACTGATTTTTGAAAAAAAACTATGTAACTTAATTAGAAAAGTTTAGCAGTGTTGGAAATAAGTATGCAAAATTATGATTGTCATCTTTGAAAAGTATTCCCAAGCCTCTATCACTTATAAGTTACATAAGTAATTTAGGACATAACATCAGAATAAAATGTTAATTGAAGTTCATGTTCCTGTATCAATTGGTAGTTTATATCAAAGAATTAACCTTTTTAATTCTGTTTTAAATTTTATTTAATTGAAATTTTTAGGCCCCTGAATGGCTCAGTAAATGCAGTACCACAAGTCTCATGACCCAGACTAGACTCCATGGAAGGCGAGATCAGTCTCCCTCCCAAATGTTTCTTTTTATTAAAAATAAACACATGTAATATATAAATTAACAAGCCCCTCTGTATCTTATTTCCCATGTTCCTCAGAAAATAATAAATTTGATTTTTTAAGGTTTCAGTTGTGTTCAGTGCTGTGACTGGCAGGATCTCCAGATGTGTGGAGACGAGCGGCTTCTCCCTCCGCCGGCATGTGCTTTGGGAGTTGAAGCAGGTGCTCAGGCTGGACAGCGACCACTTTACTCACCCACCCATTTTTATGACTTTTCATCCCTCTTTTATCAATTTATAAATGGATATATATTCATTCATAAATTTCCATTCATAAATGAATAGATATGAAACTCATATTTTATATATAATTATTTTAAGGATTTTTTTTGAGAGGGCTCTTTATGTAGCTTTGAACTCAAGGTTTTTCTGTACCTTCTTCCCCCCCCCCAAAAAAAAAAAAGAGAGAGAGAGAGAGAGAGGCTTTAAAGGAAGAATTCAGGACCTTCCTTCACGGCGATCCTTGTTAGGTTTTCTCTGATAAGACTTCCAAATGATAGTTGTACCTCTGGCATGCTTTGACAGGAACAGTAGCTGTACGTGTTCAGGGACAAGTATTGTTGTGGTGAACAGTTAAGAAACATATTGCAGGAGTGTATGGCTTTATCTAAATAAAAGGTATAATTTTCCTTTTAGCAAGTCTTATAATGTGTAATAATTTGATGTTATCTCAGTAAGCACTGATATAACTACATGGGAACTAAGGGAAGTATTATGAAATAATTGCCTATCTAAAAGTATTACGTGTGAATGACAAACAGCATTTGAACATATTAAGAGAACAATGCATAAAGTATTAAAAAGAGCCCTGTCTTTGGGTTTGTAAGTGAAAGGCCATAACCATAGAAGACAAAAGTATTTCTAAACACAGTGTAAGTGGTATAATTCAAAGCGTCAAGTATTTCACACCTGCCCTTTGTATTTTTACCCATAACATTTTATAGATGTGAAGACTGTAGCTGGGAATTTGTGTTTGTGTGGCTGGCAGGAGGGTTTGGGTTAGATACCCAGACTAACAAAACCCATATCACTTGAAGTAGCTTTGTCCTTTTAGAAAAGTAAAAAGAAAAAAAAAATCATAACTGTATGTTTTCAGTTAACATAGCTGCTTGATAAATATCCATTTCTTTTAAGATAAATTAATGTGATATATAATTAATAAAAATGTTAAATGAATAGTTTTAAAAAATACCCAGATACATTCACTTAAATACTGATATAATTCCTGGATCTAAACCATGTTTTCAGAATAGCTAAAATATGGGGAAAAGGAGTTCAGGAACAAAATGTGCTTGTTAACAAGAACTGTGTGTGTTTAGTAAGCGAGCACCGGAGTAATAACATTTTATCATAGAATACCTAGCACGTGATCAGACACTCACAGATAGGAGTTACAGATCATGAAAGCCTAATTACACTGTTTCCTCTTATTGCAAAGCAGCATATCTTTTTCCTGCTCTCCTCTTCTGTTTGTTCTGGTACCAACTCATAGTTACAGTGTCAGGTGCCCCCCTTCACCCCCTTAAAGTACCTTTTTTTTTTTATCTTGCATGCCTGCCAGATGTTTTCATAAATTGTGGGAGAAATGAGAGTCCCTAGTCAGAGAAATGCTTTATTACTAACAGTACACAGATAATCTGTGCATAATAAGTTCCTCAGAACTCCCAGTTTCATAGAGTGATGTCCTGTGCTCACTGAGTTGTGTGACAGCTCAGGAACTCAAGGTGTAGGAGTCTGTAAGCACCTGTGAATTTTTGCGCACAAGAATGACAAGGTTATTATTATACTTAAGTAGCAAGAGTGCTTTTCTGCCAGAAGGTCCTCTATCTTTATCTTCCAAGACTATTGAAAAATGTTTATAAAAATAATTCATAGTAGAAGTTGCTGTAAGATACATTGAACTGCTGTGGAGAGCTGTCTCTCTTAAAAATTAATTATTTTATTGTGAAGTTGGACAGTGTGTGTTTGATGTAGTGAGTATTTTCTCTCTCTGTTTGGTTCACTTTCTCAGCCTGCTGAGATGCATCCTTATGCTCCTCATTTGCTCTCCTTGGACCACGACTTCCCCTCCCTCTTCATTTTCTCCAGGATCTTCCTCATATGTCCTTACTACTTTGCTAGAACATATTTTATTCAATGCTGCTCTGTTTGTGCTCTCTGCTGTTTTAGAAAAGCTTCTAAAATTAAGTACATTTTTTTTTTTTTAAGCTTCAATTTGCTGATAGCACCCTGGTATTCTCTTGTTTATGAGAAACCATATTCTGGATTAAAGTTTTCAAAGATGACTCCTGACATCTTGCTTATTCCAAGCTATTTTTCTAGAGCCTTATCATTTAAATGATAATTTAGCTTTCTCTAAAATCCTGTCTTGTATTACATTACTTTGACTCTTATGATTTTATTAATACCTTGTTTTATACTTTTTTCTTGATGTCTCTTCTACCAGCCTTATTTACTTAATTTAATTATTTGTTTATTTTTACCTTGAGATATTATCATTTTTCTTTGCTCAAATAAGCTTAAAAATTTATTTTTTCTTTTTAAGTACAAACTGAACTTTGTCATGTGAGGATTTAAGTTTTATTATTTCATGAAATTGTTTTGGATTATACTATTAAATATTAACTCTCTTCCATTGTTGTGCTGTCTCTAGGTACTGTGTGAGTTTGTGTGTGTGTCTGTGTCCATGTGTCTGTGTCTGTGTCTTGTTTGTGTGTGTCTGTGTCTCTCTGTGTGTACTAGAACTATTTACTTGTCTTTGCCTTTGATCACAGTCATTTCTCATTTTACTCAATCTTTTAATTTTCATTCAAATTTATTATTCTTTGTACTTATTGTAGTTCACTCTATTTTTAAAATAATTTTTCTTTTTGGATCTTATATTTTTAATTTTCACGTGAGAATTTCTTTAGGTATTTATTGAAGTATTATGCCTTGGGATTATTTTCTGGGACAGAATTTTTAAGATATAAAAAAGGTTTTGATTTTGACTTATACAGAATTTTTTTGAGGGAATAATTTTATGTAGACATTTTCTGGACATGCTTTCTAGATGAAGGATGGCCTCTTCTGCAGTGTGGTGACGCGCAGGTTCTTTAATAGATGGCAGTGGATAGGAGAGAGGGTAGAAGATGGCCTGGTGTTGTTTGAACTGTTGAGAGTTTGTCATTGCTGTTCGCAGCCCTCTGTTCTGCTCTTGTGGCTTCTCTCCCATCAGCCTCCCTCCTTCTGCTGCACTTCCGCTCCCACTCACTTCTAAGAACCAACCGTGTCTTCTTCAGTGTTTTGGCCTTTAGTGTTGTACTTCCTCCCACCACCCTCCAGCCCCAGGGATTAATTTTACTTGTGATTCTGGTTATGATTTAAATTAAACTTACTACTATTTTTAGTGATCAAAAGTGGCCTGTGGATATTTTTAGCTCAGAAAGAGAAATTAGTAATTCATAAAATGTTATAAACTACCTTTCAGAAAAGTGTGGTGCTGTTCAGATACCCGGCCTTGCATATATATGCTGAGCACATGCTAACAGGTGTTCTGTCACCAAGTGGCCAGCATGACTTTTCAACAGCCTTGAATCCTAAGTGATCAGCCTGCCCATGTTCCGCTAGAGTCATCAGCAGAATGAACATAAGCTATCTCAAAGAACTCAGTAACCATACTAGAACATATACAGAAAATGAGGAAATCTACTTTTAATGCTTAGTTAGATCTTCTACTGGCATGAAGAAGCATAGCATACAGACAAAAGGCCCCTACTGTTGTCTTTCAGTGTCTCTCTGCAGGCAAAAAAGAGGGTTAGCAGTAATGTGGCTTCTGAATTAGTGATCTTTCAAAAGCTGTAGAGAATTGACTATATTAAGTTCTTGTCATATCAAGTTGCTTTTTCTCTCAGTTTATATTTTAAAATTCTGAAGTATATACTATGTTGGACCCCCTTTTGAACTCCTGAATTTAAATGTTTACTCTCCACAGAGATTTTAGTGTAGCCTGTAATTGTTAATGATATGAACATGCATTTTCATTATTTCTTTTATGAAAATGTATAGGTGGTAAAGTTTGCCTTTTGATTATAATACAGCCATTACTGATACCTAGCAAGTGCTATATGGAATGATACCCATTCCTCTTGATAGAGGGATTAGAGTCAGAAATATTATTAATAGATGGAACCATGTTGAAAAGTTTTCACTGTTTAAAAGGAAAACTAGTGTTCTTTGTTTTTACTAAATAGAAGGACTGATGTGCTGGTTCACTGTGGTAGGGAATGAAGTATGGTATTTCTAAAGCATCTCTTGTTCTTTTCTAAGATGTCACATAAATCAGTGGTCGTGGGTCTCAGTCACTTGGGAATCATATTTAAGTATAGATTCCGATTTTGGGAGTCTAGAAATGGATCCGAGGTTATGCATTTCAGGAAATTTGAAGTAAAGCCAGTGTTGTTCTGAGAACCACTATGAAGAAAAATACATTTAAAAGTTTAGTCTTGAAATGGAAGAGCAAGTTTCTGGAGATGGACATTCTACAGATTATAGAGGGCAAAATATCCACCTTACTCTACTAGAACAATTGAAGGTCTGATTTTCATTGCTTTTTGTTTCTCCTGTACTGTGTATTGAATTGTTATACTTATCAGGATTGTAGCTACATGTTAGTACTAATAATACACTGTTCAACGTAGGACAATTAAAATAAGAGATAATAAATTTTTGGATAAAAGAATTATAAGGATTTACGACTTTAAGTGAGATTTGCTTTCTATTAATAGTTGAATGGAAAAAGAACTCTGGAGCCATGTCTGTGGGTTTCACTGCCCACAGAGGTCTCATTTGTTTTTCTTACATTGTATAACATTTGAAAGTGATGACCTACTTGTCTTTGTGGTCAAACAACACAGTCTGGCCATTTTGAGTGTTGAGAAAACAGCTATCATTAATAGCTTGTTTAGTCCATCAGTGGTTTGTAAGACTACATTGCTGTTTGCCAGCAATGTAGGAAAGTCCATTGCTATTACATACTCATCAATAATGCTACCAAGTCCTAATAAAAGCCTTTCCCTCTGTTTTAGGCTATTTTTACATAGAACTTACAAACCCAACTGCTGTTTTTCAGTTTTTATAATAACAATTGAATTTAACACAAACATAATCATAGTGCATACATTTTTTTTTTATATACTTGAGTATTAGGTTAACCTATAAAGTGAACATGAACATTAGGGAGACTGATTTCCCACTATTCTGAAAAGTACTGTTTATAATTGTACAAATGTGTTAGAGAATACAGTTACTTCAAATGCACCAGTGCTATGCATACACTGTATTATTTTATATAATGCAAATTTTAAGTATTTATTGTCTCATCATTATTTATAATTCTCAATATGTGGGTCGCAACCCCTTTTGTGGATAAGCAACCATTTCATGAGGGTTGCCTAACAGGAAAGGAAATCACAGATTTGTTTTACAACAGAATCAATTACAGTTATGAAGTAGCAATGACTATAACTATGGTTTGGGGGTCCACACAGTATAAAGAACTATATTAAAGGGTTACAGCATTGGGAAGGTTGAGAACCAATGATGTAAGGGCTTCACTAGACCTACCAGTGCTTTAGTTTCTTACCTAGGCTAGTATTTATTGGATGCTCAGGTTTAAAGTGCATTTTGAAATAGAGTTTTTCAAACTGTTACTGTAAAATTAAAGTACATGCTTTCTTCACAGAATACCTTCATTTTAACAGAAAAGGAGGATTTCATGAATATTTGCAAATTAAAGCAGTTTGATGTGGATTTCGTGTTAATTTCATATTACTGTTATGATTTTTTAGTCTGCTTATAGGTCTTAAACATGAGAACCAGCACAAATTCTAGTCAGAACTGGTACCATTGTCAGTGGTTCATTTTTTGAATCTATTTTGATCATTTGCAACTTTGTTGCATGTTAAAATAAATGATTAATAACTATTATGCAGTTTTCCAAGTAACAAAACTTGAGACCCTTTCTCTGCCCACCCCAGCCTTTTCACTTACCATAGAGATGACTGTCTTTTCCATTTTTGAGGGAAGGTGTCTCATGTAGAAATACTTTCAACCTTGTACTTTACCAACAAGAGGGTAAGTCGTGTTCAAACCATTACTAATAGGCTGAGAATTATGTTTGATATATATAAATTTTTCTTGACTTTTCTGCACCCATACTTCTTAAAGTTTTTACAAGTAAACACTCTAAAAGCACTGGCTGTTGTTCCCGTCAGCCACAGATTTCAAAGTCAGACCTCTCTGGACCCTCATAGTATCCGAGCAACTTTTCATGCTTTCTTTGTTATCTTTCAGAATACTGTAAGTTTTACTTTTTTGCAAAGAGTCCCAGGTGGAACATTGGTATTTAATGGCTTTCTTAGGATCTAGCTTATTTGTAACAATAGAAAGAAAACACACACTACAGATATCCCTCCCCACGCAAAGTTCAAGTATTATGAGTCAGAATAGAAAATGTCTATACAAAACAGTACAAGTGCCCTACTCATTGTCATTTGCCACCAGATCACAGCTTTAACTATTACAGCATGTATGTTTTAGGTTTTTAGAAAGACCACCCAATAAGGTTGAGAAGAATGTGATTTTATTTAGTGTCTTCAAGGAAGCACATAGCTGCTGATTCACTTCATTCATTTTCTCCTTTATTTACTGGGTTATCAAAATAGCATGTAGATATTTTCAAAGCATGAGACTTTCTACAAGTATAGCATTATTATATATAGAAAGAAAGATATCATAACTATTTTATTTATGTAAAACTATCGCAATTCCCATGTACTTATATAGTAGACTGTGAGAAAATACTATATACTTTGTATGCTTATAACCTCTCTCCTGAAAACTCCATTGTATAGTTCTTAATGCCCTATAATAATACATGTTCATTGTAATAGATGAAAAGTGATTGAGAAAATTATTATAGCATCTACTTGGCATCAATCTCTTGTTTATTAACACTCACATTCCTAAGCCTCTCTGTGACAATTTATGCATATGTTAATTAGCATTTTGTTTACTTAAACATCAATCACACTATACATGTGATTCTTACAACAGTCACTTTTTCTTTGTTTGGGATGGATGCAATGTGCATGCGTATACACATGAACCTGGTGTTTGATGAATCTATGTCAAAATATTGTGAGTTAATACTACCATTGTCTTTTAACATTTTAGGAGACGTTTGAAAGTCAATTTATTTCCAGTTTTGGTTACCTTGATTACAGTATATCCAAGATGTTAACAAATCAGTCAATGGGGGGGTTAGTGTATTACTT